>BMAW01009837.1:493396-611173 GCA_019974015.1 Nephila pilipes
TATTTAGAAAAAGGAAAATTGAACAAATTTTAACATTCTTTTTTTAAAAAAATTAAATTTCATTGAGAAGTTATAACCCTAGATATTTATACATTCAACTATGTATATTAGACTACTGACTTCTACCAGTTTTACAAATACATAACAGATGTACCCTTTGCTTTCACATCACTTCATTCATAGTACATTCGTAACTAATATAATGACTTATCAGAAGTTGATTAGTACAGTTGTTCACTGGTTACTTTTCGAGACTTGTTAATGTATATTGCTATATACAGAATATAACGTAAACAATATTAAAAAAAAAACATATACTGGTTCATAAAAAACATATACATATATTCCAGTGCCGTAATGAACACACACACACACACACACACACACACACACACACACACACACACACACACACACACACACACACACACACTACTACACACACACACACACACACACACACACACATTTAAAAACTAACTACACACACACACACACATTTCTTTTTCTTCCATTAAACCCGTCATCTCTCTTTATCGAGTGTGGTACAACTGTTTATAAGCCAATTTGATTTTGCTGTTAGTCGGCGATATTAAAGAAATTATTATCGAAATTCTAAAAACAACTGAGCATAGAATCACAATGATCTGATAAATGATCACAATGAGTAATTAGTTTCTAACTCCCATCTGGATATTTTTTGAACATATGGATAGCTTATAAGTTAAAAAAACTGAAATTTTTTTGAAGATTCTGCCTGAGGAGAAAACTTTTTAATGATAGTGAAGTCGACCTCCTTTCAACTGCTCATTTGGACATTTTCTGGACGTCGGTTTCCAAACAACTCAACCTCTAACTATGCAAAGCAGTAGTAATACATAAATTGAGATGTAGTGAAATAATAGAAAATGAATTATATGAATGATGGCTGTAATCGTAAAATAGAGAAATATTATTACGAAGGTGAAAGTAAACCATAGAAGATAACTAAGTAATGTTTTATGTTCCATGGATTAAATAAAAATGTTAGCTGTAATTGTATTGCAAAAATGGATTTCATATTGAGCAGGATTTTTTTTCAAAATATCTTAAGGTTTCTAAATGAGTCGAAAAGACTCACTTCATTAAAAATAGGCATATAATCACATTCGTAAATCTGGTGATTAAATTCATAAACTAAAACAACTTTAATTTTCAAGTCGAATGGAAGTTTGGTATAAATCAATGCTCGGCATACGGTATGAGACTTCATGTCACTTTTAATAAAATTTAATTGCAAGCTGTGTTGCATACCTTCCTTAAATACTAATTTAACAGAAATAAAAATCTATTAATCTATAATAGAAAAAAATATCGCACTAAAGATAGCATAATATTATGATGTAATGAAAAGTAATTTAGTAGAATAATAATCATTCGTACATCTTATTAATTCTAGAATGGAAAGGAATATTGTTAAAAATTAGTCAATATGTAATAGCACTATTAAAAAATGAGGGAGTTGTTTATTAATTCTAAAAAATAATTCACTAATATCAATCGGAATGAATAACAAAAAGAGAAAAAAGTATTGAGTAGTAAAAGAAGTACAGCTGCTAGATTATTGAATTATTAACATGAGAGACGGGAGAAATTGATTTACGTGAAAAAATTAGGCCGCATTTAAGGTATTTTTGAAACTACATCGCATGTATGATTTTTTTTTTTTTTTGATAGTCATCTTCGACCAAAAAAGAAATGTGGAGGAACTCTAAAGCTTAGCTAATAAAAGAAATGAAAGAAAAGTGTTATAATTGGAAAGAAAATTCTAAAAACTTGAAAGGGAAAAAAATATCTTTTAAGTTTGATCATCTTTTCTTAGCATGCCATCTGTAAGCACGTGGGCTACAGGTTGTACATTGTTGGAATAAATCAGTATCTAGCTACTGAAATTCAATTGCTCGTACAACCACACGATGGAAAAAAAATCCAAGCTGAAAAATTTTACTGAAATACAAATAAAGTACTGGATTATAGTATTAAACATGTTTTTACATGATTGTTTATTAACGTCGTACTTAGACGCAACACGTGGGCTATTGGCGAAGGAACTCGAAATTTTAAATCTCGGTCAAGTGATGAGGACGGCACCTGAGGTGGCTATTCCCTCTCCTAAGTTCCACGCCTACGGGAGGACTTTAAGTTTCGACACATTTAACGTGCTTCTACCCCACCTACATGGCGGGTCTTTAGTGGCATCAGGCTGGAAGCCACGACTGGACGAAAACCGTCAGCTGCGAGTCCGCGACCATGACCACTAGACTACCACAGCCTATAAGCAAACATAAGAAATGTATTACTGAATACCTGAATAAATGTGTTTTGTATGTACATAATGTTGCTCTAACTTAGAAAATAAAATTTTAAGTTGTATTTGATTCGTAATCTCGGAGACATGATTGAATAGTAATGTCACTGTGTCCTCTGTCATACATATCTTTACTTTACTTTCAGGTATCGTTGGTGTACTGAGAGTAGAAGATACCTAAACATATGGTGATGAAGAAGAGCACCTTAAGAGATTTAACTTTCAGTTTGGCGACGAAAGTTAAGTTGCCATTAAAACTTCGCGTTGACAACAATAATTGGAATTTTTCTCCGAAGGGCTTACCCGACTTATCTCGTGTTGACTCAAATACGCGAAATAAAATGGGAGACACAATGTCAAAAAGTGAATACTCATAATACATTACACTGAAGACACATGCAGCTTTGAGGTACTACAAGAGTGAAAATAAGGAAGCAGATGCAAAAGTTATGGTTAAGGAGGCGACCATACTTTTCAGTCAAACTTAGCTGAATTCTAGCAAAATGCAATTCAATAACATCACTCGATGTAAATATACAGTACACTATGGAGATGAATCATGTTTCTAATTTAACCCCAAATTTAATTAAGAAGGTTGTTGGAAAAACACTATTTTTAAATCTTGGACTTTATTTTTAAATTTGTGACTACTTATTTGTCGAAACTCAATGGCAATACAAACCCTCTTAACATAGTTTTTTATACAAATAACTAAAATAATACTTATCTAAGATTATTTGATTTAATCAATTCAGGACTCCAAAATAAAATTTGAAGAACACGATTTAAATCCGAATTAGACGCCTAATTTCATCCTTGTAAATTATTTCTCTGGTAGGCGTTCTACCAACAATGACTATACAATATCGCGTGCTATCTCTTTATGCTATATTCAAATAACCCTTCAGATTAGAACAACATATCTGATTTTCTTGTCACATAGGCATTCGGTATTCAAATGAAAAGCGATTCTCTCATGCAAAAGAGCATCAAGATATTTGCTTAAACTTTCAGTATAAAAAACTTTGACTGCTACTGAATATAAATTGTCTAACTGACAGGTTGATGTATAATTTGTATAGAGAAAGGCAACAATGTCGTACTGGCAGACGATCAGTGGAATGACCTATAAATCCAACCTCTTTTAATTCTCTCTTACAAACCTCGCCTCGAAGGAAACAAGCAGCTGTTAACTTCTCAATGGAGCATTATATCATCCCCAACTCCACGATTTTTCTCATTTGTAAAGATTAAACGAGAATACAAAAGCACTGCAAACAAACCTTTTGTATTCTGTTGGAAATATTTTGACTTCTTTTCCCCTGAGTAGATTGCATTGTTGTTGATTTTCATAGTAAAGTGTTTGTATGAGTGACTTTCCATATTTATTTTTGACTCTTCAAAAAAACTACTTTCTTACACGAAACGGAACATTAAAACAATGTTGTTTACAAAACTGTTCTGTTAAAACAGAATGTATTGAAACAGACGTGCTTACGAAACTATTTTGGAAGATGGAATATTAAAACAATCATGTTTATATAAAGCTAAAATATTTTGGAAGACAAAACATATTAAAACAAGCATGTTTTTAGAAAAACCTGTTTCATTTTTATTTGCTTTTTCAAGGATACTTCTTCATTATATCAAAACCTATTTTATTCTGGATAATAAATCTAAATAATGAATACAATAATGGAAAATATCAGCATCTCTCTCCTTTTTATAAATAAAATCAAATTTATATGTTCATTATGAACAATTGTCAAAAAGGGAGACATCCAATTTAACTTTTCATCACCGTACTAAAATATTTAATTCCCCCCCTCAATTTCAGAATAACAAAAAGTGAAAGATTTTTAGTATAATGATTATTTAAATAAACGATATTAAAAATTATCGTAACTCATCAGTTTGCTTAATATTCAGATAATTATAGGTTCACCAAAGTTAGAAAGACGAGTGTAGATGCTTATTTTAGTTTATGTAATTATACAAGGAGTTTTGCATATTTTTCCTAAAAATATTTAATCAAAATTCATATTTATTTTACTTATCTTGGTCTGTAACTCAAATTTTAAAAACTCGCAAAATAATTTGATCAAATTATATTACCGTTAATCTTCTTGATTATTAGCTTTTACGTGTTATAATCAATTTTCCGATTTAATAGTGAAGTTACTTTTCCTGCAATTAGTATCAGTAGGTTGAGAATAATGATTCTTAGTGTACAACGTTTCGTTGTACTTTAAGAATCATTATTAATCCACAAGTAAGTTATCAGATTTTTTACCGAAAAAAAAAGAGATTACTTAACGATTCAAATAATATGTAGGGAACACGACACTTTCAACAAAACTTCGCTAATCGTTGGTAATTTAAAATAAATTTAATTATACATTATTTTAAAGTGAACGAAAAATTTAAGTCGATGTACTACATCACTTCGAAAATTTGATCGACATTAAATATAATTCTTTTGTTATTAAACCCATAAAAATCCATGCATTGCGAACACGAATTAGCTTTTAACCCTCTTTCTCACTTCAAAATATGTGTAATTAATTGTAGTAATTTATGTTAATTTATAAGTCAAAAACAATATTTTTGTAAAATGCATAAGTTAATTTTCTTAAAGTTTTGTTTTGGTAATCACACAAAATGCTTAAGTATAGTAAAAAAATATTTAATTTTTCATCGATAGAAGATATTTCATAGAAATATTATAAGAATTTTTGTTCAGAACTCTTTGCTTAAATTTTGAGTCTTTTTATGTAACCTCAGTTTGAATGAGACTTTAGCTATGTTATTTTACCATTTCATCGTCATGCTTTGATAAATATACCGCAAAGGGAGGAGAGAGATTAAATACTGGTAAATAAGTTTTATTTTATAAAATGCAAACATATCTTTTTACATTTTTCCCCCTTGCCCATCAAACGATAGATTATTCTTTGAATACTATGTAAATCATAGCGCATAAGCGACCTTCGCAAGTTCCATCAAACAGTATATCAATATTCCAATGACTCTCTAAGTCGAATAATTCATTTAGGCAAATCCATCACATCCCCATCCCTGAAAGAAAATCGAAATAAAACCCACCATTGTCCATTCAAGTTCTGACATCGATATATTTAATTCTCGACCCAGGGAGTCGAACAGGTTGGTATAAAAAAGTAATAAATCGATAATACCAAACAAATCATTTCCAACATAAGAAGCAGATCTGATTGATAACCCTATAGGATAACATTCAAAAGTAACTTATGCCAACGTTGATATCCAAAGTGTAGCAACGAAGGAGATTAGCATACGAGCCTAGCAAGCGGCCAGGTCAGCGCAACGCCTCGAGCATTTCCATTAATGTACGGTTGCAGTGAAAACATTTATCAATAGTTCACTTTTTAATTTTTCTTGTTGCCTTTGCAGTTGCAAGGGTTAGATAACCAATCAAAGAAGTAGAATATTGTTAGATGAAAAGAGGGTGTTTTCCGGAGCGTTTTATGTTTTGAAATGTTTTGATGTTATTTTATCAAATGTCTCTTATTTTGATTTGTAAAAGGATTAAGATGTTTCTTTTTTATGTTTTGATTTAATTGATATTGAATGAACTTTGGGTCCTATTTTTTTCTTGCCTTTGTCGAGGTCACTAACCATCCGTGCTAATGTTATTTTTAAACTATCAGCCAATGCATTTGTTTTTGTTATTTAAAGAAATGAAAACAAAATGAGAGATTCAGAAATAAAATAAACAAGTAATGTATTGTGTTGAAAAAAAAATGTTGTAGCATAGTGCTTCAGCTTGTTTATGTTAAACATGCATATGCATTTAAGGATCGAAGTATACAATACTCTCACGGTAATCTCTGGCAGATATCAGACCTCAGAATCGCCAGATAACCAAAAACGCCGGATTACCGGAAAATCACTAATAACAGCGCAATAGTGTTAAGCATATTAAATAATCAAAACTACCATTTTGTATGTAATGTACTATTTTGTATTATTAAAAAATACTATTTAGTATTGATACTATTAAAATGTACTATTTTGTATTGATAGCTTACAGCTGAGGAAAAATTCTTCCGCAGGGTTCTTAACTCCTCTTAGGTTTTTATCCCCGATCTGACAGGAGAAAGTCTATTGTGAGATTGAACTTTGGTTCTACGCTTGCCCAGGGTGATTAAAAATCTTAAAATGGGGGGAATTACTTTAGAAATTGAAAAAGCAAGCAAAAGCGATAAAAGTGCCTATTTAGAAAATTATTAAAATGCTTAAGAAAATATTAAGAAATTAATTTTTTTTAAAGAACTGAAGCTTTTAAAAATCTAGGATAGAAAAAAAAATTAAATTAATTTTTTTTTATATTTTGTTTCAGAATTCTGCATTGTATTATAATTTTTAGAATATTGAATAAAAAACATGAAGTGAAAACGGTGTCCACTCCGTTTCTAGGAATTTGAAAATTAGTTTCATTAAACATTTAACGATTATCAGGATGAATTGATAGCTTATATTATTCTATTGAGGTAGAAGGTATAAATTAACGTCTAAAAAGCTTGTCTGCACGTGTGAAAAAGTCGGATTACAGGCAGGGCCAGAAAGGTGAAGTCCCGGATTATGAAAGGTTTATTTCTTATTTTGAGGGAATATGGTAGGTTTATTTCTCATTTTGAATCATAACAATAGTGACTTTAGATTAACGACGATCATCATCAAACAATCTGAATAAACAGAATTAAATTAAACCCAAGATTCTTTTCAGCCTCTGAAATATCTTATTCCACAGATACTTTGAATAAAATCTGTTCCTTTTTTTTTGCTATTTGTGTCTGTGTGTGGCCCATTAATTCTTAAAACATTGAATTTCTATTTCTTTATACAAATTATTGTTAGTAATTGTAATGTTAATGCCAACGCAAAACATTTCTACAAAATAATAGATATGAGATACTATTGATTTTTGTTATCGATTGATTTTGTCAACAAGTTTTGAAGACACTTCCTTTGTTTCATGATTAGTAATATTTTTTTGTTCAAAAACTGTTTTAAACAAAAACAGGAGTACTTTTTTTTATGCTGGAAAAAAAGCATCAAAAGATGTTAATTATTTTGAAAGTAAATATAGATTCTCTTATATTTAATTATTCACTTTTTCTGGATAAAATAATTGAATTACTTTTCGGTCAGGGTAATAATCTAACTTAAGGTTGCTCTTGTTTCTACACAATAAGTTAATCATAGTTCAAATCTAGGTAGAGTTTCTAATTTAAAAAAGGAGTGGCCTATCCTCGGGTCTTACTTGAAAGATTAATTTTTAACGGTCACCAAAATATCTCGCCAGGTGAGCTTAGTGAAGCGAAACTAATTCAATTAAACCGTGCTTTAAATCAATCAAATTTTTGAAAATTAACCTTGCTGAATTAGCGAAGATAGGACTTCTCTTGATATGTCTTTCAAAGTTCAATGAATGTGGATAGTATTAGTACGAATACTTTACTCTAACATAATAATAATCAGTTATTATGGCCACTGTATTTTGTATTTTGAAGCTTCGGGCACCTATGTGAAGTAAGACCCTCGTAAAAAAAAGCGAACTAGTGTAGCGTTTGTAATCAATGTCAATCTCTCTCTATATACATATGTGTGTGTCAATCTCTATATACAAAGCCAATCTCTCTCTCTTTCGCTAATATATAATATATATTATTGTTGGTTTCAGCGCCTCAATATCCCGAGGGGCTTAGCCCAGCGATCGGTTCTAAACCGGTGGTATGTGAAAAGAAAACAGATATGGCGGCCACTGCTAAAAAAAGGAATAAAAGAATTTAAAAATATTGAGAAAAATTTAAAAAAAAAAATTAGATTTAAGTTTTTATAAGCTGTGTATCAATACAGTGAGCTTTCTCAAACGTCATAATGTATTTGCAACCGTTTGCTAGTGCAGAGCTTGTTGAATGGGTGTTTTTTTGGAAACTTACCTAAAAAAAAATATAGAAACAAATTAAACGCAGCTCCGTATTCGAGATACTATTTATTTTCTTTTGAGCCTAGCTCTTAAAAAAATGTGATTCAATGCAATCCTTAAATATCTCATTAATTCAAAAAAAAAAAAAAAAAAAAAAAAAAATCACTATATAATGACCAAACAGATCATTTAAATTTTATTCAACATATCCCTTGTTTTGAGAAGTTTTCGAAGTATGTAACGAATGAAACAGATTGTGCGTGGGGGTAAGAGGTGCCTGAAAGGATTTTTGTTCTTTTGTACTTGAACTGAAAAAGGATGGGAATGACTGCGTCAAGCGACCCTAATGGTAGCAAACTCCGTAAACGGTAACGTTTGAACTGAATCATGAGCTCGAGTCCTGGCTCCTTCAAAATCCTACTAGCTTTATTAAGTTAAATTTTACAAACTCTGCATGTGAAGTGTTTGGGAAATATCAGATCAGGTGCTGTTTGACTAAGGTTCAAAACTACGAGGATCGTCATTTTGTTTAGCTCTGAAGCGATTTGAACTCTAATTATCCATTCTAACTGAACTTTGAGCAGTCTGAGATCGGTGTTTGAATTGAATACATACATTCATTGACTTGCTGCAGAAGACATCAGCACTAAAATTTACCAAAATAGAATATAAAAAATAAGTGAAAATTTTTATTCGCGAAAGTATTTTGTATTCCTGAAATTCCATTATAACTATTATGTACGACTGTGTAAGCAAAAAATAGACGTTATGATCTCAGAGTATTAGGAGAATAGTTTTCACTCCTGGCCTTTTGTTCAAATTTAACTTGCTGGATAATATAATACGTATTACCAGTAACCTAATAAATTATTTGAAATATATTTAATAAAATATATAACGCAGGTTAATAAGCGTAAAATACACATATCAAGGGGAAAATTTTAAGAATTTTCTCAAAATTGATCTTCGTTTCGCTGTTGCATTCCGACAATTTTGTGATAAATAAAACAGTGTTTATAAAAAAAAGGTGAAATGCTTTGAATATCTACTCAACTAAAAGATACTCTCTGATCAAAGATATAATTTCCTTGTTGTGTTCCACATCCTTCATAATTCAATCAATCAAACATTGGTCCTCAACTCTATTCTTACTGATTTTTAATACGAAGATGGTTAAAAAAGTACCTGTTTTTGACGACAGAGAGGGATTTTTAGACAAGTTGGTATTGCCATTCTGTGCTGCCATCTGTTAAACGGCGCCATAAAAATTGATACTGATTCATTGGTCAGTTTTCATTGGGTAGCTATTTGCTATCAAATCAAAATCTGAGTCCTACCGGGTCGAGATGTCGCCACTCTTTTGTCATCGTCCGTGAGATCTGGATTCATCATCACACATCAAAAAACAAATCAACAATCAAAACATTGGGTTTTTTTTCTGGTGAATCTGCTCCGAAGAAAGCAGTGACCATCTCATAGACAGAAAAATGTATGCTGATGATTTTTGGGAGTGCTTTAAGGGCGCCAAACTCTTGCACTTCTTGAAAAAAACTTTAAAATTTAACGAAAAATAAGAGCATTCCCATTTCCGATACTTAATATACCATTCCTAAAACATTTACTCTCCTACTTATTTGTCAGTGTTTCCTGAAGCTCTGCATTTTAAACTGGGAGATTTTACTGGCTAATTTTGATGTCAAAAATTTATGTTCTTTTTGCGGTTGAAAAGTCAAATTTACTTTCTGATCGATTCTGTGATAGTGGTTTTTTTTCTGCTATTTTCTTATCATTAGATTAATCAATCATATTCAAATCAAATATGGAGCTTCGGAAAACCCCAAAAGAGTGGAAAAAAAATTAAAGCGGTTAGCAAAATCACTATTTCGCATTTGTACTATCGGAAGTGATGGCGATTAATCCTGCATCGTTACTTGTCAATAAGCGATTCCTGGAAGAGTGGAAATGTTGATGGATGAATGCATTGGCTATCAAACACTGACAACCTTTAATCGATTTGCAGATCGTATGTTAATGTATTTTACGAGAACCGGCGAATTAACTGAATTTGAATGAAACCGAAATGTCATCGTTTTTGATCCCCCCCCTTCCTTTCAATATTTCTTAAAGTTAATTTTACTTGTCAATTTAAGATTAAAATTCAAATGTGCATTAGAATTTCATTAAGTTGTCCCCATGTGACTTTATTTCTAATTTTTTTTTTTTTTATTTTGTGTTTATCTGAATGGATTTGTGAATGAGTGCTTGTTTAATCAAAAAACACTCTCTTCTTGATCTCTGAGTTAAAGTGTCATTTTTTACAAAAGAACGCAAAAATAGGAGCAAAATAGAAATAAAACTACGACAGCTGTCATAAATTTAATACTAATAACAATGACAATTAAAACAGGGATCATAAAAAAATTAATTATGATTAATGTTCTACGCTGCAAAGTTTCAACATCAGACTAAACCCTCAAAACTAAACAGCAAACATACCAGTTAATCATTACTTAAAACATTGTTTGTGATGCTTCTTTAATTTTTTTTATATTATCAAAAATAATTTATACTGAACACATCCATCTCGATTTTTCCATGTGACCACAGTAGCCGAGTGACCATGGCCGTGAGCTTATGGTCGGTGTTGTTTCTGTAGAGTGTCGTGGCTTCATGTCCAATTCTATTCATCACCCTAACTTGGCTTTGCAGAAAAGGCTGTTATCAACGATTTACAGTCGGTGTCACAGAAACTCGGATTAAACTGGGAGAAGTTGACTATAACCAACGAATATTTTTAGAACTATTATTATTTTAGATAGAACTATTTTAATGCTGATATAGGTACATTTTCTGCCTTTCCCAATGCTGATTAGTTGAAGTGAAACAGAGATAATACTATAAGAGACCCATCTAGCAGAGGAGCTGATACACGTTAAATCTGTTGATGTTGAAAGTCATCACGTTAGTGTGGTGTGGAAATTAAGAGAGCGTAGTGGCAGCTCATGTATTAACCTCGTCTCCTGATTATGGCAAAAATTACGAGGTGCATTTCCAATAACTTTTGTGTTGCTTCAAAATGCAACGTTAATAAACAATTAATCGAAAAGCCAATATTTCCTTTTAGGTAACTACTATAAAATCTTCTTCCAGTGCGCATGAAATATATCTTGAATAAAACTGCAATAAATAACTTGTAAAAATAAAAATAACTTGTGAAATTAATAATATATTTTTAGCTAAATAACTTTGGCATTAAATTTAATTATTTCTTTATTACAGCCCAATATAGCTACAGCCCAATATTATATCTAATAATGAATTAATTTATCCCCGAAGAATTCACAAGTTGCTTCAAACGAAATATTCCAAGACATTAAATATAAAAACATATCTTTTCAGTTACCTCCAACATTTCAGTTAATCTCTACGAATCTTTTCAGTTACAGATTCGATTTTAGATAAGCAGGGTTTCCTCGACAACTCTTTCATAGAGTATTTAATTCATCAGTCATCAGAAATTACGAAGTCCGCCACCATTAGCACTTCTGTTGCTTTCAAAGTGCGAAGTTAATAAAGACTCACTCACTTGTCATCAGATATGTTGGCAACATAGTGAAAAAAGTAATTAGAATGTTAAAATTGTACCTTTTAAATTTCAACATCCTACGCATAGTCTGAACATTTTTTTTTACAATTATATAGTTTTATGCAGTTGTGATGAAAATTCGGTCATAAGACAATACAATTCCAACCAAAAACATCCAAGATAGTCGTTTTGGTGCCACCCCATCCCGCTGGTGTCAATCAAAATCGGTTAGATAACACTCCCCTAAACGCCCTAGTAACGCCACTATAACCTTCCCACAAGAAAAAGGCAGTCCTCAAAATGATTTAATCAATTCTTAATCAGATTCATCAGATTCTAATTTAGATTTTGCGATTCCGACGGATTATAAAAGGTCCTTGCAGAATTATCCGTTTGCAGTAAACTTACATAATTTAACAATAGAATATAACTTTAGTTTTTAAAATAACATCATGAATGGCTTATATTCCCTTGCTTTTATAAAAGGAAAAATGCAAAAAGAAGAATGTTATTCATTAATATCTTTTTGTATATCAAAAGTTTAATTTGATTGATTGTTTGCTTTAAATGGATATAGAGCAACAAAGGCTATTATCTCCAAAAGTTTAATTGTAAGTTAACAATAATACATAGTAATCAATAGAAGTCAATACAATTTTCCAAATCCAATTCTTTAAATTATGTATTAAAAATTAAATATTCATCTCCTTTCTATTCTGTTTAACAATTATATATATATATATATATATATATATATATATATATATATATATATTAAATGCTTGCGTTTGCAATTAGTCATAGACTATCATTAGTCATAAATCTAATGATGGTCCATACGTACTGTTTTCATTTTATTTTATTTTATATAATGTTCATGAAAAATAAGATGTCAATTAAAAAATTTTTACCTTCCTTCTTTTATTGAGGTTTTCTACCTGTCTTGGGAAATAAAATAAAAAACAAATAAAGTGATGTTTTTATGAAATGATTTAAGAAATTAAGATTTCCTATGGGATCAAAATTATATAACATTTAATTGATAATAGTGTATATACAGGCAGAAGTTCAAGGGAAAAGAAACGCTTAAATGAATGATGTGCGCTTAAAATATTCTACATTTAACACTTGTTCTGCTTATTGAACGTTTTCCAGAGGTGAAATCTATTTGTGGCCGCGGTAGCCTAAAGGTCATACTAAGACCGGTGGTTTTCCAGCGACACTCTACTCGCGGCCGACGGTTGGAGCCTTGATGCCGCTAAAGACCCATCATGTAGCAGGAGCTGATGCACGTTGAATCTGTTTAGACTCAGCGGTGAGGAAGTTAGGAGATGGAGGTTCCAGCTCAGATATCATCCTCGTCACTTGAACGAGGTTCAAAATTTCGAGGTCCATCGCCAACAGCCCTCGCACTGCTTTTAGTGCTAATAAAAAACAAATCAGAGGTTTATTCTGCGCTTGAAGAAGGGATCGATACTTGAGCTGGTACCCTTCCTCCTCGCCAAATCAATGAGAGACCTCGACATTATTACCACGTAGCAACATGAAGGATCTTTAATGTATTCGCCGCTCGACTACAACATGGCTGGCCACACGGCTACCGCGGCCAACATAATAAGAAAGGGAAATATATAACTTACTTTGCTGTGCGTCATTCTGTGATAGTAAAGATTTGAGCTGGCTGTGAATCTCTTCCCACACACGTGGCACTGGTGTGGCTTTTCTCCGGAATGTATCCTTCTGTGTGTATTGAGGGAACTGGAGGTGCTGAAACCTTTCCCACAAACATCGCATACGTGGGGCTTTTCACCTGAAATTGAGAATAGCTTGTTGTAAGAACTGAGTGTAAATCTTAAGACTTGGAATGAATACCATGTAATATTTCCTTTTTAAAATATAAAAACGAAAGAAACCCCACCTGTATGCGTTCTCATGTGTCTCCTCAATAGAGATGGTCTATCGAATGCTTTTCCACAGACTTCACAGGGCAAGAGGGTTCTCTCTCTGCCTTTTTTAACGACAGTGGGTCGAATTTCACAATTTAATGACTGAAAAACAGACAGCAATAATGTTAAAAAAAAACCAGAAATATATTTAAAAATATGCATCAAGATGCCTTTTTAATAAAAGTTTAAATTTATTTTATTATTGTTCAGATAACTGAAGCATAAAATAATCATCTGACAGCTAGTTGGGTTTAATATTGGTTCTAAAATAGTGGTAGTCATGACATCAACCCTGCTGTGTTAGTTGAGTCACGTAAGACATGTCGTGTAGCGATGTATGCTAAGTCCTTTACAGCTCAAAACTTTCTCGTTAGGGTGAGAGGGGGACAGTCTCAGGATTCGACTCCGTCATCTGACTGTGACTCAAAATTACGAGCGCATTGGCTGTAAGTGAACCATTGAGACAGACGAAAATTGATAGACGGAAGTATTGTATACAAGAACGAAAAAGTGTTTACTTGAATAATGAGAATTTTTTTTTCTCTTTTTTATTTAATTTCATGCAATTTATAATCGTTTCTGTATTTATGTACTAAACAGGTACTCAATGAATCGTCATCCTTTGAAAAGACATTTTTTGGCCAGTTTCAAATTCATAATATACATTTGCTTAGAATTCAATTTTCATCAGTCATAATTTAATTAATAAAAGAGATAAAATAATAAAATCTTGAGTTACTGTATTTATGAAATTAATACATTTTTCTTAAGTTTTGAAAAAGATATTTTGCGATATTGTCTCTCCCCTAATTTTTAAGTTACACATGTGATAAAAATTGTTTATGTCAGCTTAATGTAACGCAATGTGAAATTAGTTAAACTCAGTCGTTTATTGACTGAAAGCTTTCCAGTTGTATATTTCTGCCGGACATAAGGGCTGATCAATGTTAAACCCACTTAGCTACCAAGGTCAATTAAGCCATTTGATATTTATTTCATTGAAGAAATGCTTTCGCTCTCGAAATAAAAGAAAGTAAACGGAACTTCAAATTCCATTTGAATTATAAATGAAAGATATTCAATTATTTTAGGAGAGGGGTTGTATATTACCTCGTCACTTGGTGAGAGACCATCGCTAGATACAGATCTCCTTTCCTCTGGTTCCGAAGGGGGTGTCATGAGCGTCCTGGTGGGCGGTGGGACATCTAGAGTCATCACTGGGACACGGGATGATAGCAGAGACCGAGATAAATCAAGAGGAGTTTCTGAAAAACAAAATATTTAATTAATTATTTTTATTTTTACTATCAATCAGTATGTTTTGAAAAAGTTGTCAAAAGACAATTTTCTTCTTTTTTTTACCGCCTTCTCTCCAAAAATCAAAATTAAAATTAGATTATTACATAAACAATCGATTAGTCATTCTGAATACTTGACATGTATCACTCAAATATGAAATAGATAATCGTCGTTTGATAGGCAATTAACATTGTCCTTTTCAAAAATCTTAATATAAATAAAATATTAATTTGAATCGCCATTACTCTTTCCTTGCTTACATACAAAGAAGAGGCGTCAATTACTTGGATAATATTGCATAACTTTCATCGAAACAAAAACAAAACGAGGAAAAACATCATCGGAAACTTCTCATAAACTGCGATTTCCTTCAGGAAAGAAAAAAGAACCGGTATATACGAGTAATAAAAGCAAGACTACACAAGCAAGAAAGAAAAAGAAACCAGCCATAACTATCTCTTTCATTAAAACGCAAGCCTACACTTTTGCTGGATATTATCAGATCTGTTAGTTTCTTCAAGAAGTGAGTTTTAGGCAACGCTCACATCCTCAGTAATTGATAATAAATATTGATTTTGCTCCGAGTGGGGAATATTACGATAACACCAAGAATGTGTGACAAGAATACGGCTTCCAGCGATGGAACCTTCAGAACGACACCTTAACCGGCAATTTGCATGCATAAGTAGACCCGATGGCATTTTCCAATAGCAATGATAAAGGAAGAATCGAACGACCTTGTTTTTTGTTTTTATCACTGCTGGACGTTTGGTGGAAAGAACAAAAACAGCGCACATTGCGTTACCAACTGTTTGTCGCCCCAAAGGGACACGGTGACGCTTTCTCGTAAGAAGCGGTTTGGGGTGAAGATGAAATAAGTGCTCTTTGTGTTGTTTCAGATCGTATTGACGTTAATAAATAAAGATGCCTTAGCTGTTTTACATATGTAAAATGGAATTGCCTGATGATGGATTTGAATGACTATGAATAATGGCGTTCCGTGGGTTGGAGTATGAAATATCAGCAATGGACATTGAATTATCGCATTGGAATTTAAATTAGATTTGCGATCACTATATTATTTTCTTTTGACACTCGAATGGAAGTGTCAACTTGATGTCCCGGGCATTATCAATGTAATCTATTTTTTTATGTGTTTCTATTTTGATTTTCATCTGGTTCTGGTTCTGCTTTTTTCCCCCCATGTAGATTTGCTAAATGGGGTGGTCATGGTCCGTCTCGCTTCTTTAACAGGAGTTGATACCAAAAACATGAAACGCTTGGTATGTCACCTAGATCTAAATAAATATATATACGATTATTTTAAAACGGTCATTGTTTTAGTACGAGATTTGACCAGGTGCACAAACATAAAATTGTTCTTTAAGTTTGAAGAGGAGTTGTTTTATTTACGAATCAAACAGAAGACGTAACATGGAAAAATAGTTGCTTAAAACAAATTTAGATATGAGTAAATGCTTTAATAGAAGGCAGGAAATTAATGGCCCAGGTACGAACATACGACTTGTGTTTTTGAAATATTGGTTGTTGAAATTTCTAGATTCTCTTAAGCTGATTTTGGTTGCAATAAATAAATAAACACATAAAATATATTAAATATTTTTTGTTTTGTTTTCTAGAATTCATACAATCATTTCAATTCATTCACCATATCCCCAATAGCACACAAATTATACATGTAATTTAGCATCAAAAGTCTCAATATGCTATTTCAGACTTATTAATTGGAAACGTGTGTGAACTTGTTTATCACAAATATAATAACTGCTTACTTATATATTCTAGAAAAATTTATTCAACACATTTGTTTTTCAAACATTCGAAATATGTTTATATTTAACTTAAACTTTCGGGGAAAAAACCCGATGCAGTGTTACTTATATTAATACAAGTCACATAGGTTGTAAGTTTTAGGAGTACAAAATTTAATAATCAACACGCATATTCATCAATACTAATGATGAAAAAAAAAAAAAAAAGAAATTGAATATTCTATTCTAATAACATTTTGGAGTATTTCTGTGAGTTTAAAATAACACCCACCTTCTCTTTTATATTTTAATTGTGGAAGCTTAGTGATCATGGTCGCAAGCTCACGACCGGTGTTGTTTTCGTCGAGTCGTGGTCTCGAGTTTTGATGCCTTTGGTGATCCACCGTGTAGTGGGATTAATGCACACGTGAAATCTGGTTAAAATTCGAAGTCTTTACTTTGACGGGGTGTAGAAGTTTAAAGAGTCGGATATCTCATTTTTGTCACTTGACCGGTATTCACAGTTATAAGGTTGATCGCAATTAGTCCTATTGCTTCTAAGTGCGACATTATTAACCAATCAATCAATATAAAAACTCTTAAAATTTAAAGCTCTTATAATTAAATAAAGGAAAAACAGGTTTTTGCCCCAAAATTCATCTGAAGATACATTATTAATATTTTATTTAGGACACCTTCTCTCATCAATCAGAGCTTCCGGGAAATACCCCCAGTTGGAAGATTCTCTTGAATAAGTTAGAGGAAACTTCATAGAATTAAATGTGGGGCCAGTTATGATAACTGGATCCCATCAGCTATTTTCTGAGAAATTTTGATCGATTTTGTGTGTTCACGCAAACTATTACACATAATTTTTTTTTACTAGCTGTTACTCAACATTATTTTCCTAATTGTATTTTTAATAAGTTTCTCTCTATTGTTAATGCAGTGTTTTACGAGGTGAAAAACCATGTTATACACACACACACACACATATATATATATATACACACAAGCAAAATGTAGGGTGTTGAATCATTTCGAAAAAATAATAATCTCTGAAGATAAGAGAAGAATTTATTTTTCTGTTTCCCTGAAATGTAGCAAATATATATTCTTAGAAGAAAAAAATCTTAACGAAAACCATACTATTGACTCCAGACTTCACAAAGCGAAATTCCACAGTATACGCACAAGCGAAGACTTTGTATATTCAATTGTTTTGAAGAAATAGGAATCTTTTTAGAGCAGAAATAAATAAATATAATTTGCCATTTCCTCGAAATATAGCGAATATCAATATGTTCTAAGAAGAAAAAAAGTAGTAGTTGATATTTAAATAACTTCCCAGAAAAAAAAATCATTAGCTGCTTCTTTTTTTTTTCAAAGCCTAAGCCCAGTTTTCCTAGTCTTCGGAAACATCTTCTTCGAGCTTGCGACGAAAACCATCTCCACCCAATTTCGTATTCATTTATACAAATTGTCAGCATTTAGCGATGCCTTATTACTTAACACAGCCGCGCGGCTTTTGTGGGTGTCGAACATCTGCTTTGTTTCTTCTTGACGCACGCAACTACCGTGCTTACTCCCTATCAAGAAGCGATTCCGTGGTCCTCTGCATTGTATTTCCAAACGAAACGGTTCCACATAGATTGACTGGCATTCTCAGAAAAATCAACCTAGACAGAAGAAAAAAAAATGGGGCAAGTGGGGAAAAATTTTTCGTATAATGTTTGTCTAGACGAGAGAGAGGTTTTTGTTTCGGGGAGGATCCTCAGAGAAGATCTTTTGTCAATTCTCGAACGAAACTTAATCGCTTTTGTAGATCAGGGTGTATCAAAGAGATTCGGGATATGCTCTCGGATTTTAACTTAACGATTGTCTCATGGAAGTCGTTCCGGAACAATGGAAATACGGTTGACATTTTTTTTCTTCTCGTAATTGAAATATTTTCACTCTGCCTACTAATTAGCCTGATTTGGCAGTCTCGATCGCACCCATGAAAATGACATGCAGGTCATCGCCATGTGACCGGCTCCTTTGTATGCAAACGGCAATAAAAAAAAGGCGTGTGATGTAATTTTTTTTGAAAGAAAATTTTATTGCTGCTCTTGTTAGTTTTGATAGAATTTGTTTCATCGAAAGCTAAATAGCGTTTTAAGTTTGGCACATTAACGTAACATTCTATTTACAAGCAGCAAAAGATAAATATTATACCTATTGTTTTCGATATCGCTTATAATTTTTATTTATTTATATCAAGTAAGAAAATTATGCATTTTTTTAGTTTAAAGAGGATTATTTCTATTCAATTTTAAGTCAATAAATCAGTCTTATAACGTCTACCAATGTCTGTAGGCATTAGGAAATCGTTCTAGGCACCTATGTGAAAACTCTGGCAACATGTTAATTAATACATTCGTAATGTGATTTTTGTGATTAAATACCATTCAAATCAGTCTTTTTTTCGTGTATTCCCGTGAAAAGAAAATGTGGGGAGTAAGGTTGGGAGTCCGTGCTTTCCATTAACGAGAATTATGATGACCAATTTAGCATCCTTGAAAATGAATATAAGAACATTCACTGAGCACGTTAGGTATATCAGCTGGTACAGTATCATACATATGAATGAAAACATGGAATTTAGAAGAAAACTATCTGCAAAAAAAAATATCTTAAGCTTCTTTATTTTTTCCATTGCATAAAAAATACCTTTCAAAGTTAATTTGAACTCTGTGTAGTACTGTGCCATGCACATAAGGAATATGGAAATGCCTACCCCATTAAGGATCAAGATAACTTATATTTCTTTTTAATATAAATTACTCATATGCCGTGTTTGAACTGATAATTATCAAACAGGCAATCCTTTGTGTGTACATCAAAGTAGTTTAATGGCTATTAGTAAAAAAAATCGATTCTAAAAAAGTTCGTGAGTTTTTATTCATGTAATATATTACGAGCCTTTATAATGTGATATTACACACGTTAAATGAACGATAGTTTCTACAATAGATGAAGCTATTGGAAGCGTATCCGATTATATATGATCTTCATTTATATTCATACGTTTGCTCAACAACTGATTTAACACCGTTAACTTCTATTTGAGATTACATCAGAGAACATTTGAGTGAAGAAAATTCCTACTAGGTGAAAAATGCGCTTGGTCTAATCTTACAAACTTAACAATTTTAGTTAGTTTACGAAAATAATTTTTGGTCTAAGAAAATTTCGATGTTATACACAAATTCAAATGTGTTATTGTTTACAAAGGACAATTAACCTTCTAGGATATAATTTCTGTTTGAGGTTGTTATATCTGAAATATATTTTGGAATTCTTTCAATTTTAAGAAATGAAGTGGCCACGGTAGCCTAATGGTCATGGCAATGAACTTGCGACTGAGTTCATTGCCATGACCATTATGGACTCGAGCCATGATGCCACTAAACACCCAATATATAGGGGGAGGGGAATGATACCAGTGAAATCTGGTCAAGGTCCCAAGTCCTCAGGAGTCATGGTGTGGAAGTTTGGAGAGGAAGGAGCCAGATTAGGTGTCGTTCTCGTCACTTGACTGAGTTTCAAAATTACGAAGTCCGTCGCCCACAGCCCTCGTGTTGTTCCTATTTGTTATGGTTGCGAACTTGCGACCGGCATTACTTCGAGTCGTGGGCTCGAGCCTTGATGCCTCTTTGAACCCACCGTGTAGTGGGGATGATGCCTATGAAATCTGGTTAATGTCCCAAATCCTCCTGTTGGCCTGATGTGGAAATATGGAGTGGGAAGAGTCAGATCAAGTTTGGTCCTCGTCATTTGATCGAGGTTCAAAATTACGAGGTCCGTCGCCAATAGCCCTCGTGTTGTTTCTGAATTCAACGACAATAAACAATCACATATAGCAAACAAATTTGCTTATTTGGTAATTCTATGGGCAGGAATTATCTAATAATTCTGTGGAGCATTTATGGTTTTGTTCAGTTTGACTTACAGGATGATACTATAATACTAATGCTTTTAAAGAAATGATAAATTAATGAAATTCTGGAAAACATTAAATTTCTATGAGTAATTTGTCATTCTATGGCTTGATTGATTATTATGTAAATTATGGTATCACCCACACATAATATCTCCTCCCAATTTAGGCATTTTTTCTGAACATGAAAGACAACGGGAAAAAAACAGGAAGTAAGAACGCATAAAAATATTATATGAAGTATATCGGGTTATGCGTCAAAATCTTTATAAATAAATAAACAAAAATGCTAAAATCAGAAAAGCGTAAAACAAAACAAAAACGATTGCATAGATGTATAATTCCACATTCTACTTCGTGAAACAAAAAAATTATTTCATAGAAAATAAGTTCACGCTCCAAGAAAGCTATTTTTTATTCAATATCCCCATCAAATGTGGCGTGGAAGAAAGAAAAAAGAAATTAGCAACTGAAAAGTATTTTCACCAGAGGCGGTACCATTAAAAACCCCCCGCACATCAAACAGCGCTGGCAGAGAAAGAAAATCAGAGCCACACACTCCCATATACTTTAGAGCGTGTCGATCATTCCGTAGGATCTCTGCAGCGATTTCATAATTAGACTCTTCGGAGCAACGGTAAAGACCGCTTTTCTTCGTCCCCAGTCGCCGCCTTTGACAGCAACACTCACATTTGCTGCCAAGGCGCCAAGATTGACATTTTCACTCTAGAAGGGATGCAAGATTCGAATGTTAATCGCCTTTTATTGTCGAAGTGATAGACTATTTGGTAGATTAGGATCCGTATAGTTCTAGGGCTGAGTATGAAGAACCGATCATAAATCGAAACACATTTTCAGTTGGAAAAAGGTCACAACATTGACTTCTGTTTCACTAAAGCATAGTTGATGGTTTCCTTCCTCATTCGTAGATAAATACATCTCATTTCTTGCATAAGTTACGAATATTTCGCCTGTTGTACTTCAACATAAGAAGCAAAGAATCTGTTTTGTATTAAAATGAAAACCTTATGCGTAAATTATTATAAACTGCGAAGCTATCACTCGTTACGCTCGCTAACACTTGCCCCGCTCCTGGAAACCATTTTGGATTTTCTGTGAACCATTTTGCTATATCTTATTCTTTAGATATAGAAGTTTCGGTGCTGTAGAGAAAATATTGCTTCTATAATTTGAAATTTTAAATATTCGAAAGGATTTTTAATGTTTCAATGATCTTTATAAGACTTGCTTGAATATAAAATCCTTATACCAAATATAAAGAACTATAAGTTGTATAGCGAAAAAGTTTTTGATTGATTGATTAATAGATGAGGGATATGGAGCAACATAGCTAATATTCTTAAAATTGATATTAAATTTACATAACAAATCTTAATGCTATTTGCTTACATTTCAGTGATAAATTAGTTCATCAACAAGGGATAACTGAATATTAAAAAGATTGGTTTGGTTGGTTTTAGTAACGTCACACTAGAAGCACAACACTAGAATTATTGGTGACGGACCTCGTAATTTTGAACCTCGGTAAAGTGAACAGGCAATTAAACTTTTGATTAGTCTTTTACTTTCAAAGAAAGGCCTTAAAGCTCGTATGCGATGGGGTGTGGATGTATTGTACAATTGTTGAGTTTTCGTGGCATAACGGTTTTTTAAAATTACATTATTCGCTGCTTTAATGTAATGTTAATAATAATAAAAAAACACCTCAAACCATTCTTTGAAATAAAAAGCGAATTTTATAACAGCTTTTTGAAGCGATATATTTGAGGATCAAAACACTGCAAAATGAAATTTTTATTTTTCATTTAATTTAAATGTGGGCTTTATTTTGTAACGTGTTTTAATTAGAATGAGTCTGACGTACTCTTTTAAAATAAATTATTATATCGTTATTACATTTAGTAATAATTTGACTTTTCAAAATTTATTAGAATTACGTGATTGATTAAAATTTCAGTTATATTAATCATCAATTAAAATAATATTAATGCGATAAATTCGTGACAGAGCCGTCTACACTCATTTAGAATTTCATTTTTTAGGAGCCCCTGTTCAATTTCAGCAAGGTCACCATTTCTCATTTTCGACTTTTGACCTTTGACCGTTTAATATTAACCTTTTTTAATTAATAAGTTTACTGGTCGTAGCACTTTTCTCCTCTCTTGGGTATTAACCTCGTCATTCACCGGTACGTCATCTTAAAATGATGCGGTTAATAACTGATAAATAATATTGCTCAATTTTTGAGCATGATTCTTTCAGCAAGGCGTCATTTTCATTTTCCGAAAATTGTCTGCTAATAAAAGCTTTTACGAAGATGAAGTTTTCAAATTATAACGATATAATAGTTTGGGGAACACGATTTTTTTTGTTAAGAAGGGCATATTTGAGTTTAACTACCTTAGGTGTGTATACATTTGTGAATCAAGCTCCTCGCAAAACGCTCGTTAAACGCTTTCTCTATCTGAACCCTTCTTGCTTGTCGAAAAGCCAATGGCGCGAGCTGCTCACACATAGTTTTTTGACGCGTATAGATATGCGAACTGAACTTTTCAACTTGAAAGTGTATGCACACATTAAAGTATGTGAGTATTCATGAATCAAGAAGGAATTGCGTAACATTTTCATCACCATTAATTGCTGAAAAATTTTACGTCCTTATTGATGGATTTTGATATATCAAATACATATGCCAAGTTTAATATTAACCTTTGTTAGCATAGGGCTTTAAATATTGTGATTATTTAAAAGGGTAGAATAGCTATTCTCAAAGTGAAATATGCGTATTTTTAGGGTAAGCAAATGAGGGGGAATAATAGACTGAATGTGTATTGACGTTGCACTTAGAAGCATGCAACATGAGACCTATAAGAGACGGATCTTTTCATTTTGAGTCTCTAGGATGAATCTGATAAAATCTGAATCGAGGATGAATCTATAAAAACTTCCATACCATTTCAAAGCGAAAATTTCAAACCTCGACTGATTTAACATACATCACAGCCCCATGTATGACAAGTTTTTAATGCAAAAAGGATTCTACTACAACTCAACTGGAATATTGCAGGCCATGACTGATTAATTAATTTTTAAAGTCGCACTTAGAAGCAACGCGGGAGTTATTGGCGATGGACCTCTGCATTATGAACCTTGCATTATGAACCTCGGCTAAGTGACGAGGATGACATTTGAACGGAACCTATTTTCCAAATTTCAACACGAATGAGAGTACTAGGAGTCTTGGCCGATTGAAAGAGAATCCGTCCCGCTACATGGTGGGGTTTTAGTGACATCGTGACTCGAACCACGACTCGATGGAAACAATACCGGCCATGAGTTTGCATCCAAGACCTTTCGGCTACCGCAGGTTGAAATAAAGGGCAACAAGAAAGATTTGAAGGGAAAAAATTCAATATTAAGCTCTTTTCAAAATCTTTTTTTAAAGACTATTTAAAAGATTCGCATTACAATGACAAACGAAGGCAATAAACAAGACTCACTTGTTTAAGAAATATTGCACATTGCCAAAGGCATTGTTTCAAGAAAAGGCAGACAAAAGATAGTTAAAATCCCATTTGCTGTTTCCGTTTGACACGAGTTTTATAGACTAATACCTCTGACAATAATGTGAATAATTTTCTAGAAAGAGTAACTACTAAAAATAAGTACCAAGATATATAATAAGAAATAAATGTATTTGTTAAGTAAAATTCACCTCTCATTCTCTCCTCCAACACAAATATTTTAAATCTCAAACAGTGGTACTTGGCGACATTTCTCTTTGGCGCCACCCATCAAGATAATGGGAAACTCAGCAACCCCCATAGGAAAAGTGTATTGCATAGGTACATTTCAATGAACAGTCTGTTTGAAAGAAGTAAAAAAAAAATCCTTTGCCCAGCAGAAGTACATAAAAAAATTGCATCAAATTATTTTCTGAAGCGTTCTTCCCCAAGGCTTAGGTGGATCCCCGGTTGATTGACCTGAAGACACTGGATTCGTAATCAAAAATGTCTTCATTTTTATGCCATATTTATTCGTGAATATTCCATGTTGATACACATATATAATATTCCTTTCAAAGCGCTGGGGACGCCGAGCGCTCGAGTCAAAATAATGATATAGCAAGATAACGTCTCTCGTGTA
Organism: Nephila pilipes; assembly: GCA_019974015.1. Taxonomy (NCBI): domain Eukaryota; kingdom Metazoa; phylum Arthropoda; class Arachnida; order Araneae; family Nephilidae; genus Nephila; species Nephila pilipes. Next base: position 518,467 of record BMAW01009837.1, read on the forward strand.
AGTTGATGCGAAAATTGAGCCGAATCAGGTGATCCCCTTCAATTTGAAGAACTCCTTTAAATGATATTTGACGTTTGGCTACTACACCACTGCCGCATAACTCTTGTGAAAAATGCAGAGGGTTGCCATCCATATGTGGTGATATACCGAAGCACTAAAAATATAACAGATCTCGCCAGTTTGGCAGAAGTCAAATCTTTTATTTTAGAGGACAAATCTAAGATCAAACTAAGTAAACTTTTTTTTCCCTTCAAATTTTGCTTTGTCTGAATAACAAAATCCTATGCAAAATTTTGATGAAGTTAGATATCACAGATAAAAGTAACATTAAAACCGAAAAAAAAAATAATAATTTCACCAATGTATAGTTAATAAATTTCAATATTGTCTAATGTCTGTGAAGCAAAAGAATGATGTTCTACGATTACATTAGTAAAAATAATTATTATTTAAAATCAGAAAAAAACTGAGAAAAAGTTAAAAAATAGACTCTTACTATTGACGAAGCTAATTCTCTTCCTTTTACTTAAAAATATAATTATTTGTCTAACAACTCATGCGGATAATCGAAATTTCATTTACCTTCTAAAATGAGACCCATTGCGTGCCTGTAATGGGCAGCTGTGAGGGTCCTACAAGCCATGAGAGACATCTGGGATCTCAGAGAAGAATCATCAGCATCTCCGCTATTTTCCAGATACACGACCATTTCTGTGTTTGAAGGAATAGTTCGAATGGCTTCAAACACGGGTTCGCCCTTCACCAGTGAACCCAAGAGGTTGACTTCGTTGGTCAGCGTTGGAGAGCTTTTCAAAAAACGGATCCAGTTACAATGACGAACTCTACGGTGGTCCACTTTTTGTATCTCATCATAGCAACCAAACCTGTGCCGCACCTGAAAATATGAAGACATTTTGTAAGAATGACATTCTTCGAATTTCTCTTTTTTTTTGTGTGAATTTTGTTTAAAGTTACAATGCAACTCTCTGTTATTTAACTCGACATACATTATTTAAAAGTTCTGTAATTCTCAAATGAAAATAAAAGTAATAGACATTCATATTCAGTAGATGAAACAGTTTAAGAAGAGTAAACAGATTAATATAGTTTAGTTTATATAAGTATTGCTCTAATTATGGCACTACTCGTTACGTTTCTAATTCTCAGTGTGCCTTTAGTCTAGCTTAGAAGTATAATGGAATTGATTTCTCATTCTCTCTCGTGTCCAAGCGAATTTAATCACAATCATCGGGTATACCAACGTCTGCTCACTTTAGAAGATTCTTCTAAATAATCCGTCAGCTATCGTTGTAAGATCACACAAGTTAACTACGATCACCCGACGTTAATCAATAACCTCCAACAATTAACTTACTTCTTACTTTTCAATCTCTTCAACATTCAGTTTCGCTATGCTCATATATATGTTTCCTTAATTAAATTCTTTATATTTCTTTTGCTCATTTAATTTGCGTAGATCACGGTTTGTTTGGTTGGTTCGAAGTTTTATTTTATGCAATTAACTTTATTAAAAGTCTTCAAAGTTAGTTAAGAGAAAAACGCGTGTAGCTCAGCTTTGCCAAGTGGCGTTTTTTTGGTATTTTACTTAATTTTAGCTGAATGACTCAACTCACTTAGTTATTTTATCTATGCTATTTCATCCATAACTTAAGACGATTACAATCAGCAGATTTTTTTATTTGAATCAAATGTTAGATTTCGAATTATTATATTTGCGCTTATTCATCATCCAGTAACTCGATAATAATTGGTTGCTTTGATTTAGCTAAACATGCGTACTACTTAAAAATATTTTTTGAATTCTGGGCCAGGAAAATGTTTTATAATTGTGTATAAACTGTTTTACTCTTCTAAATTATACCAATTCAAAATAATACAGTTTAACCTATTTTTTTCCTTCTGTGAGAAGGAAATTTATTTTACTATACAAAAATACATTTTTTAGGAAAATTATCTATACATTTTAAAGAAAAAACGTTCCTCCCCCCCAAAAAAAAAATTCACTGAAATATGGTGAAAGTTTAGGTCAAACGATAAACTAATCATAACGTTTTGTTTCTCAATAAAAAAAAATGTTTTATTTCTCTATTTTGTTTCTCTCTCATAAACTAATCGTAATGTTTTGTCACCCATTTCTATCAGTCGTAAATATGATCCTGTAGGTTCGCATTACAACAATTAAACTATTTGGAACTTCGAATGAAAAAATCAGAAAGATTAATGCTAGTTTTTTTTATACTCGCATTACACTTGCGTACGCACCGTATCTATAAATAGTACCTAAGATTTCTGAAGCTTAAGAATGGCATTCTTTCTTGTAATAGTTTCAGACACATATGCTCTATAATCTCTAGATAAATAAATACTCAAAAAAGTGTTCTTTTAAGGAAATAATAAATAATTGTATATATACCCAAGTTACCAAAAAGTGGAACGCACATTTCAACTTGAAACCAAAAAAAAAAAAATAAATAAGAGAGAAGGTCTGTAGGGGGAAAGGAAACAAAAGAAGATATATCCTGATTTCTTGACATATTTCTCTTTTGCCCTCTTCTTAAAAACAATAATAATATAAAAAAAAGTGTTACATTCCGCTGACAGATCTTTCAATGTATTAGTAGAAATTATTCCCCCAAAAGTATACAAAACACAAGTGGGGGGAAAATGTCAGAAACGCGAAACAGTAGTTTTCTTTGCCACAACCTAAAAGTAGATATCTTAAAAGTTTAGCTCAGTTGTAAAGACAAATAAGCCAAAATATTTTTTTTTAATGCGGTGGTTGGGTACATTTTGTGCTACTTCCTGCAACACTTAAGGACTCACGACCTAGACAGTGGTCTGCGCTTCTCTCCCCCCTCCTTTAACTCTTTTCAGTTTCTTCTTTTCTTTTCGTTTTCTTTTCCGTTTTTTCTTTTTCTTTTTATCTGTTTGTTTTTTCACCGTTCCGTTCTTACCTAACGTGATGCTTTTACTTAATATCGCGGTTTTGTTTCTCCGGGCTCTTGGTTAGGTCAGAAAAAAGTTACGGAGGACCTTTATGGGGAGTTTGTGTTGCTATCAAGATGCACGAAGTGTTTGAAATTTGGAAGTGAAGAAATCATTCATTTTTTTTCTTCTTTTTTTGTGACAGATAAGAGGGTTCGAGTGTTTCAATGCTTCAGGCTATCATTGGTGTCGTGTTCGTGCACTTTATCTGCTACAGAAGCTTTTAAAACAGTCATACAGCGTTTTAATCTTTTGAGCAATTAATACCAGATCTTTGGTATATAAACTTGTCAAGTATCACAAGGTTGATGAACCGGTCGATATATATAAAGTCCCAATGTGAGCAAGATTTTCATGTTCTTAACTTTTACCAGTATTTGGGCAATGTAGCAAGTTTGTAAAAGAATTCTCGTGGTTCACTTTATTAAATTAGTGATTTAATGAGTGACTAACGAATGACCAAAATCAACAGGAAGCCACTCCAAGAGTAACCAATGGTGGACTGATTTTCATTGAAATAAAATGATCTGAAAATGTCCACGCACACAACCCAGGAGATAAATAAAAATGTAAAACCTTTTTGAAAGACTTAATTGAAAAAAAAAGGACTTAAATGGACTTAAATGAAATTTAATCAATTCTGAGTTTTTTTTTAACTAGATCCCATTAATGTCGATTTAAAGCCTTCACCAGTTATCAGCTGAACATGTTTTTTATTATTTAGATAAAAGCGATTTTAAAACCTATTTCGATGTTGGTAATTATATATTGAATTTCTGTCATGAATTATTTAAGACTTGAAAACAAAATATGTTAATTTTTTTTGTTATTATATAATTAGAATGCCTTAGGGGTACACTGGATTAATATTTTTCTTCCATTTGATCCCAGTAAGGTGAATTCGGGCTGAAAAATAAAGAAAATTACGAACAAATGTATGAAAGAGTCTTCATTATATAAAAAATTGGATGTAACGTAGTGCGATTTCTGAATAATTGGCATGTGCACTACTGTAGACGATCTCCTTACCCTGATTTTTTACATGGTCTTGGTAAGCATGAATTTAAAATTTATGCAACAGAGACACATTTTTTTAAGCAATTCCTGCTCATTTGCCGTACGATATGTTTGGCGCAGATTAGCCAAATTTGGCTTTTTGCGTATTTAAAGACTACTATTACTTACCCACTCATTTGCCGAAGGTATTGATAAGCCAGTTTTTTTTTTTTTTACAATTTATCCTACATTAATACATATTTTTAAAACTAAACATTGCCAGTTATGTATATCAATTTATCATTCCAAGAATATATTCCGAAATATTTCAGTGAAAAATACGACTTTTATTTTGGGACTCTGAGGACAAATTTAACACGACTGAAATCCCATAATTCTTAATGTTTTAATTGCTTAAAGCAACAGTAGACTAAGATGGATTAATTCTTTGAGAGAGATACTAAAGCTACACTATCTATGTTAAGAAAATACTAACACTATCTGCATCTGTTTTTAGATAATCTTGGATAAAAATAGCACGAATACAATAAACGGGAAGTTTAAAAGGCAATCGCGCTCGTATATCTAAATATAGTACTTAACCTACCTTGATTTTACTTTTTGAAATATGAAGACTTGTTTAAGAACTTCGATAAAATGGGAAAAATTCAAAACCTTTTCCATAAAAGGCGGAAGAATAATTGTATTCAATCGCATATGACCAATATATCAATGAGGCGTACGTGGACAGAAATCAAATATTGTGTGTCTGCGGTGTCAGAATAGGGTGGGAATAACTTACGATCAATTTAACACAGAAAAACTTTGTTACGGCCTTTCCAAGTATTTATTAATTAAGTAACACTTAGCATTTTTAGCATGTATAATTTTGTTTAAAAAGTTATTCTACATTGAGCATTAATTAAGAGATTAAAAACGCGTCAAGGAAATTGATAGGTCATTCTCCCGTGGGCAAGATTTCAGCACTCGGATTTTGTTCCTTCAACGTTTCTGTTGAATTCAAGAGATCTTTACAGATATAGGTTTCTTTTTCCTTATGAATTGCAATCAAATGAATCAATTCACTGTCACTCTTGATCAAAGAGTTAAAATTAAATACCTAGATTATTTTAACGGAAGAACTAGAATTTTTAAGCTAGATATTTTTATTTTGAGTTATAATATATTCACTTATGCTGCTATCAAATCAAAAATCTATGAAATCAAAGGTAATTAATGTGACTTAGTTTTAAATTTTTACTATCGTAGCACGAAATTACTAATAAACTGTAGGTTATGAGTCTTTCATGGTTATATTGTGTTTGCGGAGACCGAATGATCATTTTTTAGAGGAAACGGCCGGCGGTGGTTAAGTCGAGGCGTGGGTTCGATTGCTGATGTCGTCTTTGGACTTACTTGCTTTTTAAGTATAAACGGGCATGATGATCATGAAGCGCTCTAGTAATCTATCTTTTCCATGGAGTTTACTATCATTGGTAAACAGGTATTGCGACCCCAAAATATCCTACTGCCCCTTCTCTATTTTTAACCCTTCGCCACCAATTCTTATCCCTTTCCCCCATTTTTTAATACCTAAATCAAAGATATACATTGTTTGAGCAGCATAATCAAATCTTAGCTTTTGCACTGTAAACCTCAGTTTTCATTCATTCACTCACACGAATCCTGATGCTACTAAAGACCCGCCGTACAGCGAGGTTGATACATGTCAAATTTGTCGAAGCTCCAAGTTAACGAGGCGTGAAAGTGTGCATCGCAGGAGTCATCCTTATCACTTGGCTAAGCCTGAAAATCACGATGTCCATCGCCACTAGCCCTAGTTTTGCTTCTGAGTGAGATGTTAACAAGCAATAAATCAAAATTTATGACTACTTCGCTTATGGGAACTCGTGAGACACGAGTTGTACAAGTTCGTGCAAGTTGTAAAAGAAAATGTGTGGTTGACATATTGTATAATTTTATTTCATGCTTATAATTATTTTTCTTTTCCCGTAAATATTAAATATGATTTCAAACACAGACAAACAACTTATTTTAAGTCAAATAATAAATGAATCGCATAACATTTGAAAAGTTTCGGATGATATAATAATGAAATTTTGTTCGTCTATAAATGTAAGAAACAGAAATTTCTAAAAATAAAACAAATTATCTCTAGTAAGAATTATGTTTTTTATCACAAGTAAATAAATAATTTGCTGTTATAATTAACATAATTAAATAGAAGAATAATTTATACTATTTTAATCTGTTATTTTGTGAATTTAAATTGAATTGACATTAAAAATACATCGAAGACCAATTTATTTAGTTTAAAATTATCATGAGTAAATGCGAGCCTATTTAATTCGATTAAGTTTTAAAATAAAAATAATATCGTTTGTTAAAAAAAATATTTTTATTATTTCAAATTCATTATTTTGTTTGTTTTTAAACACTTAAAAAATATATTTCTACGGAATGAATAAACAGTTTCGGCAATTACTTTAAAAAAATGTGTTTTATATCATTTCTCCTTTTTTAACCAACTATTTCCTAAGAGTCCTCAAAAACCTTAGCGGTATTTATACGGACTCCAACTCCTCTGCAAGACTTATTTCTATAACTCTTTTAATCCCTCAAACACAATTACCGACCAAAGGCACTCACCAATTTCTGGAGGGTAGAACAAAAGTTTTCCAGAACCAAAGACCCCCCCCCCCCCCTCCTTTAAAAGCTCTTCATTATATGTGCTTCAGATCTTCTTCGATAAGCCATCCAACATAACTTCGAACTCTTCAACCGAAGAAAGAAACTTTTTCTGGAATGAGATAGGAGATTCCCTCGGAGAAACAAAAGACGATCATCATAGAAAGAAGCAAACGATAAAAAAAAAAAGAAGGCAAAGGGGGTGGAGAGGGCAGTTTAATGCCAGTCATTAGGGACCCGAGTCCCTTTTGTTCGAGATCAGGTAGAGTAAAGAGTCGATGGCTATCTCCTTGGAGTGAGGTGGTGAAGATCAAGTGTGTAGATTGGCTCTGTTGCATCACCTGAACCGGAAAAACGGTTCCACGCTACTGACCGTCGCGTGTTGCCCGAGAAATGAGGGAGCGTCTAGTTAGTTTTCTATTTCAAATTAACCTGTTAGAAAAAGGATTCGCGATGTTGGAGAGTATTAGAAGCTTATCAAATGGTTACTTTTAATTAATAGATTCCAGTGCATTAGTCATTAGCTATTAATAGGTTCCAATATTCAATTATTTTCAGATTGCACGATCTGAAATATCCTTATTGTCCGAATATATGCCCCAAAATTCTATTATTCATAGAATATGTATATTCACATTTCTTATTATTTTTTTAATATGCGACATTATGATATTTTTAATTATAATGTACTAGATCAATTCTGATTTATATTCCAATACTTCATTAGTTGTAGATTATGTTTTACTACGTACTTTTGACGATCTTAAAAAATGTTCAAACTTAAATCACTCTAATTGCGTCAAAAAAGTTGTAAGATAAGTTTTATAAGAAAAGACAAAATTAATAGGGTTTTATATGGAATACATAACTGACGCTGAATAGATTCCAAACAAGTAATACTATTACTTATTTTACAACGAGAAATAACTCAAACCTCTACTGAGCATAGTTCTAATTTTGTTTTTCTCTTTCTTTAACCATGGCTGCGGTAGACTATCGGTCATGGTCGCGGACTCGCCACCAGGTGTTTTGATCGAGACGTGGGTTCGAACCTTGATGACACTAAAGACTCACCGTGTTGCCGGGGCTGAAGCACATTAAATCCGTCGAGGCTCAGCGGCCCCCCCCCCCCGTTGATGTGGTATAGGAGTTTCCGGCTTAGGTGTCGTCCTCGTCAATTGACCGAGGTTCAAAATTACGAGGTCTAAGGCCAATAACCCTCGTGTTGCTTCCAGTGCGACGATAATAAAACCAGCCAACCTCTCTCTTTAACCCAAGATAACCAACATAAGTCAGTGTTAACTCTGTAACTAAATGTTCGACTCACTTAATATGAATTAAAAACAAGTATATATTTTTTAATATTTCCTCCATTTTTGTTTCAAACAAATTACCTCAACTTGAAATACATTGGAATGTTTCGACTATAAAATAGAAAAATTGTAAAAAATTAGCTTTAGCACTTTTAGCAGATGTCAAAAATGCACTCTTCACAAATAGCCTTGTTGCAGAAGTCGCACACATTTGTTGTTATTCTACGTTTCTCACATGGGCAGAAAGTATTATATATATATACTCTTTCTCTATATGCGTTTGTTTGCCGCATTTTTAATCGTGCTTCCTGTGGGCTTTCCAACATTCAAAATATTTTCAGTAATTATTTTGATGGAAAGTTGCAAATTTCTGCACATTATCACTAAACATTCGGTCGTTAGACAATCATTTCAACAAATCTCGAAACTTAACAAGTGTATAGCTTTCTTCTACTATATAAATGAGCTTCATGTCAAAACTGATTCCACTTGTAAATTAACTTCTGTTTATTTCTACAGTTGATATGTATGCCAATTAGCCTACCCACTTCCCAAGTTGAACGAAATGTAAAATTCGGGGGAAAACCGTACGACTGAGAAATCTCCAATATGTCTTATTCAAATAATTTTTATTCCAAATTTGTATTACTGTCAGATCATTAATATGACGTTTCTTCGGGAATTATATTCAGAAAATTTCTCATCACTCTAAAGAAAAGATTACTGAAGTAGAAAACGACGTAAAGTACTTCAGATCCAATTCAGTGGACATTGTTTTTGTTTCTTCGGTCCTTGTTTTACATATGAGCAATTTGTACAGTAGCAGCAAATAGTACTTACCTCGGCCTTCCATCTATTTCGGACTTGGGAAATAAGCGGAATGACCCAGTAATGACTATTGCTCTTTAAAAAAATTCATGTTTTTGACTACTATATGTATCAAAGTATAAAAACTTATCATATACCTAAAACTGAAAAAATTCATATTAAGACCTCGTGATAAAATAAATTATGTGACCTCGTTTCGTCAAGCATGTGAAATAATTAAGATACCTAGAAGTTTAAACAAATTATAAAATCATTTCAATAAGAAAATTATTTATATTTAATACGTGATTCGCATATAACGTAGGCACAAACGATGAGAAATCAGTGACAAATTAAAAAAACACTATTAAATCTTAATCAACTATCCTTTATCATTAACACTGGCAATTAAATACGATTTAAAAGTTACAATAATATAGATATACTGTTTTATTACATATGCAAAACAGACCATGGAATAAATAAGAAAGAGTAAAAGGTTAGCGATACATTTGATTAATGTTTTAGTCTATGTTGAAAACATAATTTAAAGTAAATAAACTCTTCAAGATTTGGATTCAGTTCATTGTATTAATCAATATATAAAAATAACAACATGGATCCACGCGGATCTGTTTCGATGATTTACATATGTCGTCTCAGAGAATAATCAAAAATAGTTTATATAACGTTTAAGTGTTACTTTGTAACTATTTCTTATCTGTTTCATCTGAAGTAGTTAATTAACAAAACATTAGCATATTTTGCACATTTTATTAAAGTAATTTATCATCGTCTTCCTCTGTACATGTTATATAAGAATTGCATTTATTTGTATAATTATCAAAGGACAATTTACGGTCCCATATGGAATTTTTTTTCTGTCCTGAGTATAATTTTAAGATAAGATCTATTTGCCGCTAGGAGCACAACGACCCTTCGCTCTTGATATCGGACTACTTTTTTATTCACACAGGTCAACCTTGACCTTCCATCTGCTTTGGAAAATTAGCGGGATGACTCAGAACGACCATTGCTCTTTTTTTATTTTTTAAAAAAATCAGATCTTTTTGACTACGATATTTATTCTAAATATGCTTGAATACAGCGTGAGTACAAAGCCAAATAGGTCGAGCTCTAATTCTTCAAAAACGAATGTATTTGTATAGCAAGTCCAGAAGTGAGGAGGACGACACAAAACTCAAATTTGTCCTCGTCATTTGACCGTAGTATATAATTATAATACGGTATCGAGTTTGTCGTGTATAATTCCAGTGCATGTTTAATAACTTATCTGGAATTCAGCATCGTATCGATCGTTATTTGATTCTGATTCTGATTTAAGAGATCGACCAGCAATTACTGCAGTGTATGACTTTATTTCTAGAAATTATATATATAAATTCAAAAACACACATTAGAAGTGTTGTTTTACCGTAAAAGATCTATAAATATTGTTTTTGAAGAATCCTCATGAAATTTTAGGATGGTTTAAACTCTTTACAGAAAGATAAAAATAATCTTTTATCGAAAGGAAATGATGATAAATATGAGGAATATTTACAATAAAGACATTTTATTCGTAGTCACAGACTACCAGCACCTTAAAATAATCAAGCTATAATTGGGGATGTGAGTGAAAAAAAAAAAGAAATATGCGAGGCTCACAGTTTTATTTGCAAAAATATATAGTTGCCTTAAATAATCTCCATTATCCTCAAATTAATAAATTCGCTAATTCATTCTACAAAACACGAAAGGCAATGCAGTTAGAAGACTGTGTGAAAGTAATAAAGTTCCCAGATTCCCAATTGATTGTTTATAAGTTCTTTCATTATTAACTAAATTTTTCTAGTCAGGTTTCTAAAGCTGTCTTCATCTAATTAAAAGAATGTGACACAAACTTGTTATACTTTTTTTTCCAATAGAAAATGCTTTCTTAATGATAATTGAATATTGACTTTAGTATCGCAAAGGAAGTAGTCCCTTAAATAGCAAACTTATTACTTTTCATAAAAAAAATTAAAAAAAAATAATAATAATAATAATAATAATACTTTCGTATTTATCATAAAAATTCAATTTTTTTCTTTTATTTTAACACCAAGAGGATTATATACTCTACAGAAACGGAATGAGTTGCATATTTAATGAACGTTTCTAAATTTTTTGGGGGGTACAGTATAACATATTGGCATAATGCGTCGCAATCATACAAAATTACAGAATTATTTCAGTTTAGTTTGACTTTTGATTGAAAATAAAGTTTCATTTGTAGCTACGCAGAATTGTATGATACTAATCTTTTGATTTTGAAAAACCGTCAGAGGGTGATTGCGGACTATGTAGTACCTCCTTTCTAACCCCTCAGGGTTTCACGACCCTAATGACCCCCAGTGATCTTTTATTTCCTATGGGGTTTACTTGTTTTGGTTATGCATCTCCAGGATTCTCTAGCGATCTCTCTCTATTTTTGACCCTCCTTGTTCCTTAAATTTTAGTTTTTTTTCAATTTTTCAAATATCGAGATCCCAATTAGGCTTTGTTTGGCCCATGTACTGCTCTTGCGCTATTAAACTCAATCCTCACACACATACACCACTTCCAAACTTCCACACCACGCCAAAAAGAACATATTGGATAAAATACAATTAACAATGAACAGTTTCTTGCGACTGGTCTTTGCTGGAATCAAAACTCGTGTATTCTTAACCATATATAACTTAAATCAGTGTTACTCTATAACTAATCATTCAACTCATACACTACGAATTAGAGGCAAGTACATTTTTATATTTTCTTCATTTTTATTTCAAACAAATTAGTGTAACTTGAGAAGTGTATTAAAATATTTTAATTAAAAAAAACAGAAAAGTGATAAAAAAATTAGTGTTTGTTTTGTCAGCAGATGCTAAAAATGTGCTTTATGCAAATAGCCTTGTGGCATTCGTACGAGTACTTTGTCATTTTGCGTTTCTTCGATGGGCAGAAAATATTAATTCTGCGTTTGTTTGCCGTATTTTTATTCGCGTCTTCGATGAGTTTATCAATGCATTTGAAATATTTTCAATATGTTGAGGGAATGTCTTGAACTTCTGCACATTATCACTAAAAATTAGAATTTCAAATGATGATAAACCTTTGATAGTAACAATTGTACAGCTGTGTTTAACAACTACGAATAACTTATTTTACTCGTTATGATGCTATTATGAATTAAGTGGTGTGAGCGCAACGGGAAATTTGTATTCGTAAAAATACATGTATTAGGGTTAAGACACTTAAACATCACAGAGGGGGAGGGTTGCCAGCTTAGGTGTCGTCCTCGTCACTTGATCAAGGTTCAAAATTACTTAGTCCTATTGCCAATAGACTACGTGTTACTTCTAGTGCGACGTAAATTAAACCAAACCATATCTTTAAATATCACCGGCCACGAAGATACTGACCATGACCAAAAGATTTTCACGGCTTCAAAAGTATTGGCTCGTTATTCTATTTGGAGAAAGGGCCCCCAGTTTTATCTTTTCTCTCTTACACTAGAAGACAGCCTAATTACTCTGTGTTATTGAATGCTTTCTTGCAGCTTAATTCTGCTTGACTTCAAAACAAATTCACTTTATAACTGTGAACCATGGTTAGATGACGGGATTGACAAATGAGTTCTTACCTCAATCTCCCCATTCACGCAACGGCATTGTGGAAACTTTGAGTCTTGACTGATTTAATTACACCTCATCGGTCTCGCTACACGATAGGTTCTTAGAAAACTGGACTCGAACTTTCGACTCACGAATTGCCAGCCATGAGTTCACCTCATGTAGTCCACGATTTCCGTCCAAATTGTAACTAAGGATTTGGCGTGTTTATTAAACACGTCTGGCTAGACCTATTCTGTCCGAGTTTAAAGACCGCTAAAACAACCATTATCGCTCCAAATTTTAAACCACTGTTATAAAATGAAGTTGACGCTTAAGCTTATACTACGTTTCCCACATCCTTTCCATCATTATGCCCTTTACTTGATTATTTATCTAATCACTTGATATTATAGCAACATTTATAGACCTCTAATTTATGGGCAGGATTTAAATTATGCAGATGAATTGAATCTAAATCTTTTCCCAAAAAATTCAAGGAGCACAAAGAGCGTGATCCTCGTTATCCATCACCAACTATACAAAGTGATAATCGTAAGCCTCTACGTGATCCCTCTTATTAAAAGAAGGAAGAACAACAAAAGTAAAAGAGATTCCGGAGGAAGACCTCCGAAAATCGGATATAAGTAATCTATTTCGCTTATAATAAGTCCACTCCCTTTCGAATGTATTATCCGAAATCGCCACGAGGCATTATCAGGAGGTTAAAAAAAACTGTCGAGATTAAAAAACCATCACGTTTCGTATCCAAATGACAGCTCGAACGCCCGACACGCACACGACATTACTGTCCACCATCCCCCTTCCATTTCCTCTTTGTTTCATCTCTCATCCCCCCTCCTTTAACCGCATCAATGACTAAGAATTAAAATAATGGGACGTTCTTTTTTTTTATTCGAAAGTGTCCGAGTCGAGTTGAGTTGCAGATAGGCTCACCACACTATTATCCCATTAGACATTTGTATCTTTGTATCGTCTGGAAGATACCGTGCTCGGCTTTCCGTGACGTAAATTATGAGATGAGTTGAGATGTGTTTTTGCTTTTTTATGTTCCGTCTTCCGTGCTCTTAAGGGTAGTTATATTCTAAAGGTGGGGTTAATTAGGTGGGTTCCGCCTTGGCGGTAAGGTATGCCGTTCTTGACAACTTGAAAGTAGTCGTATCCGTTGCCAGCCGAGGTCAGCTTTGTTGGGAGTGCAAAAAAAGATGCATTTTATAGCGTGATAAAGGAGTGAAGATGCAGGTTTATCCCCCCCCCCCTTCGCACTCCTGTCGTTTTCACGAAAAGAGTACGATTGTATTTTTTTAGGTTGGAAACCCTTAAATTTTCATGGATGACTGGTGGTTGTAATGATTGGTAAAGGGCTTCCGTTAAGTTTGAGATATTGTGCAACATTTCATCGTGTAAAGGATCAAGTTTTAGTTAAAATGTTAAATCTACGGTATTCGAGACACACAAGATTAATATATGTTTTGAATTGCTTTTTGAGTTATTTTTATATTCTTATTCACAAACTGTTTTTGAAATCTCTGTAAATCGGCACTAGAGGCAATATATTGAATATAACTGTGGCCAAATGTTTTCGAATTCTTTATAGAGAAACTATAACATGCTATTCTCTATAATGATCTTATCCAAATTTTTCAAAAATAAATATTTTATCTCTCAAATAATACTTTTAAAATGTAAGCAGAAAGAGGAGTTTTCATTTGTAACATACATTTGGTAATATACTGATAATTAATTAGGAAACAGATTCCTTCATTAGATAATGGAAAGTAAATTACCGAAGCATTTTGCTACTGAAACAAAAAGTTGGAAAAAAAATTCAATTTTTTTTTTATAGAGCTGATAGCTAAAAAAAGACTTAATATTAAGGCAGATGTGTAAAAACTATATCTGCTTGGTAGAAAAAATTGTATTATAAAGTATTTAAAAACATTTAATCTGTGCAGTTCAAAATGAAAATTTTTACTGTTGAAAGTTGTTACGATTTGATATAGAAGCAAAGTTTTTCTCGCTACAAGTTATTAAAATAGAAGACAAAATGCAAATACAATCTCTCACAAAAGTATAAAAACAAATAATTGAAGTCATAATGCAACTGTCTAAATTATACAATTTTAGCTCGGGTGGGGGTCTAATTTTTTATGCGCCTAAATTTTACTATAATGTATTTGTGAAATAAAAAAAACTTGTTTATTACAGTTGGTAATGAAAAAAAAATCACGTTTTCAAGGGATTTTACGATGCCGTTTACTGTTACGTTAATTATTTACGATCACATTTTATAGTCCAAACATTTTCACTTTCTAATGCTATTTAAATAATAGATAAATGTAGTAAAGCTTGATTTTGTAAGTAATAACATAAGCGACGATACAAATCAAACTACAATAAGGAGTGAAGTCTACATATGCATCTTTTATCGAGATGCTAGGAGAATTATTATAAAATGCATGAAATATTGTTTAAGGTAGATAAACCAAAATAGAGAATTTTCGTTTCATAAAATTATGATGCCATCATCGCTCAATAATTGAAGTTATGATACTGTGATGTAAAATCTGAAGAAATATCTAGGTGAGACAATCGCTTAAAATTAAATAAATCATTAAATCCATAATAATATTTTGATATATTATAAAAATATTAGCAATATAATTGGATATGGAATGATAGCTGATTTCAGTTTTTCCAACTATCTACAATAAAAGAAGAATAATGACTGCTTAAAATCTAATTTATTTCAGAACAATTAAATGCATAATTAAATTTTGCAAATAGTAATGGCATAGGTCAAAGTATTCGGAATAAAATTCAAGTTACATTAGCTTTTCTCTTATCCAAAGTAGAAACAAAGATATGAAAGAGGAATTTAAAAGTTTTTTAAAAGAAAATGAAAAGTCCAATACGATTGTATAAAAAACCGTTAAAAAATGTCACTGAAAGAAGGTGTAAGCGACACACTTGTACAAAAAAGGTGTCAATGACGGTACGAAAATTCTACATAAATTTACTAAATGCAAGGTGTTTCAGAAGTCCTTGGCACAATTTAAAAATTAAAAAAAGGGACAAATAAGACGTTTTAAAATTTATTAAGGTGCCCCCAAAAGAATTATTACTATACCCCCAACTACCCCCCCCCCGAAAAAAAAAGGAGCTGTACTTTACTTCTGTTACATTAAATGTATCAAAATAATAGCGTCTGTTTGTACATACTTTCAAACGAAAGTAACAAATGCTTTTAAAGAAAATCTCAGGAATTTTTCTTCAATTGCTAAGATCTCAGTAATTGTTTCCAACATCACTTTAAAAAAAAAATATTTTCTTTACTAGTCCTAGAGGGAAAAAAATTATGAAACAAATTCAAAACTATCGTCGTATTCATTAGAAACTGAAACAAATATTTAAAAAGATAAAGCTCTGCTTAATATGGAATGGTAAACAAATTTGCTGCTAAATATAAAAGCTGACTGGGGAAAAAAAATATTCCCTCACATTAAGCAATTATTTGAATTTTTTCCCTTTCATTAAAAGTTTTTAAAAAATAGATTTTTGAAGTGAGTCAAATATGTTAGGATGCATTATAACCGTGCAGGACTTAGTTTTTTTTTTTTTTTTTAAAATTATTTTTTAAAAAAAAAAAATATAAAAAAAGATATAAAAATAAAGGTAACAAAAAAAAAAAAAGAGTACACTGATGAATACTTAAAAATATACGAAAGCAATTCAAGCGATATCATAATATCAATTTAAAATATTATTTTTCTCAAATTTTCTTTATTCAGGATAAAAAGCTTAGTGATTACTTAGAAGCGTTCTAATTATACACATAAATTTTTTTAAGTTCTGGAAATACTTCAAACTTTAGAAAATACGAAAGTTTGGAATTAGTTTTAATTTTATATCTTACAGTTTCATTTCATTAAAAGTCGATTTTCTTTCTTGTCTTAAAGCTACTATAAACTAAAAAAAGGCAGAAATAAGAGTTTAATTAAATTTATAGAGACTAATTTTAAAAATTGTACTCTAAAATTTTTATTTTGATATTAAACCAAAGATTTTTAATGGGCTCTTTTTACTAACAAAGACACCTGTGAGAAAACCGTCTCTGTACATGCAACATATACACAAACAAAATATTTGCTTCACAAATAAAAATTCTGATGAAATCGACGACTTAGACACCATTACATTCATCATGTGTGGGGAGGAGCTAAGTCATCGGGGCCTATAAAATCACAGCCTTGAAAGATATTTTACCAATAGAGGAAACACATTTACGTAAATGACTCTCATCATTGCGTGTCGCGTTTAGTAGCAAAAAACGTCTGCCCGTCATTTTAAATTCCTTGTCGTAATTGATTCCCATTCTTGATCAAAGGGGAGGGGGGATATTAATACATTCCTCCAACAGGGTTCTCACGTTCAGGTGGCGATAAGTTATGCGAAGGATACACACGTTCTTGAATCCTTCCTCTTCCCATGTAACGTTGTAACATTCCACATAACGGTTCATTAGAATGTAATAACGTTAACGTCCTTCATTAGCATTGTCGAAAACTGTTCGGTGGTTTTCGATGTGGATGATTGTGATTAAAGGTATTTATTTTCGGTGGGAAAGTATGTTTTTTTGCAACAACCGTTAGGGAAATCATTGTTTATTTGTTCATTTTATTGATTATATTATTATTAGTTGATAATAACGTAAAAAGTCGTTGTTAATCTTTCTTTCACTTCTAAATGAGGTTATTACTCATTGTTATGGACAAAGTAACGACAAATTTATATTTGAAGATAATTTTTTTTTATTAATCCTGTGTCTCTCCATTTGATTTCTTTTTTCATGTTGCAAATAGGATAACGTAATTTTTTTTGTCATTAATGATAAACTGTTGAACATAGGTCAATGGGATTAAGAAACGACCCTGTTGTGGTCATGATAGGTTTAATATTTTAATCACATATATTTTCATTAACATAATTCTTAAATCTCAAGAAATTCATTGTGTGGGAATATTTTTGACAGAAGTAGTATCAAACACATTGATTTTATAGCGAGATCTTTTTAATATTTTTATCTTGAAAAAAAATCGATACGCAAATGACACAAATAAATATTTTATGAGGAGGGAATGAATGGGAACTTAGAATTTTCCTCGTCATTTGTCAGGAACTAAGTAATTAGCATAAAATAAATATGAATATTAATTCAGAATTATACACTTTTAAACAGTTCATTCTTATATGTTATTGAATATTTGTTTTAGTTCTTCTGTTTTTACTATCTTATCAATTTTAAAGATTCTTGATTTAGATTTCATTTTTAGTTGTTTATATCCTTTTAATATCATAAAAAGGGAAGAAACTCATAAAATGCTATGGATTATATATATATATATATATATATATCCAGTGGAGTAGCGACGGGGAGATATGGTAGTTGTAACACTCCCATAAAGATTGCTATGGACTGAAATTTTAAAACTGAAACTTTTTTATTCTGAATTATTTCATTTTTCAGGAAAAAAAAATAATATTCGAAATCATATACTCCATTTTAGCTTTATTCTTAATTTGGTAATAAATAATGAAATTTTAAATTAATTTTGAGATTTCAGTTGAAATAGGGAGAACCCTCCTGCCCCCTATGAAATTTTTTTCGTTTCGCTTCTGTATAAATAAATATATATGGCAGTCCCTGTAATCTCATATGTATATACAGCATTATAAGTTTTGGAAGAATATTAACTATAAAATAATCACTATTAAAATATACTTAAGCTTTGAGCAGCATGTTTTCTTCATTTTCATGAGCATATGTTATTCTTTAAATATTGTAACATCTAAGTATTTTTTTAATATATCGAAAGAGGTAGATTTAGAAAAAGATTGTTTATCAAAATGTATGTTATCATACAAACATGGCTTATGTAAGATTCTACTGAATATTCCATAAGAAATTTTGTATTTTTGCTGAGTAGTTTTTAGATCATCACAAAAAGTACAGCAAATGTAAATGCAGCTTAGAGGTTAGATCGAGAAATAATTATTTATAAATTAACTTTCGGACATTGGATTGAAAAAAAAAAAACTGCCCCTTTATCAAAAATGAATTAAAAGTACATTTGAGAAAAGTACGATATATTAAAAGCAAACCTTATGAAACATTTTATAGTTGAATAATGTTACTTTTTGAGAGGAAAAAAGAGCTCAAATGAAAGATTAAATCAAATCTCCTCGCAGTGTTAGAATGTAACAAGTTTTGAGACAATACAAAAAAAGTACAAAGTTCAGTGACAAGTATTTCGCCTGAACTTAATAAATCTTCAGATATGATCGATGACGAACACGTGATCCCAAAATTAATCTAACAAACGCAAATCTAAGAAGGATCATTCGAATGCATCATTAAAAAGGAGCCGCAAAGTCAATGCGCTTAATTCCTCTAAAGAAAACAATAACATCGTGTTTTAAATTCTTAGGTCAGACGGAAAAAAAATGAAGTTAAAATGAGATTAATCTGAAGTCCAGTGTGGACACTTATCAACAATTTAACCTCTGGAAAACTTTTCACCCTGACAGGGTGACAAAACCATCAAAGTACAAAATTGCGTTTAATGATATGATTTATTATTCCGTTTCGGGCGAACCAATAATCTGCTTTCGTTCTTCGCGATACCATCTTGCCAAGAAACGATTCCGGCCGTCACGGATGCCTGACTTGCCGGTCAGTCGCGATCCTAACTGGTCGCGTGTCTGACGTGGTGTTGGCCCTTGAACCATTGTCGCGGACATGCTTGGACGGCGGACAAAAAGGGGCCCATTTCATAGTTGGCAGAGCGTGCGCTTTTTCCATTGTGGCGAATCTCTTTTGTGATTTGTGAATGGTATTCTCGATAAAGAGAGAGAGTTGCAATTGTGTTTCCGACCACTCACGTTCACCAAATTTGATAACGAGAGCGTAAATTAAGGAGTCAATTCAATGCCTAATTAAGTAATGATGTACCAAACACTTACCATTTACAGAGGTGGTGGTGTGTCGGAGAAAGGAAGAGGAATCCATGCGAGTCGAGGTGAAAGTGGAATGTTTTCAATCAAAGGCTCTTTGATGGTTCTTTTTATGTATGTGTCTGAGCAAGCGCTTGATTGCCTTTTTTTTTTTGGGATGTTTGTTAATGAGAGGGTGTCTGAAAGTGAAGTTTTATGTTCCTGTAGCATTGTGTCGCTTTTCAAGAAGCGAATTTATGCGTAAATGGAAGTTGTATGTGCTAATCATTTCAAAGAGTTTTTTAATAGCTATCTCTTGTCTTTTGATCAATAAATCGTTTTAAATTGTCCAATGCCTACAAAATAAAAATCATGAGAATTCCGACATTACATCGACTATCAATTGACTAAAACTCGGTTTGAATGAAAAAAAAAATAGATTTGCGCACATTTTTACGACTAAGGATAGAATGATTTATATAAAATACATTTCATTTTAAATATGAATTTTTAAAAAATATACTACATATAACAAATATTTTTCAAATAATTATTTTTACTATGGGGGATTTATCATATAACAATTCGCTTCTCATTAAAAAGCAAATTCCAAAGAAAATTTTTGTTTCCCTACATTTCTTTTTCATATCAGTGATTAAATAAAGCTATTGAATAAGACTTAATTATTTTTCATGTTAAAAAAATTCAGAAAGTTATTATAAATACGAGAAGAAATATGGATATTATTCGAAGATATTTTTATGTATCAGGATTTAACGTGGCAAATTATAGGCATTAAAGCTTTAAAAAATTTCTCATGAAATTTGCGTTTAATATACACAAATTATTTCAAATTTAATAACATCATTATTATGTTATAAACTATTTACAAACTAATTCAATTACAAAAAAATTGTTTCATCGCTTAAAATTTTGCTTATATTTTGATGCCTATCTTTGAAGAATTATGAGGAATATTGAGAAATTTTAATTTTAAAAAAAAACTATTAAAATAAAAATAATTTTACATGAATGTAAAATTTATTTAAAAATTATAGTTTTTCCTCTGTGAATTTAAAATACTTTCAAATAGCACATGTGATAAGAAACAGAATTCATTATCACAATCACTACTTTTATCGACATGTGATTCGTTCAATTTCGATCAAAATTCCCAGAATATGCATAGCTTTAATGCATCCTACGTTATAATTATTTCTTCAGCTGGAAACTCTTGCAAAAGGGATCTCCCTCTGGTTTTAATGAAAGAGGGTTGCCCACCTCACACCTGCGAGGGAAACTTTGGTTATGGCACATATATTAATGAACGATTCCCCGTCGCTCGTTTGATATTCCTTCATTACAACTTTTCTCTGCAGCAGATGCGAGTACTTTCCTTTGTTTCCGCGAGACCAGAAGACACCGAATCGTTCTGGCTTTCTGCAGTTGTCGGTTACAAAGACGAATCAGTATGTTCCAGGAGCAGGTGGTAGTAATTCGTATCCTTGGCCGATAAATGCTCTTTTATGAAGTTCCGGTTACTGCATTAAATTCTACTGGCGGAAGATGCATCACGGGAAAAGAGTACAAACTACTCTTGTTTTATTCTTTCATAAGGTTTTCGACTAATGGCCATCTTGGATTCCCGAGAGCAATGCTAATACAATTGAGTTCTTTATCACAATACTGAAATGCAGACTGGAGAATTTATTTAATTACAAGGGATCGCATTTAAAAGAGTAAAAGCAGAGAGCGAGGGAAAGTAAGGAGGAAATATTATAAAAATATGTATTATTTTGGGTTGTTCGCGTTATCTGTAAGGACCTGAAATGTCCTGCAATTCTTAACCCCATAAATAATTCGAGAGATTCTTTATGCTCTTTTTTCGAATGGTAACTGCAGCCTAGTGGTCATGATCGCGGACTCACGGCTGGTGGTTTCCACCGAAACGTAGTTTCGAGCCCTGATGCCGCAAAAGATCCACCGTGTAGCCAGAACTGATTCACGTTAAATTTGTCGAAGCTCAAAATCTTCCTATTGGGGTGGTGTGGAAGTTTGGAATGATAGGTGCCAGCTCAGATGACTTCCTCATCACTTGCTTGAGGCTCAAAATTACGAAGTCCGTCTACAAAAGTCTTCGAGTTGCTTCTCAGTGCGACGTTAATAACCATCACATCACAGAAACACCACGAGAGCTATTAGCGAGGAGCCTCGATTAAGTGACGAGAACGATACCTCAGCTGGCATCCTACTCTTCTAATTTTTGCAGTTCATTCTAACGTAAAGATATTGAGACTCCGTGTGTTTAATATGCATTCGCCTCTAAATTAGAGAGTGAGTGATAGAAGAGAATAATGGCGCAGTAGCCAAATTTAACTATGCTGTGCCAAATATACCGTATAGCGCACGCACACACACCTATATTAGCAATATTTGACATAAAATTATTTTTACAAATTAATAGGTTGTAAATTAATAATTAATCATTACAATAGGTTAATTAGTTGGTTTTTGGGGATACAGAAAAACAAAGGCTATTGAGAAGAGACTATAAAACCCATATAAGAAATTTAGATGTAATATATATTATCTGAATAAAACAATAATATAACGCTTTTATGGCTAACAAGATCATATGTGTCATGGGTTATAAGGGAGCCAACATTGGAGCTAATCCACACAAACGCACAGTGTCGAATTTAATTATCAACATATACAAGTAATAATACATACGTATATTTTTCTTTTTGATAATTAAAAGAACTTATGATATTTTAAAGTCCTGAAACTCAAAACTGTAAGCAATAACATTGTCAAAAACGCATTCTGTTATCATTTCATCTATCTTCTTATGGTTGCAATGTCTTTCTTCTTTTCTTGCCTTGGCCTCCGGTAAGCGAGACTTAATCAACTTTGAATTATAATGTTCACCTTGAAATTTTACTTGATGAAAATATTGATTTTTATAACTTTTCTCAATAATATATCTCGTTTTGTATTCTTTAGAAATTATAACTGATTATTTTTACAACATATAAATGAGGTCTTACTGAGAACAAATTTCGAAATATTGTATCGTTTTAATGAAATTTTATCATTAATTATTTTTCTTTCAATTTTAATTTTTTTAACGACTAGAAAACAGTTTTTGCAATGGTATTGTGATGAAAAAAAATATTTACATGAGGAGATTATGATAAAAATTGTTATTTGATACATCAATTTTTATAAAACGAGTTTCAATCAGTGTGCAATATAAGTAATTTTTACTTATTTGAAATAATTATAATAAATAAGCTATTTTTTTAATAAAATCAATAAATCCATAATAATATTTTACTTATAAGCCATTCAGAACGAATTTTAAATGTAAGTATGACTTATGCTAAGAAACATTTCACACTAAATCATTCTTTTGGCATTCTTCCTTGTCAAGGAAAGTAAACAACGGAGAGATTTAAAAGAAAATATTGCGAAATTTATTACTTTCTAAACATTTTTAAGGCAGAGATCTAAATGTGAAAAATAGAATTTTTGAGAAACATTTTAAAGATGAAACGCCCAAGCATTAATTAATTTACACAACTTCCTTCTTAGATTCTAGGAGTTATTTCAACATTTAATATATCGAGGTACATGCAATTATCATTCTTGGTATCTTGCCAATTCGAAATACGCGGGATTAATCAATTTATTTCGCTTTTTCTGTGTATATGTATCGGATATATTTCTGCAGTGAAAACGGTCGACATGTGTCAAATTTTTCAATCAACTTGTGTGAATAGTAATCACCGGAGATTCAAAATCATAATTAATCAAACACGAATGCAAATAAAGCAGAGAAAATTTATTTCGTTCGTTATGAAAATGGTTTAAATTCAGTTTGGAAAATATCAGGGGAAACAATAGGTGGAGTACGCTCTTGATGGAGCATTCCAAACCGGTTCAGCTAAAAATGCTAATGGAATCAATGTGAAACTATTTTAATTTGCTGAAAATGTTAATTGGATTTTTAAAGTAATGAAATATCTCTAAAAGCTATTAATAACAGAAGGGACGCAATCCATAAGAATAATCCAGGACCGACTGTGAAAAGGATAATTGCTTCCCTAGGGGAACCTTTGAAGTATGATTTTAAGCCTGTGAGATATCATTACAAAATATATTTCACTTTGACAAAGACAATTAAACAATTTAAGACAGATTTCCTAGAAAGACACCAATACAGTTGTTTAAATATTTTTTTCCATATGTTTTCCAAAATAAATGCTATGATGCTAGTTGGTTCAAAAATAAATGTAGTGAAGTGTCATCAGTGAAATTGTTTAAATATTGAATATTGATACATTGTAGCCCTAGAGAGATTATATTTTGTCATAAGGGATAATTTTAGCACTTTCTTAAGTGGTAAACTCATTTTGAATTCTTTTGGTTACCTAAGGCATGAAATTCACCATTCGTAATCAATTCTGAAGCTCTACTGTTGCTAAAATAAATTAGATAAGCATTATACAGTGAGTGTAGAAAGTGTTCGTGCGTTGTTCGACATGATCAAAAGAAGCCTAATGTCAAAAAATACGTATTTGTGTTATAGAATAAGACTTAATGTGTGTATGTATATGTGTATATCAAATTACACATTATTACAACCATATAAAATTTATATGGAAATTCTACATATAAAAATATAAAATTAGAAAAACATAAATAATGCTCAATCTTATGTTGCAAAAAGTATTCCTATATACAATGCATATAATCTTAATACTTAAACTAGCGTTTCATAATTTATACCTTGTATATCTTTTAGCTTGGATAATTCATTTCAGTCTACTTTGCACAGAATTAACTTGATTTGATGACATTGGATTATATATATATATATATATAGAGAGAGAGAGAGAGAGAGAGAGAAACGTAGTCCCATTTCCGTTTCAGAGAGTTTATCAAGTCATGTTTAATGGAAATTGACCATGGTCTTGAGCATTCTGATTAAGGATTTCTCATATATGCTCAATTATATTGATGTCTGAAAACTAAGGAGGAATTTTCATAAATTTGCTATTGCTATATAGGATCTGAAATCGCGTATTTAAACCTGTATTCTTAGGATAGTTATTCATAAAAACGTAATCACCATGACGACCAATTTTTGTCATCCAAACTGAAAATTATTTTTCAAAATGCTTATATAAAACGAGTGACTCAAAATTCATTAATTGAGACTAAGTTGCCGATGCACTCAAGCAAGCATATCCCCACCTCCGTGTTTCGTAATTAGAATTAACTTCTTTAGACGTATTTTCGTGCACAGTTTTCTTCACACCATTTGTCTACCATCCAATCCAAAAACGTTAAACTGACCTTCGTCAGAAATCCAGAACTTTGGGTTTTCATTTACGGATTTATAGCAAAGAATAAGCGAATTTTCCAATTCTTTACTATCTCAAAGAATTTATTTCGAGCAGCACCGTCGTTGAAACCTTGTTGCCTACTACATACTGACAAATACGGCTTTCCTCTGTATCTAAGTTTAGCTGTTAGCTTTTGAGCCATATTTTCAGATTTTTCTTGAACAAAAGAGAGAGAAAAATCATGTCGATGAGATAAGTAGAGATGGTCGTCTACGGCGTGAAACGTTATGTGGTATTTTGGAAGCCATAAACCTTGGTATAATAAACTGCTCTATAAAACGTAGCCTACCACATAATAACGAAATTGCATTGTATATTTCACCACCTCTACGAAGTTATGCAGTTAATTTTTTTTAGAAATAATAGATTTTCTTAGACTTAAAACCCATATAAATAATTATATATTTTTCTCATATTTATATTTCATTCTATCATCGAATATGTGCCTTAAGGTAAAAGTGATGTCCTTCATCGATAAATAACTCACTCCTTCAATTACAAAACACTTCTACAAATGTTTATTTGTTTCAGTGTAGGAATACTTTTAATGCCTTAAAATCATTAAACTTTATTTTTTGTACATCTGAAAAACAATTCAATATTTATTTAATTTCTTACGCCATATTCATATTTATAACACATTGTTTCAATGAATGTTACCTTTTGAATCAATTTTATTTTGACTAGAGCATTCTAAAACCATAATAACTGTTTCCAAAACTCTCTGGTATGAATATTTTATACACTCACCATGTGAGTTGACCACAGACTTTCATAAGATAAATCGACTTTTTTTGTTTGCATTATACAGAGCATTATACATCAGATAAAATATAATTATATCTTGCCAAGTTTTTAGTTTTACGAACTACGTGTATCTCTCTCGTAACTTTTGCCATTTCACATAAGGTATCGTTTGTTTACGAGCTTTCATTTCAACCACACAAAATCATTTAAAAGTAATTTTGTTCGTGATCGCTACAAATGGAATTATAACTTTTGTTTGTTATAACGTGTTACTATACAAATAAACATTATTCTAGTTTTGATTTACTGAATAATAGTAACAAAAAGTGGAACAAACTTAAGAATTTTATTAAAGAGTTACATAGAATTAAAATCATTTTTACCAAAAAAAAAAAAAAAATGACTCATATTAACCAGGAAATATTTCAAATATTACTCACGCTATAGAAATATTAAGATTTTCGAGAAGTATTAAAGGTTTTAAGAAGATAACTTTTTATATGGAATTGTACACTCGACTTAATTTAACTTAATATATGAGTGTAATGAAATACAAGGAATTTCTTCGCGATTGAATACATTTTTACAGGTAGTTTAAATTTTAATAAGAAAAATCGTATTTCTTGGAAAGAAAATTGGTATAAGAAATAGGAGTTTATTTATATCATTTTTAGTCAATTAAATCCCACATATTTGATATGATTGGTATAAAAATTATTTTGACAAGTTAATTCGAAGGAAAATTTCTTTCGCTTAAAGGATACAAAAAATATATGACTGCATGAATCATTAATACTAATATATTTTTTGGGCTCACTATAAAGTTTTGTATCTTCAATTATAAATTAATTTTTAGTTTTAATTTCGATAATCAAATTAAGTAACGTAAGCTCAAATAAGGACTGATAAATAAATACAATAGGCTAAACCATTTCAGTCATGAGAAGGTTATCTTTTAAATGGATTATTTAATTAAAAATAAACAAAATGTTAAATTTTCATTCAAGAACTAAAAAAAGAATCCTCCCTTGTTTTTATCTGAACCCTAATTTGATCAAATTCGAGATATCCCAAAAATTATGTTCCACGTAAAACAATAACCAGCACGTTTTGCACGATAACGGCGCGTACCGATTAAAATACCAGGTGTCGTTTTCCTATTAATTAATAACCTTCGAATCGCTGACATGATAAATTGCTGTTCACGAACAACAATAGCTCAACATCCAACCGATAGCTACCCTCAGCTAGGTCACTGCAATATTTAACAAGTTTTAAGAAAGCAATATTCCTTATTGACTTTGATGATTGTGTTGAGAAGTGGCGTTACACCCATCATAATTGTTATTTATTAGTAACAAAATTTTGTGTTTATTATTCGGTTCACATCGAAAAGCTTTTTGTTGCCTTTTTTTGTTTGTACGCCAGCTTTCCTCTTCAACAAGTCAAGACATTCGCAATTACGAACAAAATGATCGAATTCGTTTAAATTAAGCTGAGAAATGAACATTAGAAACAGACATTTATTGCGTTGTGTGTCTCTCTGATGTTTCATTTAGTTGAGTTTATTGACATGCGTATTGTTAATGAACTTGTCTGCTTGACAGGTATTGTGGCAGGCTTTTATAATTAGTAGTCAGTTGATGAAAAGCTCTAAGATGGAAGAGTAATGATACAGTGATGGGTGAATGCTGTTTTAACAGCTTTTCCTTAATGAAGATCCAATATATATATCTAGATTTTTAAAAAGATTATAGAGTTGAATTTACGTTAAAAACAATATAAGGATAGAAAAATTATCTAATAGATTCTCTCATAAAGGATTTAATAATAAATATTTATAAAATGCATAATATCTTCAAAAAAATGTCTCTATACAAGAAAGTCATATAAAAGAGTATTGTTAAACAGTTAAGAGTATTTGCTCTCACAAAAAGCATTCGTCAGAAAACTTCCTTGGAACGTAATCTAAAGGGCATAAGCAACGTCAGAGTCTTTTAATGTTTGAATGCATATTTGTGACATAAATCTTAAGTACTACAAAATATCAAAGTTAAATTTAGAGAAATACGTTCACTGCACAATATGAACTACGAAGATCGTTCAATAAGTCCAAAGAAATTCCCAGAGTCGGCGCTTGTAGCATCGAAAATAGTTTGATTTTAATAAGCATTCATGACTCACTTGACAGCTGTCCAAGTCTCAGTTACTCGTATTCATGATCGAGATGCCTTTCGCCTTTCGAAAATTCTTCGACATAATTTTACTGGCCGATGAGATTATCCTCGCCTTCTATGGAGCAGCAAGCAACCCATTGTTCTGATTGTTGCTTGGTTTCTGGTGCGTAACGACGAATCCATTTATCATCGATGGTGACAACTCGACACGAGAACAATCAAATTTTGATTTGACAGCAAATGACTATCCAAATCAAAACAAATTTATAAATCAATGTCATATTTGTTTCGTTTTTGTTTGGCACCTCATGGTAACAACAATTTACTTTATGATGCCTTCTATTTTCAGACACAAGTACTTTTTGAAACACCCTTGTACTTCATAACCGTAAAATTACTGATAGTGATTCTAATCGTTGATAAAAGTATTTTCTAATTAATAAACTATCAAATAATGACATAAAATCCCTAATATACACGAAAACTTCTCTCAATGTATCAATGCTTTACATCGTACTGCTTATAAAAAAAAGGTGAAAATGCGAAAGTTTACTTTCTGCTCTCACTCAGCGTTTTCTAACGCTCGTTAACATCAAATTAGCATGAATTTTGTGATAAAAAATATTCTTTGACATTGTCATGATGCCTTTTTTCTCCTTTGTTAAAATATATATGGGTTTAAAATATTCTACAAATCATTTATACGATTCATAGAATATTTTAAATCCATATTAGAACTGTGACCATTTATTTTTGACCAGAAAGATGGATTTAAAATTCAACTTTTCAATGTGTCATTTTATATCCTGTAATAATTTATTTTTAAATTTTTATACAAAAGTTGGTGATTTACTTAATCTTATAATATATATATATATATATATATATATATATATATATATATATATATACTTTAACAACTTGACATCAGTTTCTAAAAGTAAAAAGTATGCAAATTGTTTCGCCATTCAATGTCCAACAGGTGTCCCTTATTATACAAAAGTTAAGGAAAATGAAAATGTCATAGTTGTATCTAACTGGATTTTACATTAGCATTTCTAAAATTAAATTAATAGAACAATAATGGAAATACAATATCTATTAATGGTTATCGGAAATCGAAATAGAGCAAAGTACTAGTAATATTAACTAGTTTACATTGACTTTGTGATAGAGCGACAAATTTTTTTTATCTTATTTCCAATAAGTTTTCTCGAAACTTCTTGTTCACTAATTAGTTAATACTTAACCCATTTAGACTATTACGACAGTGACACTTCAAGGTGATTGAAAATATGGTATGAAGTGTAGTTAACTAATTTTTGTTTAGTATATTAGCGAATTTTATTGTAATTCACCTAAAGTTTTACTCTAAGTTCTGAGAAGATATTTAAATTTTCATACCACATACATTTTCGACTCTTGATTTTTGATGTAATATAAATTATAATGTTCACACATCTTTTTCAGTGCAGCATTTAATGAAATAATTGGGAATGAGATAATATTACTAGGATATTGTCATTGTTTGTGCATCAAAATATTGATGTTATATCGATGTTCGAGAGCATTTTAATAAATAATTATTATTTATGACAATGACGTATGTTTCACATAGTATATTAATTAAAAATCTAGAAGCCTTTAATAAATACTCTGTGGGAAAATATTTTTAAAAATTTGTGAGAGAAATTATTTATATGGGGAAAAAATTTTGAAAAAAATTATGAACCAAAATTCTTACAAAATCCCCATGTACAAGAAGAGTTGTTAATGAAAACTATTTTAACAGATATTATATTTTAATACAGTAAAAGTAGTTGAATAGATATAAATATTTGAAATTTGAAGCTGGTACGCGCGCGCGCGCGCGCAAAACGAAAATCAGAATATAAATACATATTAGAGAGAAAGTAATATCTATTTTGCTTTCAAATTTTATCAAGGCAATTTAAAAAAAAAAGTAGTTTTAGATATTTTAAAAAAATAGTAATTTCTGAATTTTTATTTAAAAATAATAAGATTTTCTTCATTATTGGTTCAGATTCACAATATATATATATATATATATATATATATATATAATTCCTAACCTCTTGGCATGAGAGGAAAATTTGTAGAGGAATAAAACCTTATTTCTAATTCATTTTTTATTTAAAAAATTGTGTTGTGTTACTAAAAAACGAAAAAAAAAAAAAATCATGTTCTTTATAAAAATTTATATTAGTAATAATTTTAATTGATTGATATTTTTGATTGTTTATTATCGTCGCACTTAAAAGCAACACAAAGGCTATTGACAAGGACTATTTGTAATTTTGAGCTTCGATCAAGCTACGAAGACGACACCTGATATAATACCACACTCTCATAATTTCAACACCATCTCAAAAGGAGGACTTAGAGCCTCGACAGAATTAAGGTGCATTAGTATCGCTTCACGACGGGGCTCAGGATTTGAATACGCGATTCAGGAAGAAAACAATATAATTTAAATTGAATTGCTATCTATTTAATTTCAGTAAAAACTATCAAAGGTTTTTCATGATAGTCTTTTTAAAATGTTTTGGAATCCGCATTATAAGTTACTAATAATCGAATAAGAACGCTACACTGACGAATTTTTGAGAATTTTTCATCAAATTTTAATTAATAACTCTTACTGAAATCGGAACCAATCTGAGACAAAAATTCTTAATCAGAAAGTCAATTTTGCAATATTTATATTACTTAACAATGTGGATGCCGCAAATACTGAAGCACATGTGCATTCTATATGCATCAAAAATATATTATGGACATAAAATGCCCCGAGAAAAATTCTAAAACTATACACCTTTCGAATATATTCTTATAATTACCTATACCTAAAAATTAGGTATTTTACTCTGTGGGCAAATTGAAGATGAATAAAAATATGTGAGTGAAAAAAAAGAGATTCCTTCCCAGCTTGCATTGAGTTCATTCAAAGAGGGTGGCAGATTCCTCACTTCAAAAAGATCTACTTAGAATGTTCTCAGACACAAGTGAAGTCGAGATTCTTCCGAATTTCCCATCACATCAATATATCCATTGAGTCTTAAAAGTGGGCCTTTTTAAGGTGGAGTGGAATTTTCGGGAGAGAATAAGGTTACACAATGAAATATGAATTCGTTATGTATATTAATTGTAAATCATGTTCTTAACAAGCGTCTCATTAGGTTTTAATTGCAGCTTCAGCGTCGTCAAACACGAACTCGAAACGAAAAATGGACGACAGAATATTTTAGCAACTCATTAACAGATTCCGCTGGTTTTGTTGCGAGCGCATTTCATATGGATTTTGTGTAAGAAATCGCGCGAAATCAGCAAAAGATTAATTACCGGTCCACATTGTAGGAATTAAGGGCCATAAATTTCCTCCTGACACTGAGCATGCCTCGTATCTATAGGGAAGTTATTTTCACTTATAGGATTATAATTATACGATTATTGAATTGATTTAAGGGGATTTCGTTTCTTCTGATTAAAATTTGTACTTCATTCGATTACAATCGTTCAAAATATGGGACTTTATTTCTATTGATTTATCGGCTGTGTCGGTTATTACCTTGTTGACAAGGCTGGTTGAAAAGCAATTACATAGCGTAGGAAGAGAAGGCGTTCTTTTAATTTTCGCGTAATGCATTCTGTTGTAGTACAAATAGCTCAAAACCATTAGCTATATTACAGAATAAGAGCCACAAATACTCGTATGAAGACGACGGGTTTTGTTTTCTTAATCTTTTGTTCACATAAAATTAAGAAAATGTGAATTAAGAATGCGAAACGCATTCAAGTTCATTTTTATTTTCGAATAACTAATCTCTAATTGCAGTTTTGCGGTTAAATTTAGTTGCTTGGAATTTATATTGCAGTATTTTTTTTTTAATTCATGCCTCGCAGGATTATTAAAGAATGTTTATTTAAAGTTTCTGGCTTTCTACCTTTTGATCGACTCAACCGCTTATTGCAACGAATATAATTTATAATTTTGAAAAAATAATCAGATGATGAGTTCGACTCATGAGTATAAGTACTCCATTCTTCAAATTCTCACCATGACAACGTGAGGACTTTAAAAATTTCTCATAGAACCTTTCCGACTTCCTATTCCTGATCAACCCAAAGGACAATTAATTACATTCAATACGCATCATAATTTTAGACCATGGACGATATCGACACTTGAGCTATCACTCCACATCCTTGTCACAACAACACGATGACTTTGAACATTCCAAATATCAGCCCCTCTACACGATTGGAACCTACTATAAATCAATGATAAATCCGTAATTTTATCAACTACGCTACTTCAGACCCTATTAAAGGCAAAAAATTTTATTCTTAGCTATAAAATCAAATTATAACTACATCTGAGAAAAGGTAACTAACTTTTCTAACTTCCACACTACTCCATGTCAGGACAGCAATCTCGAGATCGTGATATAGTTCTGCATGAAACCGATTGTATTGGGGTACTGCACATTAAATAGGACTTGTCTATTTAGTTCATTATGTGGTGTAATGAAATTAATGATCGTAAAGCATCATATCAGTTATCATCCTTATTATAGAACTGTCTTTAAGAATGTGATTAGCCAATGTCAAACACTTGTGGTGAAGGTTTAATGAGAAATCAACTTAACCAAATCCTTATGAAGTATTTCTTCCATTTGACTAAATTTCTGAAATAAAGTTGCCAATTCATTTTATTTGAGATCAGGAAAATGAAAGAATGCTTTTTTTTAAATGTATGTGTGTTTATAACTTTCTGGGAAAATCTTTCAACCCTTTAAATGGAAATCCATTGCACAATTAAAGTAACACTTTTCTAAATTCTGAATCTTTATGTCGTTGACATGAAGATTTTCATATAATTTCTAACTCAAAAGAAATACTTGACACAATATATAAATTGCATTTAGTGTATTAGCGCATCTTAAAGGAAATAATAGTTTACCTGTTCAGAATTTTTCTTAAAAATCTTTTTTAATCTGAATACGTCGCCTATATGGTTTATCCAAACAAATTCCATGTGAGATATCCTTGGATATTTGAGTGATTGAGAATGATGCTTCCTGGAGGACACTTCAAGGGAAACCAGCCCACATTTGTGAGGAAAATAAACCAGGAAATCTCCCACGCAACCAGCAGGAAGGAGATGAAGAGATACTCAGAGAAAATATTTCTTTGTTATTTTAAACTCTGTTAGTTAAGAAATCAAAGAAAGAGAGGAAGAGACTATAACGTTCTTCGAATAAATTTGTACTAAAGATAGAGCATCTAATAATTTAACGCATTTTTTTACTGATTGAAAGTGAAACGTGTACTCTTAAGCTAACCCAATAAAATAAGTAAAATTTTTAATTTTCTGTAAACTATTATTTTTAGCTCTTATACTCGCGAAAGAAAGTTTCCGATAAAGTAAACTCAAAATAAAGAATAATATTTTTACTTTATAAATTCAAATATTGTTTAAATTTGGATTTAAAAAGGATTTAAAAATAATTTTAATTAATGTCATATTGCATGGATTTTTGTAAAAGCTTTATCTCTCTCTCTCTCTATGTATATATATATGTGTGTGTGTGTGTGTGTGTATGTGTGTGTGTGAGAGAGAGTTTTACTTCATAGTGTTTGTTATATTAGAGAAACTTTAATTTTTCTCTCAAGGTTTTTAATTTGAATTTTTGAATTTTTTTAGATTTAAATTTTCAGAATTTTTTTCAATTTATAATTTTGATGTTATAAGAAATTTTTAATAACATATTTTTAATGCGGATAGTTAGGCCTATAATTCTAGAATCACCCACCTAAAAAATATAATGCCTATTACAATTTTCAATTTATCAATCTCAATTTTCGTATTCTCAAAAAAATTTAAGGTTATTAAACTTTTTTTTCTTTTTTCTTGATATTTTACTTATTTTCCTACTTTTTTGATGTTATATATACGAACTATTACCTGATGCGCTATATCTATAAACTTGAAATTAATTTAGGACAGCGCTTCCCATTCTTTTTCAGTCTTCTACCTCCAGAAGGTTCGTTTCTTCCAGAAGAATAGTACAGTCCCGACATGTACTATTCTAGGCCCCCGTTCCTCCCCATCCAATCTGTTTTCTCTTTACAGATTAAGAAAAGGTTTTCTAAAGAGGTGTGTGTTGAATTGAATAAAATAGTCTGTGTTTTTTTCATGGAATGGAGATGCCGCGGTAGCCTAGTGGTCATGGTTTCGGATTTGTGGCCGGCGGTTTTCGTTCAGTCATGGCTTCGATACTTAGACTCCAAAAACCCGCCATGTAGCCGGGGCTGATGTACGTTAAATCATTCGGAGCTCAAAGTTCTCCCCTGGTGTGGTGTGGAAGTTAGGAGAGGGGGTGCCAGCTCAGATGTCATCCTTACCACTTGATCAAGGTTCAAAATTTGGAGGTCCGTCGACAATAGTCCTCGTGTTGCTTTTAGTGTGACGTTAATACAAACAATGTTAAAAACTCTTCATTGAATGAATTTATTTATTATTTTTTTTTTTACTTTTAGTAGTTAGCAAGCAAACAGAAAGATTATGCTGCGTGGGGTTGTATCTCTACTAGAAGGAACAAATCGTTCCTTCCAGTAGAGACACAACCCCTGTTGCATCGCAGATTTTATTGATTGGAGGTCAATATTACAACTGATAATATTAATAGAAACCTCTACCTACTTTTTAAAATCCTTTTTAATCCTTTTAAAAAAATTTCGTTTCTGTTTTAACTGGATGAGCGCCATTGCCGTTTTCTTTTCACGTACCCCCCCTCCCCAACGGCCTGTAGAGTACCCATGTTTCGGAACTGCTGATCTAGGACGTTGCAATCAAGGCAAAAGTTATTCGAAGATCAATAAAGTGACTTGCAGATGTTGGAACATCATTATAATTGTGTCAATGTTATTAAAGAAATAAACAACTTAACATGTAACGTATAGTTATCTCTTTTGAAAATCGTGTCAGGTTTTTTTTTTTAAGTAATAAAGCATAAATTGTATAAAGTCACATTACTAATGTTAGTTTGTTATGACCTAGAGATACGCATGATTTAGTTTTGTTTGTGATGGGGGGGGGAGTACTCATGCGAGGACACCGCATTCGCAATCCCGCAGAGGTAATCAGCCTCTGATCGAATTATAATTGCAGATATCGATAGAAATAAGTGCATTGATGGCATTCACATCTTCCTCAGGTATGAACCAGTTATCCATATATCCCATGACTATCCTTGACTGAAAGCCAATGGGTAGTTAGAAACGTTTGGTTAAAATTAAATATGACACAATAAAAAAAATTATGAGTTCTTAACCAAGGGTACAAGGGATGATTTCAGGTTTTCGAGCGGAATTGAGAAAAAAAAAATCATTTCATTATCTCATTATAAAAGATAACAAATTAGATCATCCACATCTTTTTTTTACAAATTCATGTATTAAATTAGATTTATTAGGGGATTATATCTTTAAGAAACCTCAATGCAGTTTAATGTGTTTATTCAAGATAAGACATTACAGTCATTTTCTTTCGTAGTCATGTTTGTATTACAAGGCCACATATAGCAAAATTTTTATTAGAAGTCACATCATCAAGTTGGTTGATTGGTTTTATGAGAAATGGAACAACAAAGGCTATTATCCTAGCAAACGGGTGGCTGGAGTGTTTCCAGTGGAGTCACATGTACGAGTCCTGATTCCATTAAAGCTCCATCACGTAGATGGGCTACTGTTCAGACTTGAAGTCAAACTCTTAGAGCTTTGAAGTTTTCATGTTGGCGTAGAAAGTTGGGTGTTATTTTAGATGTCTACCTCGTCATCTAATCGTGGCTCAAAATTTTGAAGGCTATGGGTATCGGACCCGTATGTTATGCATAAATAGGCTGCAGGAAAGCTTTCGATAAACAAACAAATCAAATGATTTAGGATATTAAAGCAACGAATATGTTTTAAGGAGGAGCTCTAGAGTTAGATTAATTTCAACAAGCGTTAGATTAATTCCAACGCAATCAAACAAGCGTTTTAAAAGCAGATCATTCGCAAAGTATAGTGTCATTTAAAATTGTGTAGGATACTAATATTTTTTTACCATAATTTTAATTACATCGAAGAAAATACATGCAGGCATTTGATACTCAACTGCATGTGTGTTTCGAATAAAT
Source organism: Nephila pilipes (assembly GCA_019974015.1). Classification (NCBI taxonomy): domain Eukaryota; kingdom Metazoa; phylum Arthropoda; class Arachnida; order Araneae; family Nephilidae; genus Nephila; species Nephila pilipes. Next base: position 554,492 of record BMAW01009837.1, read on the forward strand.
TATCGCTGGAAATTCAAAAAACTTCATTTTGTATACAGAAAATTTGCATATTGATATTCAACACGTTGTAAATGATTTAATTTTATAATTTAAGAAAAATGTCATTTTATAATTTCATAACAGATTCACTTATTTCTTAAATATTTGAAATTTGATAACCTGTTTAAAAATATGACACGTTTATAGTCTTTTTTCTTCTCTGTATTTTCGTAAACACAAAAATCTAATAACAATAATAATAAACTTAGACATTGAACACGATAAAAAGTAAAATACCGTATATATACATATAAATTAATCAAGATTGGGCAATCCACCAAAATTTAGTTTTTGAAAAATTCTAACAGGTGCATTTAACACTTTTCACATAATATATAATTAGCAAAATTTTATCATCAGCAGAAGCACTTCAGCCCGTTCCAAAAAAAGAGTTCTAGAAATCGTAAACGAACGCATTCTATGTTCTGAATGAAAACGTCACAAAAATTAACACCATTCGCATTCAAAATAGGTTTTAAGTGAATTCATTTGCATAAAACCTGACAATTAAAGACTAAACACGCCTTTATTTTAAGAAAATAATAGCTTTATTTTTAAAAACTCGGCAATTAACAGAGACGCACAGCCTTTGTGCGAGCCTTACGCCTGCCGTTAAAAATCACGACTCGGAGTAACACTTTTAATGATGAAAAATCATCCCTCCCGAAGTCCCCCGGGTGCTATTTAACAAGAAATCTTTTCATTATCCCTCCCTCCCGTAGAAATATGAAACTAAAAACTCCACGTCCGGGTCATAAATTTATGTGTGCGAAGACGGTATTATAAAACAAGATGAGAGCAGGTGGCCTATGCCGCGGTGGAGCATTAGCATACAAATAATTGAAAAGCATGCAACTGGTTTTAGTATGTCTGTTTAAAAACCATTTTATTACCTTCTGCAGATCTTATTTAGGATTTTGAGGATTTAGCCTCTTCACCTTTCGTTGACTAAATTGGAGGGAAGATGAGTTTCGTAAATGGACAGCTTTCTTTTTCTTGAGATAGTAAGATGAAATCACGCAATGTGAGATATGTTTTTACCGAAGAACTTCGATAAAAATATCTCACATTGCGTGACATATCGCTTCCATCAGGAGAAGAGGGGGGGGGGGGCTTTAAACCTGAATAGAATTTGATAAAATTTAATAAATTTTCATTAAAAATACTTTAACACCGATTGATAACAAGAATTAATAAAATATTGGTTTGCAACAGCTTAGGTTTCTACTTTGGTATCGTATTTCAAAAGAAGAATACGGATGAAACAAAAGTTTGTCACCTATCAAACAGTTTCTATGGATTCGAATAATAAAAGACACTAAATCTTTTTCAAATATTAGGAATGTTCGAATTAAATTTACATTTACGACAAACGCCATTACATAAGAACACTGGAAAAATTAAGAACAATGCATATCAGTTAAACCTGAGAGACGAAATGCGAAATAAGTCAACTTAATTTTAATTTCTTAAAAAATTGTATTTTAAAACATAAAAAGATAAGGAAATCGTCTTCAAAGTACAGAGTAAGGTTATAACTGTAATAAATTACACAGGTATCTAATCAGATAATACACAGATGTTAAAATCTTAACAGATGTCCATTTTTGATAAAGAAAAAAAAAAATGAAACCCGAATGCGCGTTACTTTACAGTAACAGTAATAGAAACTTGAAATTCAAATTTCAATAAGGTGAAACCTTCATAAATCTATACAATCGGAAAAAGTTGTTTTTCAAAGAAAACGTAATTTATTTTTAAGCATTAAAAACAGCATTTCACCTCAACGCAAATTTAAAACTATTAAATTAAAAATAGTATTTATGTAGTGTAAATTCTAAATATCAAGGAAATAAATTCGATTTTATAAAATTTAGGAAAGGAATTTTTAATAAGATTTTAATTGATTTAAAAAATATCACATTATTAAATAATTTTTTTAGCGGACATTATAAAGAGAGTTTCATGATTCAATTTATTTTTCAACTAATGAATCTAGCATCGAAAACTTTTTCCCGAAACATAAATAAGAATAACACGTTTTCTTTGATTGTTAATTTATAAACCTAATAAATAAACTTTTACTGGTTCTTTGACTTCAAAGCCATTTGCAGATCTTGTGACGATAAAGGTAAAAAGATTTGAAAATATGCATTTCTTCATACGCATTTTGTTTTCACAAAAGTTTTAAAATAAAGTTCAAATCTGTCACAACGCACAAACTCACAGTCCACTTATCAATCATTATTGATTAAGACATCAAGAATTTTCACACAATCATTAGTAATAACAAACGTATACATTATATCTTATGTTGCTACTGTCGACAGCACGTTTAGCGTGAATAAACAAACATAAAAGGGGGAGTCGCACATTAATGGAATGGAAAACGAAAGAAAAAAAAGTTATCATCAATGGATTGGGATCACAAGCTGTTTAATTAATCGAATCTGCTAATAACATGGTCGAGCTTAATAATGGAAGTTGTCATTTTCCTATTAATTCATCAATTTCCTTGTGGCTTATTAATCGTTTCCCGATAATTATCACGGGTCACCAAATGTGATGCAGGGAAGGCTAAAGTTAGGTGAAGCAAGGACCGAGCGAGGGTGTTATTGGGTTCTACCAATAGAAATAGAGTATTAGGGTCAATAGATCCGTAGGATTTGCTACAACATTGATACTAATTTGCATATTTCATTTCGAAAGAAACTAAGTAGAGCTATGCGATGTGATTATTAATGTTCTTCGCTTTAGGAGTTATATTTTTTTAAACGCTTCACTGGAGCAGTTTGTTCTTTAGAAGTTGTTTGAATTTTTACAAAAGTCTGCAAATATTTGATAACTTTTCAGGATAACAGAAACTTTCTATCTAAGAATTTATAAACAGGCAATCTGCTTGGAATTTTAATATAAATGGAGTAAATGGAAATTTTTTGACATTTTCATCTGGGATGAACTTAAATTAGAAGGGTCGGGGGTTGATATAATAATTACGAATTGGTAATTAAAAATTGTTGATTATACGTATAACATAATGCAGCAACATTGAGTTATATTTTAGAATTCAATTAAAACGTTAGTATTATTTGAACTAAAACCTCGACCTTCTAAGTATGACATAATTACATGCAGTGCTACGGAAAAGCTAAGAAAATTTACATGGATAAAATGTAGGATCAAATGAGGGGATTTTGTTTAGAATGCACGTTGTTGAAGTATTGAAAGTGTTTTATCCATATTATAAAGATATTTATTATACTAAACATTGCACAATATACGTTGAAAAAATTATAAAACTTCCTGTGCTATTTTTTCTTATAAAGAACTCTTAGAAAGTAGTTTGCATTCTATATTTTCTGACGTTTATTAAATTTTTAAGTTCAGAATCCTTGCTATTGCATTTAAAAAGTTCATGTGTCATATAATTATTTTAACACACTAATGTAAAGAGCTTAAACTCAAAGGTAACTGTAATTTTTTATCCATGAAATGGAGTTCATATACTTATATGAACGGCGTTATTTCAATAACTGTCGTTTCCTCTAAGACCTATCATATGAAAATTGCAAATTGTTTTAACATTTATATATTTCCTGTATCGAATGAAAATTATACAAATGTTAAAACATTTAACTTAACAATTACATAGTAAGCTGATGGGTAATTTTTCATCATTGGAATGACTGTAATATATATATTATAATTATGTTTATTTTTACAGATTGCTTTGTATGATAAAGAAATTTTTATTATATCATTGTTTTTTCTTGCAAATTATTTTTAAGGCATTAAAAGAATTTTCATCATATAACAAGAAATAAGATCTGTAAAAAGTGATTTTCTAAATTAGACTCAACATATCCATATATTAATACTTTAAATATAATTAAAATACAAATTAGTTTTAATTAATAGTTATCAAATAAAAGAATTCTAACGGTGCCATTTAATTTAATAAATAATAATTCCATAAATATCGATTAACATACAAATAACTGTTGCCATTATATAAACTACAACCATTAATTCCGTGATGATCTGAGTTGAATAAACTATGGTGAATAGTTTTTGATAATTTCAAAAGTTACATGACTTTTGCTCTCTCTCTCTCTCTCTCTCTTTTATTTGACAAAACTTAAATCTAATTTATATCCAACTACATTTGTAAAAGGTTAAAGTAATGACATAAGCTTCTTTTTGCTTCCTGTCAAAATGTAAATGCCCTTTTACATGATGTAACTATTCGCGCAACAACCATTTTATAACGTACGAATAAATTAACAAGTTACATCATTCAAACGCTATGAACGCAAAAATTAAAAGAATACGTCATGACGTCACATTGAAATCTACAATGCAAAAGGTAGGAAAATTCCTTTATCAAATCCAGTTCTAACACAACTAATCACTCATTGACATCCTAATATGATTTGTTTCATGTAACACTGTCAAGGTTAGTTAATTAACAACAACCGTTTATCAGATTGGCTTTTGTAAAAATCGAGAGTTATGTTCCCGATGAAGGTTAATTAAAATTATTTGCGTGGGTTCTTTCGATAGGTTAACAGGTGAATTAGTGATCAGATTTAACCGGAACTTTCTTGTGTATTTGTTTGTAAAGTTTTAAAATCTTTTCAGCTTTTGGCGAAATTGTTTTGATTTAGGGTGTGGTGTCCGAAGTAGGTTTATTTGACGGCCCATAATGTTCAAGTGCCCCTATTTATCTATGCGGGAAGTGGTTCCTACTTTTCAAAATGTAAACACGATTTACAGCTAATTTTTAAAAGACATACATAGATAATTATACGTTATTTACACATTCAAAGCCTTATACGGGCTTTACTGAGATAAACATCAACTTCCCGTTTTTAAATTCAACTTTAAAATTATATATCAAACTGAGCCGATATTTCTTTCAAAATATGATAAACTTATGTAAGAAATATGTATGTTATATGTACTTTTAGATAAGTTTCTGAAAGATAATTATTTTAAATAATAGCTTTACTATTGTTATATATATATATAAATATACATATACATATACATATATACATATACATATATATACAAATATATATACATATACATATTACATATACATATACATACATATATATATATATATTATTATTATTATATATATATAATATACATATTATTATTATTATTATATATCATATATCATATATATATATTATATACATATACATATATACATAGCAATAGCTGTAATATTCATAATCTTCTTAACATAAAGCTTCTGCCTAGTCTGGCAAGATGCACCATTACATAAACAATGAAACGAAAGCCAACATTGTGGTGCTTATACAACAAAAAACATTTCTTTTTCCCCCCTAACATTCTTTTAATAAGTTTTAAACATTTTTATACTGAAGAGATGACTGGTAAGGAAATTATTGTTTTGATTGACAAACGAATAAATTACACTTTCCCACAAGCTGTAGCATGGAAAAAAAATCGTTTAAAAGCAATCTGGTATCAGTTGTTAAATATTTAAGCTACTGTTTAGTATTTAAAGTTACAATTACAGTAAAAGGCGGATTTTTAACCTCTCTAATTATTAGATATTTAGTGAATCTTTGAAATTAAGAAAAATAGTAAATTAGACTTAAAATAATAAGAGAATTTTTGACTGAAAACTTTTTTTTACACTTTAATATTTTTGGAACTTAATGGGTAATAAACACATCATATGCATTTTAATGATATTTCACAAATTTAAAGTGCACTAAATTACATTTTCCTTTGAAGGAAATCCCTTATCAATTCTTATATTTCGCAATTTTTTTTAGCTGTTTCTTATGAAAAATTAAATGCAAAAAGATTTATTAAAAAAGAAACGCTTACGCATTATGTCAATTAAATATATAAATGATATGGTATGTGTAATATATTCGAAGTATATATTAAGACAGTTGTGGCATTGATAATCTAAAAAAAAACTTTTAAGACAGACAGAGAGAGAGAGAGAGAGATTCCTCTTAACGCCACGAGCTTCCTCTTTAACTTATTTATCCGTAATAAATTTAAACTTATAATGCAATAAAAGTGATTGGATAAGTTAATTTCGATCAACAAATTTTATCACATAATCACACATTATATTTCTTTTTTATTTATCTCTTTTAATGTTAATTTTGTTTTCTTTAAGAAGGATAAATAGTGCATTGTTTCAAGAATTATCTTTTGAGAATGCTATCAATGATTTTGATTTATAATCTTTAGTATGAAAAATTCTGATATAATTCAAAACAATCCTGTATTCATCATGTTTATAAGTACTGAAATTATTGCGAGGGTTCTATGAATAATAGTTTGAATCTGAGAAAGGAAATCTAATTACACCATTTTATGTCGGAATAAGAAAAATGATAATATTAATTGCTTAAAAATGAAGAGACGTAGGGATGGAGAAATTTTTAATTTGAGCAGGTTTCTTTGAAACAAAAGTAAATTTTATCAAACCATTCTTCTAAAACTATAACAAGCTATTTTAAAGTATCACTTTATAAAACAAGTAAAAAAATTATATGTAATTAAAAATTTGAAAATTATTCATTAAATATTTGTAATATTTTACACTCAAAGCATGAACTGATTACAGATACTTAAATTGAAAAGACTTAGTTAAAATCATTACAAATAACAGTTTATTTTTTCGCAGTTACTAATAAAATTCATAATTCTTTTTAAGGCTCAAATAGTGAATGAACGATTCCTATTACTTGAATAAAAGATACTAATAGCTCATAATTCTCGTGAAATACATTATTATCGAAACCGATGTTTCAAAACTACATTTTATTCATCTTAACAAAATATTAATTGTTTTTTTTTTCAAGGAGTTTATTATTCAATAATTTTATGAAAATTAAATTTGCTTCCAAAATATCCTCAAATATATAAATATTAGGAAAGATTAATAATGATATTTTTATCTAGCAAGTGTAAGATCTTTCAAGTGTAAAGTATTTCTAAGTAAATGCAAATAATATTTGAAAGAGTTTAATACTCACATCACTATCTTCAAGATTAGAATAAATTTCTAATTTGTCCAATCTCACTGTCCCTTGGAAAGGCAAAAATCTGGACCCCCTGGGTATTCGCTGATTGGTCCATACTGAAGCTCCAGTATAAGGTTTCTTTGAGGATGGAGAGGTGGTGAGAACCAAGCTCAATTCTGCAGGGATCAATACACAAGTTTCCATGGCTTCTTGTCAGTTGCAAAAGTTCAACAGGTGTTTTTTGTATTCTAGTCTTTAATCATTTGACTAGTTTATACGGAGCTAATAATCAGATTCGATCCAATCTTTCATCCATTGGGAGAAAGTTGGACATTTACCAGATTTTGTTGTTTTAATTTACTGAAGAGATGTGACTAAGTGTTCACACAAAATTTTTCAAAAAATAATCTAGTTTTCGGACTTAAATTTAAATATGTCTGACAAATATGTCGAAGCTCTTGTCACATTTTCTACTAAGTAATTAATGTTTATTAAGGCACATTTCTGAGGAATCAAAAATGTAGATATTTTGATTTGTTTGTTTCCTTTTTTGTAGACTTCTCTAATATTTACGACTGGTCAACAAGGTTCATTTAAGAGAATAAAGACTTAAAATTTAGATCATTTCAGTTGTGAATGTTTCATTCATTCACTGCAACAGATAGCAAGGTTCCAAGATTTTTCAGATATCGAAAATCATTTAAGAACTATATTCTTCCTCCAAAAATAAAAATGTATTAATTACTTGTACTTCCGATGCACATACAGTCTTTCTTAAGTAAAGAATGTTCCTCTTGAAAGAATGATAAGAGACAAACTCGTTAGAGACAGATAAGGGAATGGTAAGAAAATTACTAACAGTCCCCAGAACAGCTCCTGATCTTACAAAACAATAATCAGCTGACTCCTTTTGGAACACCAGATAATTTTTCTTTAGGAAGTAAAAAAGTATCCAAATCTTTTTCGAATAAATATTTGATTGGAAATCTCAGTCACAAATATACTTCTGAATACAAATCGAATAAAAGTTTATGATCTTAAAAAAAATCGGCTGTAAAAAAACCGCGGGTCTGGGCAACCCCCGATGTGTCTTCTTCAGAGCACCTTCAGAACACGTGTTTTCCTCTCACTCATTAAACTTCTTACTGAACACTTTGCAGCAGGCCATCCCCAAAACTGTTTCTCTTCATTCCTTCTCTCCTCCCCCAGCAACACCTTATTCAACAGGTGCCTGCCCGCCAGGTGGCGCTAGTGACCGGGGTTCGGCCACGGGAGGGGCGTGGCGGGAAGATCTCGTTGGTCCGTCTCTGTCGCTCGCGTGTGTCCGCCGCGGTAGCCGGTCTTGATCTTCTTTTTCTTTTTCTTCTATCTTTTGTTTTTGTTATTATTTCGCTGCTTCCCTCTCTTCTTTTCATCCGCGCCGCGGTTGAAAAAGGTGTGCGATTCAGATTGAGAGAAGGAGGGAATGAGACTTTATTTATTTTTTCTTTCTAAAGGGGGGTTGGAGGACTAGGTAGAAATTGGAGCATGGAATTTTGATTGAGGTTTTAGATTTGTTCTATCCCATAGTTATTTTGAGAGTGGAGATTAACTGTAATTGTAGTTTTTATTAAAAAAAAGGTGACTTAGTGAAGACATCTCATTGTCCTTTTTATATATACTTTTCTCAAGAAGTTTTTTCTACAAAATTAGATTACATTTTTTATTGACGTAAAATTTATGCTTCAAATTTAATCAGCATTTTAATTTGCAACTTTTTAAGTTTTTAATCGTTTATTTATTTTACGAATAAGATCTTTTAGATTAAAATTCTACCACTTGTAAATATTTTCACATTTTAGCATGGAATTTTTGGCAGTTTAAAAATACATTCCTGATAATTTTTTTAAAGCAAAATTTAGTAATATGAAACTTATATTAATAGTAAATGTATCTTTCTTGAACAATTTTTCTTCTTTTGTCTTTGAACAAATGTTTATAAGAGCGTTAAAATTAATTCTTTTTTCCATTTAAATAAAACATTAAAAATAATTTTGCGTGCATTTAAGTTATATTTGGTTGTTGAAGGAAAAAAACATTTTGGCATTATAACATTTTAAATGTCTTTGAGAATTACAAAACTAGATTTCATTCTATAATAGGAATGAACTGGTTAGTAAAATTGAAATTCAAAATTTAAAAACTCTAAAACGGATAAACTCTCGTTGGAATTGAAACTGCTTTAAGATAAAAAAAAAAAAAAAATTCAGTTTGTTTGCGACAAAATCTTCAATTAGAGTACTATTTTTTTTCCTTGGTTCATTTTCATTCATTTTTTTATCATATTTTTTTATCCTTCAAATTATTGATAATGATACATTTATTCCTGCCGCATGTACTATCATGTAATTTCGAAACGATGTTTTTAAAAACATAAACCGTTCGCAGCTTCCATAAAGTCGAAAAAATAATACACGTAATTAAAATTTTGCTAAAAAAGTGGAACATTTGTATGAAAATTTAAAAAAGTTAAACAACTGTTTTATTAATACATGCACTTTTGCTTCCTGTTGTTATAAGAAGAAAAAGAAGAAATTATTTTCAATTTTTTTTTTTTTTTTTTTTTTTTTTGTAAAAATTGTATTCACTCTGAATGCAGCATATTAAGTTCGTAGAAATAATTAATATTAAAAAGATTATAATTGTGCAATTTTTTTTTGTTTACAACTGTTTTTTCTACTATATATTTACGTTAAAAATTTAGTAATCATTTAATATAATTTAAATCCACAGAACAGAGTGAGAAAAGGGAAAAAAAACAGCCCCTGAATAAGAATAAAATTTTTAAATAGAAAATACATTCATTATGTGCAACAGAAGCTCTTTACAAGTGTTTTTATCGAATAAATATTAATGTTGTTGTTTAATGTGTGTTAAGTATTTATTTCTTCTATATACATTTAAACATTATATGAACTATATATTTAACTATACAAACGGACTTAATTTAACTACATAGTAAAAATTAATTACAATCGGAACACAACGCCAATCTTGATCCTCACCCTCTGTTAATTAAGGGAAAAATTTGTAATATATATATAGTTATATATATATATATGTGTGTGTGTGTGTGAGAGAGAGAGGGAGAGAGAGAGTATGTATGTACATTTTGATTTCACATAACAATAACTAAACTTTCTATTTTTTCAAATTCTTTAACTCCCAATAGAGAGTTCATTTTTATTTTGTGATACTATTAGAATTTATCCTTTATTTTATGCGATCAAGCACTCGTAAAATCTACTTAATCAACTTTCTGGTCTCAGAGCTGAAGTGATAATTCCTAATAGTCTCTTCGAGTCCAATAAAAATCCTTTTATCCAAAACCTCGTGAGAATCGTATGCTATAATCATTGTACATACAAAACAAGTTAAAATTCCTTCTCTAACGCTTCGGTCATGATGGCTGAAGTCGCCTTGCTCATCTTCTCAAAATGTGTTTGCTGCAACCCACGAAATCTGATGGTGTCCATCATCTATATGTAATATATGTAAAACTGATTATCTCTTATCCAAAGGAATAAACATACTTTTTTTTTAACTGATGTTTTTAGTACAGCATGAATTCTGATGCCATTTTTACTCAGCTGATGACTATTTCATTCATTGTGAATATATAAACAAAAGTTTAATGAAAAAAATATTAAATCAAAATAAAAAGATACAAAATTAAGACAGGGCAAAATTAAAAAAAAAAAAACATTCTAATTTATTTTTGTATACCTAATTTCATGAAATTAATGAAAAGTAAAAAGATTGCAAGGCATATAAAATTAAAAGCAAATAAATAAGTACCAAATGGAACACTATAAATAAAAAGCTTTAAGCAAAGTCACACACACAAACAATCGTATATTCTATGCAAAATTTTGCAAAGAACAGATTTAGCTACCCAAGTTGCGTTTTTTTTAATAATTATTATTAAACTACTCAATTAAATATAAGAATTAAAATAAACGATGAAATATCGAGAAATAGATAAGAGTAAATTTTTCCGTTGTTGTTATTAGAAAAAAAGAAAAATCGTTAAATTGAATACGTTTAAGCTAAATATAATTAAAATTGTAGCAAAAGATAAAAAATTTAAAAAGTAATCTGGTACGCCAAAATGCCCCACCTAAAACAATAGCCCCTTAGATGGCTAATACCTGTAGATCATGTCAATAAATGTAAAACAAAAACAAATTGAAAGATGTACAACAAAAACAGATTAAAAAAGATTGAAAAAAGACTACGAACAAATGCAGAAAGATAAAAACCAAATTATTATAACATTTTTAAGAGATGCAACTGATTAAATACAGTTTCAAGCTAGTTTAATCTACATAAGCTAGCCGGACTTTACCCATTTTGTAAGAATTTCATAAGATTTCGTTACAAACCAAAAATTCAAACTATCGAAAATGCAAAAATCAACATTCGATGAACATTTAATAAATTTACCAATGAAAACCAAGAAATACAAACAAGAGAAAATTCATAACCAATGAATAAAGTGATAAAAAGTAATAAAATAATTTTACAAAATTTGAAAGTAAGTATTTAATACCAAAATCAAACGAGAGCAAAGAAAACTAAGAGTTAAAAAAAAAAGAAAGTCAAATAGAACGAGGAGAAAATTGAAAAACGGAAATGGATAGACATGCCATATGTTGGAAAGAGTGAACAATATATGAAAAAGATAAATAAAACATATATTTAAAATGAACATAGTATTTAGAAAAAGTAGAAAAAAAGCTAAACTTAAATATAAAAAGTTAAAATTAAGAATGAGAGCAAGATATAAAAGAAAAAGAAAATAAATAAATAAAAAAATTTAAAAAAATTAAAAAACATAAAAAGCTCCAAAAATAAATAAAATAATTTTTTAAATTTAATTTTATGATTATAATATTTTAAATTACTATTATTGAAATTGTCAATGGATAATCAACCTGCCTATAAAGTTTGTATGAACCATCAAGGTTCTTGAAAAAAAATTATTCATGAATCTAATGTTGCGTAAAATATAATTATAAATAATGCTCCTAAAATATTAAGACTTATGGATTATCACAATTATCAAAATTTTGATACAAATTTTATTACCGTCTTTTTTCAATAAATATATAAAAAATTTATAAATATAAGAGAGTTTACCAACAAGCCATATATTACATAAAAAAAAATTGTATATAATATTCTTAAAAATATTTAGATTAATGTAACTATTCCAAAAAGGTATCTCGTGAATCATAAAACAACACGTATCTTTCTTATCATAAAAATTACTTTTAATTATATATCTTCAATTTTTGAATAAATATCTAAGTATTCGGATTCAAAAATATTATTAATTTGCTATAATTTTTAATACGCTGAATAAAAAGTTAAATATGGGTGACCTTGTTTATTACTATTATTTTGAAAAAAATATATCATCAAAAAATCTAAATATATTTAAACTATTACATTTAGTATCATTAATTTCATCAAAATGTAAATAAATATTGACTCAACAATTATTTAAATATTCCTTGTGGTATACCTTTAATTTGTTTACATATTTCACTGATAAAAGTTATATAATTTTGTTTTAAATCTTACTTACTAAATAATTAAATTTTTCTTACGTTATACAGCAATATAACGTAATAATAATTTCTTATAAATCTCTTTTAGAGCATTAATTAGATGACCTACGTCAGTTGAATTAAAAAGATCTTCAAATTTATAACTATGAAATAACACAAATCTGTCAATTTGTAACATATTATCAATATTTTTAATAATAACAGCTCTTTTTAAATTACCCATAAAATTTAGTAGAATTTTTTTAAATGTCTTAACCAGCTAAAGTTATATAACTATACGATTGGCTAAAAAACACTGGGAGAAACTTATAACTCACTTTCGTAACTATGTAAAAATTTTAAGAATAATAAATAAAAATTAAGTCCCGAATATTTTAATAACAATTAAATTCGGTGATACCCGAGGATAATAATGAACACTTTATGGTACTGCATGTTACTTTAATTTACGGACAATTGAAATCAAGCAAATCAACACGAATAGTTGTAATTTGCAACATTATGCACGAAGTTTCAATTAATATGTGGAATAAATGGGGCTACTGTAGCATAGTGGTCATGGTCATGTACTTTCAGTCGACGTTATTTTCGACGAGTTATAGGTTCAAATCCTGATGACACAAAAGACCCGTTGTGCACCGGTGCTGATGCACGTTAAATCTGATTGAAGCCCCTAGTACCCCCATTGGCATAGAGTAGAAGTTTGGAGAGGGAGGTGAAAGTTCAGGTGACGTCCATGTCACTTGACAGAGGTTGAATATTAAGAGGTCCGAGGGCGATATTGACTGTGAATGCGAGTCATAACGTCATCATCCGTTCTTGAAAGGAAGTCGTGACGTCAATAGAATACAGATTGATATGTATTTCGAAAAATATAAAAACAAATGAAAGTATAAGAACTGTGACGTCACACTTTGTAAACACATTGTAAGTTTTTATTTCGTTTTGAATTTCGAAATTATGTAATATCTTGTGTTCTTTGTTCCAACATGTACTTACCCCTTATTGATGTAATTTTTTCCCCCTTTTTCCCAGTAAACGCTGAGTGCGGGGGTGATTATGTGCCTGGAAGGAGGGTGCGGTTTGTAGCTCAAAGCCCTTTGGATAAGCTCGGTCCTTGGGCTTTCTACCTATATATATATATATATATATATATATTCCTTTCTAAGTAATATGAGCCTCTTTGGGAATATGAATGAAACCTTTGGGCTGCTCTTGAATAATTCTGCTTTATATCGTGGGAACTGAAAACGACCGAGTCTTTTTAATAAAGAAGAAATATATACAGAAATGAACTTTAATTTGATTAAAACTTACTTATTTTTTTTCGAATGGAACGCCAATTTAAAGGCACGCATGAGCCATTATTGAAAGTTGGTTTACATTTCACTTAGATACAATACAAGTGGCTATTGTCAATGAACCTCATCGGTTTGTGTCGCGGTCAAATGTCTGAGCTGGCTCCCCACTACGGGTATTTTTGAGGAACTTCCTAATTTTAAGCTACAACTGTTTGGAGACTAGGATGACGTCATTGATATAGTATTTCACTGCATGAATTTTCACATCATACTACGTAAAGATTTGTTATTTAATTGCAAAGTGCAGCAGTTTCCACATAGTTCACAAGATAAGCATTAAGAAGGAACAAAACTGCAATTGGTGCCTGATTCAATATTTTCATTCATACAATTCGCATCAGAAGTAATGATCATATTTTTTTCTTGCTATATTTTTCGAAAAACCTCATAGGATTTTTCACGTACGTCATGCAATAAAAATTTAGCAGTAAGAAGGAAGTAATCTATTTCAAGCATTTAATTAAAGGGATATAAAGTCATGCTAATTCATTATAATATTAAAAGTATTTGTAATGTTTCCTGATAAGCATGCCAAGAAGAGAGCCAAAAGGTTAGTGAATCATTAAAATGCTTCAAATTTTACAGTTTTTTTTTTTAAAAAAATATTTATTTTTTGTTGTTGGGAAACAGAAGGCGCTTCACTGATTCAGTATATGTTTAATCTATGAAAATTTGATAAATAGAATGTTAGAAAATTGAATTAAAAAGTATTTTGAAAATAACATGCCATACCGAAGAGAAAAAAAACCTGTGCTTTTCTCAAAATATGATTTTTTTTAAGGATAGTACACTCTCATCAAAATTTATTTAATCCATAGAGTTGATATTCTTCTAATGATTAAAGGAGGTTATTTCATGTACAGTTAAAGTAATTTTTTCTAATAAACAGTCACGAACCTTTGGTATACATAATATTTGCATAAGAATTACTGGAAGTTTGAATAATATAATTTAAGAATTTAATTTTATAAAATTTATTATAAATTTCATTTTTAAAGTTATAATTATGGTCAGTCATATAGAATATTATATTTGTAAGAACTTTGCAAAGTATTAAAGATATTACTACAGTAGAATTCACGCAAGATGTACCTAAAGGTTTGTACATGCTTAATATATATATATAGTTGTATATATATATATATATAAACCGACTTGTAATTGTAACTTATTGTATAACTATTTCCACCGAAAACGATCTTCTTGACACTAATAATACAGATGTTGTAAATCTTTTTAAATGAAAGATCAATGGATTTTTATCAACAGTAATTATCAGTTCACATATTTTTGCTAATGAACACAATTTTGGATTGCATAACATATTTCTATATATAATTGTTACACTTTATACAAATATTATTAGAACCATTTTTACATTGTCTGATTTGGCAAGACTTTCGCACATTAAAATTAAGCATAACTGGTAATGAATTGGAACTACTATTTTGTTCGTCCCTATGACTGTGATGTTGCGCTGTTACTGGGTTTCTCTTCAAAAACCTTGGAAACTTTTTAGTAATTTGAATTGATAAAATAATTTATTTCAAAACAAAAATAACGTAATTAGGTAAATTACATAATGATAAGATACACAGTGAATTTAGTTAGAGTTAGCAATATATAAATGAAATATAATTGAAAAAAATAGAATTTTCTGAAGTGAAGATTATTTAAACATGGCTTAAAATAAGCTAATTTTATTTTTAATATCGAAGGGCGTCTCCGTGACTAAAGAAAAAATTCGCTTATGCATCACGGCTATAGGTACAAAAGTGTTTTGAGTTTTCACATTATTTGGTATTTTTTTACAATGATTATTTTGTATTATTGATTAAATTTGTGGTGAAATAAATAACACCCCAAGGGGAAAGCCAAACTAAGAAATATTGGTTTAATGATCACGAGAATTTACATAAAAGGGCGACATTTGGAAAGGAGAGCTATTTTACATTATTTGATCCTACTTTCGCTGAATTTTTTGATTTCCTCCAAAAATACAAAAATTAAAAATCACCTGAATGCTTATAAAATATTTAATATCTAATATCAATTTCATTTAAATTCATCGAAAGCTATTTAGAATTTCTTTCTAACAGCTCGAAAAACTTTGATTTATAAGTGTAATGTTACACAAAGTTCTTACAGTTCTTAATGGGTTGATTAACACATAACATATTTCTTTTATTTCATAAAAAAATATTCTATTGTACCTATAGAATTTACGGATTAAAATTTTATAAGTAACCTCATATAATTCTAGATAATGTAATAAATATGTAAATTAGGGAATATATTACTCAGAATAATATATTATTATATATTAACTAGAATTATATGAGGTAAATTATTAACAAATTTTATAAGTAACCTAATATAATTCTAGTTAATGTATAATATATTATTCACTCCAGATTTCAGTTCAATTGCACGGCATTAAAAAATTCTATTGATGTTTACTTTGTGGGATTAAAAAATAAATATGATTTCATAACTTCATAAAAAATTGACTTTTGAAATATTAAGAAGAAAAACATCACGCACGTTCTTCTCAATTTTTTATTTTAAAAAAAAGGAAGCATTCTAAAAATTTGAATAAAAAGTAAAATTAAAGTTTTTAAATGAAAAATTAAAATATGATTAGAATTCCAAAAAAAAAAAAAAAAATTTAAAAATTTCATATAAATAATTTCAATTATATGTATTTTTTTCAATTATCTTATTAGTTAAACGATTAAAATAGCTGACTATAAGATATTTTTTTTCCTAATTAAAATGAGAGATAATTTCGGATTGATGTTCTTTGTACGATTATAGTGATCTTCTATTCACATCTAAACAAAAAGTAATTTATAATCACTTGTTTTTTAATATAAACCATAATAATATATGCTTACACACACGATTCTAAGGATTACTAAAATATGATCAACTTTTGCTTGAAAATCTTTGAATGCCATTTTAGTCCACAAATTGTGGAAATTTGAAAGGAAACAAAAATATCAGAGTACATAAAATTTGCATGTCATTGGAAAGAAAATATTTATTTACAGTTTTGTGGGGAGGGGTAGAATTTTCTTACCAAAAATTGCCTAAAAATATTAATTTTAAATTAAAAATGCTATAACTTTTTTCTTAAAATGCTATTAATTTAAAATAATTCGTAAGAGCGAAAAAAAAAATATTTTTATAGTTTATTGATGAAATGTATAATTACTCGAGTTTATTTATAATCATCTGAAAATATTAATTTTAAATTTAAGATGCTCTAACTTTTTTGTTTACGAAATACTGTTGATTAAAAAAAATTGTAAGTAAAAAAAAAAAAAAAAATGGTTTTTATTGTTTATTGATGACATGTATAATTACACGAGTTCATATAAACTATGCATCTAAAGGGGAAAGAAGCCCATTTAAAATGCTATCAAAAAGAGGAAAGAAAAGTTTTTTTAAAAGTTAATTACAAATTTTATATAAAACATAAAGAGAAATCCATAATTCCAAGAACTCTACAACTTTAAATATATTTGAAGAACAGAATCATAAATCTTCATGCGCGTTAAGTAAACAATGCGTCATAAAAATATTAAACGCATATTTCAGTTCTATTAACAAATGGGGAAAAAAAACAGGAATAAGTGAATTTTTCTAACAACATTCGTAACTCTAACGAAGGCACAAAAAATAATCCAATTAAAATAACCGAAGAAAAGTGAAAGTGCCAGGTGTAGAACACAACAATTAACAAAAGCCCTTGCCCTTGAAAATCGCGCAAAATAATCCAGATTACGTCATTAACTAAACAAAAGTCAAGGCTAGATACTCAACCGATTCGCCATTGAAAATATGATTTTTAAGATTTATAATCTCTCCGCTTCCGAATACACAATGAGCCGTTTAAAAAAATTTAGGAAACGATGCCCATTGCTCGAGGTATAATTACCTTTCGCGTTAAAAGCAAAAACTCTCTCTTAAAAGTTTTAACAATCTCTTGGAGGATCGTTTTGTGGCGCGGAAATAAAATCACGAATGGAGGTTAAAAAATAACTAATGGTCCTTTTGGTAGATGAGGCAGATGTCCAGTGCTTGAATGGATCGCTTTAATATGAGAGGTCTTGCGTGTTTGGATTACAAATAAAATACTTTCGTTCGAGAACCTGGCAACTTCCGTCGCTGCGGGCGAAACATGGGCAGGTCTCTGTCACTTGGCTGAGGGGTTTTCCTTTAGCTGATCCGAAGATATTGTTTCCATCATTGCAGTAAGGTGCAATGGTTTTCTTCCTGCCATTGCTCTCGTTAAGTGAAATTAAAACGTTTGAGGGTTCAACTTTTGCCTTCATTTACAATAGAAGAAAAAACAATGTAGAATGTGACCGAGGTTTGATATTAAATAATTTTAAAATATCCTATGTAACAAGGTGGTTTATAAAGCATGAGATGGCGTTGTGTTAAAGTAATTTGGCATAACCATTGTGTGCCACCTTCTCACAAACAGCTCCAAAAACGAATTGACATTGATTTATAAGTTAAATTTGCAGTGGTTTGCAGCCAAATATAAATCATATTGCTTTCACGGTAAGTTGTCATTGTCGTCATCATTATAATTAATCATTATATACTAGAAAAAACTCAAATTCATCATTATATAATAGAAAACAATCATATCAAAGGGACAGTGAAGACGGTCTCATCGGTCGGAAAAATCATAGCGAATATATTTTTTTTTTATGCGAAGGGCATCATATTCATGAACTTCCTAGAAAAAGAGAAAAACAAAAATAACAGATATAACCACCCAAGGAGCTTTTTTTTTATGATTATTATTAAATTACACAATTGAATATATAAGAATTAAAGTAAACGATGAATTTAGTTTAGTTTAGTTTTTTATTAACGTCGCACTACAAGCTACACGAAGGCTATTGGCGACGGAACTCGTAATTTTGAACCACGGTCAAGTGACGAGGATGACATCTGAGCTGGTACCCCCTCTCCTAACATCCACACCACCTCAACGGGAAGTAAGTAAACGATGAAATATCGAGAAATGAACAAAAGTAAACTTTTCCGATATTAAAATTAAAGCAAACGATAAAAAAATCCAAAAGTGATCTGGTACGCCAAAACGCTCCACCTAAAACAATAGCTCCTTGGGTGGCTAATAACTAATTAGTCAGTACGTTACAGTGAACTACTGTGAGTTACGCCAACCACATATTCCTATTTTTGAGCCACACTCAAATACACATTTCTCCTTCGTAGAACGGATATTCAACGTAATTTGTATTTACAATTTGGCAGTAGTGTACATGAGATTTAATCAGCCATAGATAGTTGTTCATTTTGAAATAATCAACAAAAACGAAATTATAGTCAAAATTTTATCAATAAATCTCTCTATGACTTTTTTTTTTTGTAATCGTACTAAATGAGCTTAAGATATGCAATTCAAGGAATCGAAACAAGTATTAAATTGCTCTACAACATTAAATACTCTCTGAAGCAGATTAAAAAAGCGCAAACAAAAAGAAACCCAAAACTATTAACAAACCTTCATTGTCTCTCAAGAGTACGATCATTGAACTCTGGTGTGATGATAGACTCATAAATATGTTTGTATTTTCAAAGAAGTTTCTGATATTGAATATAAAAGAGCTAAATTATAAAGTATTAATTTTATTTTATTGATATCATTTTATTTCATTTTCGACATTTATTTCTAAACATTTCAAACGGTGGTCGGGGCTAACAACCAGCTTTGTTTCGTCGAGTCCTAGGGTCGATCCCTAGTTCCACTAAAGCTCCACCGTGTAAGGGTCTGATGCATGTTGAATATGATTGAGGCCCCAAGCCCTCCCGATGTCGTGGTGTGGAAGTCTGGAGAGAGCGGTGCTAGCTCAGGTGTCGACCTCGTCACTTGATTGAGGCTTACAATTATGAGGTCCGTCGTCAGTATCCCTCGTTTTGTTTCTCAATGAGACGTTAATAAGCAATCAAATCTAAATTCTACAATTTTACGGTTTTTAATTTTTTATAATTTCAGTTACCTCCCCTGTACAATAAAATCAGTTTAATCTAAAACTTAATCACAAAGCTTTAAAGTGTAAAATCAAATCAAATAATGATTTGAACTAACATTAATTTATATTACGTTTATTTTAATGGTTTTATTCAATCCAAATTATAATTTATTTTAGTGGCCTCAGGACTCGAAAGAACAACACCAGCCCTAACTTAGCGACCGTAACACCTCGGCTACTGCCGCCAGAGGAGCCTAAGATGTAGAAAGCAGGGTTTAAACCTCCTAGTTTAAAATACTCCTAATAAATATATTTTGAGGCGGTGGTAGCCTAGTGGTCTTGGTCACGAACTCGTTGTTGACGGTTTTCGTCGAGCTGTGTGTTCGAGTCCTGATGACACTAAAAACCATCCTTGTAGCGGGGCTGTTGCGCGTTAAATCTGTTCAGTCTTGAGTCCTCCGTTCAAAGTCTTAAGTCTAGAGGAAATTTCCAGCTCAGGTGTTATCTTCGTCACTTGACCGAGATAACACCTGAGCTAAACCTCGACTTTCAAAATTACGAGGTCCGTCGCCAATAGCCCTCGCATTGCTTCTCAGGTGCGACGATAATAAACAATCACAATCGACATATTCTTAGTATGCTTGAAAATGATAAGTATTTTTTAAAAGAAATATGAGTATTTTAATTACGTTATTCCCGTATTGATTTTTGATAGTGATCGTGGGCAAAAAAATAATTGAATTATATTTGTCTGAAGTAGATTATTCAGAAAATATACGATAGAAAGCTGTTCAAATATATGCTTAAATACTTAAAAATAGCTTTAAAAAAGATGTCGAGAGACAAAAGAAAGACTGTGACATATAAAAAAAGGTATAATTAAACACAAAAAATGCTATTATGTCGTTAGAGCTTTACAATCTCGAAAGTACTGGCAATTTTGAAATTTGGCGTGAGTTTCTGAGTGTGATAACGTTGACAATATCAATCTGATATCTCACTGCTGCAGCTTTCTTGCGAAAAATATGTGGGAGTTCCGAATATCATAATTGACACCAAGTGATTGTGATTGCTTGCGAAGCAACACAAGGGCCTCTGCGACATACCTAGTCAATTAGACCTAGACTGGCACCAGAGACGCAGCACCAAGGTGCAACTGAAGAATTCGCAACCCCATCTGTTTTCTAAAATGCAACGGAGGAGGGGAAACATTTCATAACATCGACTGAAAGCTCCTGAGATGTTGCACCCTGGGACAAATACCCATCTTTGTCCCCCTCTAGCCTCACCACTGGCTGGCATCCCACATCACATCCCACTAGCATGAGGATTTTGATGCTTGACAGATTAATGTACATCAGCCGTTCTCTCAAATAAAGTACTAGGTTTGATACTGTTATCCATCAGTGTCGAGTTACGAGGGTCGCTGCTTAGAAATTCTAAAAAGTGGCGCTCGTGGCATCGAAAATGGTTTGTTGTTAGTAAGCATCATGACTCACTAGACAGCTGTCTAAGTAGCAGTTCCTCGAATAGAGATCATAACGCTTTTCGCTCTTCAAAAATTCTTTGTCATAACTTTTACGGCCGATGAGACCATCTTCAGCATTTTAGATAAGATTAGCCGGAAGCAACCCACCGTTTTTATTGTTGCTTCATTTCCGGTACATAATGATGAATCCAGATATTACCAAGGTAACATCTTGATGCGGCAGCTATCAAATTTTGATTTGGCTACAAATAACTACCAAATCAAAACTAACTTACGAATCAATGCCAAATTTGTTTCGGCTCCGTTCAATAGATGGTAGCACCCAATGGTAAAAGCAATTTACCTTCATGATGTTATCTGTCTTCAAACACAAGTACCTTTTGTACCCCCCTCATTAGTTTATTTACCAACTTAGCCACTTCAGCCTTATTCCTAAGAACAAAGCTATGATTATCGAAAAAATAAGGTGTATTTTAATTTGCTTAATTTCTAACGGTGGTTTTCTAAATGGCCCATCTACAACTTAATATTTTTACTTTATAAAAAAATCAAAGGTGTTTTAATATACCATGTAAAAATGATAGAAATTTAATAGTAAGATATGCTTCTAAACGAAAGGAATAATGAATGAATGATTCCTTTCTGTCCATTGAGCATAAAATGTGTACTTATCTATTAATGTTCGTCAGGCGTCTCTTGTCTTAAAGCAGCGTTTTTTAATTAAATTCAGGTCAATCTGGAACTACACGCGAGAAATCGGCAACCCACTTTAATTATTGGTGATTTCTCTTATCTCTCAGAGTCTCTAAAAGTGAGATAATGTGTACAATACTGGAAAACTGATACCTTACTTTTGGAACTTCTACTCAAGATTATAAACCCTATTTCGAATTCAGTGTAGAAGTAATCATTAATTCTGATGGCGATTTTCGGTGAAATCGAGCTGCCACAGTAAATCATTATCGCGAGCTCACGGTCGACGTTATTTCCGACGAGCCGTGTATTCAAGTCCTGATTATAATAAGGTTTTGCAGAGCTGACGCAAGAGCAGTAAATTTACCGAGATTCATAGTCCTCACTTAGTATGATGTGGATGTTTGTATAGTGGTATGCAATTTGGGTGTCGTCCTCCTCATTTGACCGTGGATCAAAATAACGAGGTTTGTCATCAATAGCTCTTGTATTGCTTGCAAGAACCGCACTAATTAAGAATCGGTCAATCAATTTGTGGATTCAAATTATAAACTCATAAATCAATTCGTACAGTCGTAAAATAAAATGCATCATTTATAGCATTCGCAATTTCCATCGCGAGCGGACAAAATTAATTTCATTGTTAATTGTTTAAAGTGAAGTAAATTATAATGAAATTGGATTATTTAATTAACATAGTAAATTAACTTCTAAAAATACTTGCAATTTTTTTCTCCTTGTCGATTTCATGTTTACTTGCGTATCTGAATTCTTTCTCTCTTTCTCACCATAAAAAAAGTTTAAATTTCAAATTTCATGAAATTTTACGAAAAAGCTTCCAAGTTACAGTGGCTTAGATGATGGTTTTCCTAAGTTAAATGAGCGTCTTAAGCATTTGAGACGATCAAATTTTTCTACTCAACACTTTTTGACATTTTTCACACCAAATGATATGTAATTGTGTTGCAAAACTAACAATACAGATTAAAAAATCGAAAAATATAATTATAATGCTAAATACACAGACACTCAATTATGATAAAAAGTGAATTATAACACACTAAAAGTTTTACATATATGAATTCTTCATATCCCTTTCGCTACTGGAGGGAGAAAAAAGAAGTGATTCTCTGGGCCCGCTGTTTCTTACCGCGGAGTGTCACTCTGTGCCCAGACGATTTTAAATATTAAGCCTAATTCGCGAGAAAAATTCCTCTAAAATTGGCTATTCATTAGAATATTTTGTTTTTTACAAATATCATTTAAAATACATTAAACTTAATATATACGAAAGAAAAAAGATTTAATTGAAAATTTTATGTTTTTTTACATAAAACAATTACATAAAAATCATATCTTTTAAAAAAATACAAAATATATTTACATTTGTTATATACATTTCATGGTGTAATGATGTATCATTACATGGAACATATAGATATATATAAAAAAAAATCTTATTTTGCTGTATGGTATTTATAAAAAAAAAATCAATGCATAGGCCAATGTCACATGTCTTGCACACATATTTTGACGCTTCACGCAAGATTTTGAGCAAAGGGCACATCTTCTTCGTCCCCCCTTTTTTTTTACTTTAATGTCTATGTACAGATTTGGATTATTTTCGTTAACATCACTGTCAGATTCATTCATTAGTTCGCAAATCTCAGAATCAGATAAATACTTTCTTTTCGTCATGACTGTCGCTACAAATAAAAACCGACCGAATGAAACGATAGCTGAGAACTTCTGCTGCCAAAAGCCCTAACACCCATAAAGTTCATAAATTCTCCTTCGGACTTCTAAGAAGCAAGCAGGAAAGAAATAAGCAAACCGATAGCAAGTCAAACAATCATGTCATTACATTTAAAGAGTCACGCCGCAACACGTGCTTTTAACAATTACACCCCTCCTGGTAGCCAGAAGTGAAATCCATTCCCATATCACCAAGGTCAACACTCCAAATAACCTATCTGTATAGATTTCGCGTTATTGTAACGCCATATAATAACATTAAAAAAATCAAATAAAACATTCTCATCAAGCGTATCTCTATTGATACGTTGGGCCGTAGAAGGCCTTCATGGAGCGTATGAAATGTGATACGCTGAGCACAGGAGAGCAAGCGTGAGCGTATCGCATGTGATACAGCTGATTAAATTCACGAGGATTTGAAATTTGTTACAAGTAAGGAACAGTTTCTTACTCATGATTCTGACATAGAGCGTGCATTAATATTTCAAAGTTATCGTAAGTTTTGTATAGCAGGATATCAAGAATTATATAAGCAACTTGAGAGACCAAAAAAAAAAAAAAAAAAAAATCAGCCACTAATAACAGACTTTGTAAGAACAAGAAAACTAACAAAGGCCGTTAATAACGAACGAAATTCTTCATTAGTATCAAAGCCGACAGTTGTGCTAAACATATCTGACACATCCACTGATGAGAGCATTTTTGATCCAGTTCGTAATAAACGTGCACGCTTGTTATCGAGCAGCGATGGATAGTGGTTAGCAGTTTTATTCCTAATTTCAATTTGAATTTTTATAGATTGAATTTTCACAGTACACAAATTTTAATTCTTTTTGTAATAAAAATTAATTGATTTTATTTTATAAGTATGTAATATGGATTTCATTTTTTTTGCACAGTTTTTTTTCGGAAAATATTTAAAGTTTTTTCATCTTACACGATTTTTGAAAGTTGTGGAACGTATCCCCAAATTTACCGTATGTCGCATGTATTTTTTACGCGAATTTTTTTTTTCACGGTTTTCTTAGGAACGTATCTACCACGTAAAAAAAGAGTTGGGTGTATATAAACGCAGAGAGAGTCCCTAACTGGTTTTTGCAAATATCTTTGAAATTAATGATCGGGTAAAAATGATATTTGAAACTAATGTTATTTCCACTATATATTACGTATTTTTTTTTTATAAAAAAAGTTGGGTTCCATAAAGAAAAATTTTCAATTAGCTACGTTGATTATGTTAACTAATTAGTTAAGTTACATCATAGCTTATTTCCCTTTCAAATGTGAAGAATGATGCCGATTTTGTTCATTTGCGATGAATATTGTAAAATTTATTAAGGATGCACATTTTTTTAAGTGACGACTGTACATAGTCAATCATGAAGTTTTCCATTGGGCAGCCATGAAACTTCAAGGCACGGCTCGTTTGTCGGTAAAATATATTCCAGAATTCAAATGAATTCGCTTGAATATAATTTGAATAAAAACACATCCTGGAAATGTACTATTTAAAATAAAAGATTTTCTCGAGGTAAGAAATGTTTCAAATTCAATCGACTATCTATAAGAACAACATGGCCTTGCGTCTGAAAGTGATGCAATATTCCTTTTCGTCATAGGGAAGAGATTAATGAAATAACATCGATCTGAGCATTTAAAACGGGACGAGACCTGTATTACTACTACAGGTATTATGTTACTTTTCAGATGACTTTGAATCTACAGTGAGCTAGATAAATAAATGCTCGATTTATTTCGATCGAAAAGCATTTTTAACCGGTTCCAATATATTCCATTTCTGTGTTTCTTTCTTTTTTGACAAGTTTTGTTGATACTTCGTTCATATTTCATCTCAGTTGAAGAATGTGCATGTATTTGAAATATGCACGTTGCATTATGCATAAATCATTCATTACTCAACAGTTTCGGAATTATAACAAAAAGAAACAAATGTAGAAATCTGTAAGAACGTGGAGATGTTGTTTGTCGCCGTGAAAGATCTCTGTCCACCTTTTAGATAATTGCTCTTCTCTGTCCTTGGATAGGCAAATTATTCCTTTTTATGATTTTCCGAGAATATCTGTCTCAAAAACATTATAATTCATGTGATGTGTGACATATTTTCCGCGAGTGCAGTGAAAACGGAATAAATAAATATTTTCATACATTAAAAGGCGTATCTCTGATTATAAATGGCAATCATGAGTTCTCTAAATAAAATGTTTATCTGTTCATCTATGCATATCAAAAAGTCACGTGAGAGATAACTGGCTCGAAAACGTCCTACTTTTTTTTAAATGAGTGGTACGCAAACTTTGAGATCAAAGACAGGACAAATCAGTTTCAACAAAGATTTCTCGTTCTTTGTCATATAAGTATACATATATTTCATTTCAAATTGAACTTTTTTTTCATTCAGCGGATCGATTTGTTTAGATTTCAGACAAATTCTTGCTCTTGTCAAATAAGCATTCAAATGTTTAGAGTCAACTTTATACTACTTTTTTGTTAAAGTTATTTCTTTATGCCTTTGAGTATTTTTAATTTACCCTTCCCCCTTCAAAAAAAACTTAGTTTTCAGTAAATAAAAAGCATAGTATTCGCAAGCTGTATAAGATAGAAAAATTAATCTAATTCTATATTGAAATTGATGCTTGTTAGACCAAAATATAATAATGAAAGCAACGAGCCCGGAATTAAATGAAAAAAACTAAATTTAAAATACACTTAAGGACTTTGTTATCTATGATCTGGAAGCAATTAATAGCTTCTGGGTTGAAACATAGCTTGTTTGGAATAATTGGTTAATTTGTTGTTTGGTTTTATGGGTTAAAGAGTTACAACTACTATTATCTCCTTGAAAAATCATTCCATATATATCAAAGAATTTCATCTACCACAAAGTTTTGAGAACTTGTTTATTAGCTAATATATTGTTCAAAAAAGCTCCCTGAAATTGGTAATGCACTGCAGATCTATCTTGAGCATATTACAGAGATGATTTCTATGGGACGCGTGATTTTCTTAAATGAAACGAATATCATCCAGATCGCTTACACGAACGCATTATCATGTAAACTAAATTTGTGTAAAAGCCTGAAGATATAATTATTTTGCTGATGATTCGAGTGCATAATACCTGTTCTATTTTTTTGTCTAATAGGATAATACTTCTATCATCAGAACGTTCCTCAGTTGTTTTTTTTTTAAATATTTGCTAAAATAGAAATTTTCATTTTGTTCCGTTCTTCATCGGAAAGTATTTTTATTGATGTATTTTAAGACAACCCTGTCGATGTAAATTTAGACTCTGTTACCGATTTTGAATAATTGTTGGAATATTTTGGAATTGTTTATCAATGTCAAACTTGGAAGCAAGTTAAAGAATATTGGTGATGGACTTCGTCATTTTGAGATTTGTGTAGTATAGCCTAATTTGGATGTTGCTCCATGAAACCCAACATTCACTCATTTATCATTTTTAGGACCTCGTCACTCGATCAGGTGACGAGAATGACATATGAAGAGTTATTCCATTCTCCAAACTTCAGCACCATTTGAACGTGAGGAATTTAAGCACCAACAGATCTAACTTGCAAGGTCCGCTATGCGACGGGTTTTCAGGGGAAACTGGACTCGAACTCACGACTCGGCGACAACAGCGCTGTTACCACCGCCTCAGTTTTTTTGGAAGTACACGACTATATGTAACTTACTATACCAGAACACATCAAACAATACCATATTCTCTTCTGAAGAGTTACTGATTTCAAACACTTTTCATTTATGAGATTATATACCGCAATTTATTTATTTTTAATGAAAATTTCTATTTTCCAACTACTTTTTGAAACTGTTATTGCAGTGAATTATTGATTTTTAACTTATACATTGAAAAATGAAGATTAAAATGCACGATTTATTATTTTTTTTTAAAAAAAAGACTTTTATTATTTAATAAGTTATTAATGTCTTTAATAATAGATATTATATTAATTAAAGAGATCTTCAATATTAGAAATATAATATTTTAGGACTTATAAAAGACATGTTTTGATATTTACATATGAATATTAATATGTTCTATGAATTGAGCTTATCCTACATATTAACGATATTTTCACATTTTCTTTTTTTACCTTTCTGTTTTCGAAGTGACAATCTGACGATGCTTTTCTTATAAAGACAGAAATTTCAAAATAAAAATAAATATTCTCCAGCTGAAATGTCTACACGGAAGTTGAGTATTTTCCTCGGGTTCATAAATACTTTTAGACAATAAGACTTGAAATTGATCGGCGATTTGAACATAAAAGTAATGTTTTGCGTACTAATCGAAATCCGGCGTTTTATAAGTGATTTCTATGAAACAAAATTGTTATAATTCTTAAGATTTCAAAATATGAATTGAAATTTAAAGACTTAGTTTCAAAATGGATGTGCAGAAAATTTTCTACTTAATATTTGAGTTTCAACTAATTTTTAGAAATATAGTCATGAACAAAAGTTTTCCTCTCACGATATAGTAATTTTAAAACTGATTCAAATTAACTATAAAAATATTTGCGAAATTAATTCCTTAGAAATTTTTTGTGTATAATTTAATTGTGAAGATCCCTGATGTAAGCGGAGACAATTCTTTTTTGAAATGAAATAAGCAAATCTTTATGATTCAATAGTACATTTATAGTGAAATAAACCCCATCCAAGCGATCAAAAATTTATAATCAATTAAAACATGTTCATACGATTTAACGGGAACTTGATATGGAAATTGAAATACGTGCGCTGTTGTGTGTGTGTGTGCAAGGAGTTCGAATTTTATTTTCCATTAAAAATTCTAAATTAAAAAAAAAAAAACATCTATAGGCAAAGTATAATCGTATTATTAATTTAAAGCCTTTTAACAGTAGATATTTGTGAAACTTATCTTACAAATTCATTTCACTCGAGCCTATAAAAATCCCATATCTCATTTTCAGTTGTTAAAAAATCCAGCTCGTTTGTGTGTGTGCTGTAAAGAATCGAAAAGAAAGCCATTTCTTAACGTATGATCAATGATCTCGAGTGAAAAACTAAATTCCATTCGCTCGTATAATAGAATGTGTTTGTATGTGATAACTGGATATTCGGTTTTTATTTAAGAAAAAGGTTGGTATCAATACATTATTCTTTTCTACCGTGAGGCACCTCGAACTATCGGAAGCGGCCGTGTAAGCGGATTTGAGCTTCTTTTATCTGCGGTTAGGATAAAGTTCAATAAAATTAATCGCCCCGTTGGTTTTTTCCGACTTTCGCCACAAATTTTCAACTTTCTTTTCTTTGGAAGTTTCTTAGTTCAACAATTCTTTTCGTAAGGTAAAAAAAAGTTCTTTTTGATCCTTTATTTCTCCTAGAGATAGATTCTTTTTTCTTTTGACATTGTTCCTTTTTTTCTTCTTCTTAATTAGGGAATATAAGGTTTGTTCTATGTTCATTGGTCTCAACGTGTAATGAAAAAAATAGCATAGATTGTTACTGTTGGATATTATTTCAGGGATAAGAAATTGTACAGATGTTATGTACTGAAAGAGAACCTAAAAGGAAGAGGGAATTAAAGTTTTTTGATTGAATAAACGGAAATTTAAAACGACATGAAGACCTCTTAATTCTGAACGATGGTTAAATGTGACGAGGACAACATCAAAGTCCCGTACAATTTCACTCTCCTGCTTTCATGCTCGTGGCTGATATTCTTTTCGTCAGATCATAGATTCGAGCCTGAAGCCACTGAAATCCAGTATGCAGAGGGCTGATGCATGTTGAATATGTCGAGGCTTCAAGTCTTCCTGTGGTGTGGAGTGGAAGTTTGGAGAGGAAGATACCAGCTCGAGTGTCATTCTCGTCACTTGATGGAGATTCAAAATAACGAGGTCCGTCACCAATAACTTTCGTGTTGCTTCAAAGCATGAAGTTAAGAAACAATCTTTTATATGATACCGTGATGTGGTTTTACGGTTGAGTTCAAGTTATTTCACAAATCGTGAAGTTATTATAAATAAAATAAAATAACAAATCTATTTCTAATTGTCGTAATTAACAAGATAAAAATATAATGTATGCGAGCAATCCTATTCTGAACATCTTGGAAGAAGACACTTTCCTTTAATTTCCTTTTATGACTTCGCGTTATTCAATCAAAAACAAAGGAACAGTTTGGTATAAATAAATACCAAATTATTCTTTTTCAGGTAGTAGTCTTGGTAACTACCAAGTTTTTAAAAAAGTGTCTGAACTCTTAATTTAAACAGACTTTGGTACTGAAATTTTTAATCAAAGCCTTAGTATAATTTAAATAATTCACTTAAATATTTATGTTATGATCAAGCGTTATATTTTGATAGTAAAGAATTTTTGTACTTGTGTGTGTGCTTTTCAGATTATATATGTTTCCAAACCAAGAACTTCCGATATTTTTGCAATTTTCTTCGCGCAGGATTATCAATTAAGATTTAAAGCATTTTTAAACAATTGTTTGAATATAAACACATGGAAGCCTAATGGTAAGAATTGTAATAATTTTAAAGTTCAAAAATATTTGTATTTTTATTTTAAAAAAAACTAATATACAATCAAAAGCAATATCTGAAAAATATTAAATTAGTTTAAAAAGAATAAAATAGTTTTTTTAAAAAAAGACGTAAAGTTATTATTTATGGTGCAATATTTTATTTTTCTCCTATTTTGCATGTGAAGGGCTTTGATACAATGGAAATACAAACTGGCAAGCCTGCAGCCATCAATCTGTCATAAATGAAAAGTTAAAATTTTTGAATATAACATCCTCTCTCTTTGTGTACTTAAAGTATATGATCCCCGAAGTGTTGTATTTGATACATTAAATAAAGACAAATATAGCTTATATTATTTTTTAAGAAAACAAATGTATAACTATAAATAAATCTAATCGCCAATCATAAACATGTTTCTCTTACGAAAACTTTTATCGCGTTTCATCATCACTACCTTTTCGAAATGAACTATAAAATCATTTCCTTTATTACCTCATTTTTTTTATTACTCTAGCAGCTTATTTAAAAAATTAAAATCAGTCTCGTAATCAAAATGTTGAATGTCTGAATGGGGATTCCAGCACTTTAAATATGTTATTACATAACAGCCATATGACGATCTGTACTTCTTGGTTATTTAACTTTTATTTTAAGCACACGAGTAAAAAAAATGTATAATTTTTGGTACTATTTATGACAATCTCGAGATGGAAATGATTCGAAATATTTGATTCATTACCTTTTTCATTTTTGAAGCGAAATGTTCCGCTGTCCCAACCTTTCACTGACCCATTATAAACGATTCACCTTTGCCATCCTACTATACGGCCCCTTTCTGCCGCGGAACAACTTAAAGAAACTGGGCTTGTTGTAATTATCCTCCTCAGGGGCGCGTAAGATTGTGCCACGCCATCCTGAGCCTTAATAAAAGGCATGGCGACACTATGTTCCATGATCCCTCGGGGCACGTTATAAAAACCTTCTTCTGTTCTAATGTCCGAAACTAAAGAACCCAATAAACAAAAGAGAGAGAACCTCGTGATTTATCCCTAAGATTCCATTACTTCGCCATCTGCCGATAGTGCCAAAGCTGGCAATTAGAGCCAGGTTATGGCATCTAAGGTAAACATTAAATGTGGTGCCATACTCAAGAGTATCATGCATAAATGTATGATGAAAGGCATGTATGACGATTCGGATAATGTGCTGCATATGGATTCTGGGAAGGGGAGGTTCCAGAGAGGACGCTTTGAGGTGGGTGACAAGCCCGTTTGTTCCACAGGGCTCTTTGTTTTATTATTCGCATTATCGTTCAGAGCTTGGGTGTGGTGGTTGTCGTACTGTGTCTAACGACAAGCCTTGAAAATGCTGATTAGGGATTTCTCGTTGGCATTTTGTTTTGGCGCAGGATGTTAACGGGCAGGACGGTCTCCTTTGAAACGTCGCCAGCATCCATTAGTGACCTTGTGTTTTAGGGAACATTATGTTCGTAAAGCACTCACTAAAGGCCATTTGTTGGGAGATCGTAACGTGCGCAGGTGATTGAGGCAGGAATTTCATTTGCACTTGTGGCGGTTTTTTTTCCCTTTGAAATAATGTGACGTATTTTATTTGATGCGGTTCGTTTTTTGTTTCGCAGAAACTTCATTTTAATAGCGGGTTTGTGAGCTTTAATCGAATAAGTTTTCTTCGCTACGCTTTTGATGCTGATTTATATATTCTAGAGAGAAATAAATTGTTGCTTACATGAATTCCCTTTCACATCCACTTTAATGATTAAACTCTAACTTTCCTTTATTGTATTGTTGTTACAAACATTTTTGAATAAATGACAGTGATATTTCAGTATTTTATGACATTGAAAGAAAAAGCAAGTGTTTTCAGTGACATTTTATTGTCTCTCTAAAAATAATGTGGGTGATGATATAATCAAGTTAATAGACTTGTTGGATGGATAATGTAAATTTATTTATCTATTTAAATAATTATGGAAAAATACAGTGAAATGTTATATTTTATTTATTACAGCTAATCAGTTTTATATTCGGAATAATCAATGTAAAATCCTGCTAAGTAAAATTTTTTCGTATTTGTTTCAGAAATAGGTGGATAAAGAAATAAAGATTGTAGATACACGAATAGAATATCTAGATAGAGAGTGAAAATTTAAAATGCATGGAATTCAATCTGGTTATTTAATTAAGCAATTTATCCCGTAGCAGAGTATCCATTTTTAAAAACATATTAAAATATATTGCAATTCAAAAAATGTAAATTATACATCAATTTAGACTTTTTTTTTTTATTCGCATATCTTACGTATCCTTACAGGGAACTGTCAGTGTATTAAATACTATGCAATATAAGATCTAAAATAAAATGAAATATTCACTTTTTAGAAGTTAATAATTAATTAGATAAATGCGGTATTGTTAGACATTAGATTTTAGGCATTATTCAAAACTTAAAAAAAAATCACAAAATCAGTTAAAAACAAATTTTAAGGACACACACATACCTAGTACCCTACGAGCATCTTTTTAAAATTACTTATTTATAAGAAAAGTTTTATTCTCTCTATTTGAGCACACATAACATATGCATTTAAAAAAACATTTTCAAACAAGCAATTATTTATTTTTTCAATGTATTTCAATATCTTAAAATGCCTATTATTTCAACAAATTTTAGTATTTTTAGACAGTTTTTTTCTCAGCTTTCTAGGAGTGTTTCTTACCGTTAGGTATAGTTGTACTAGTATTATTTATACTTTTACGATTTTCACCCCTATCAGATACTACGAAAAACTATAAAAAAAATACCTCTTTATCGAATTTTGTGGATTTCTTAAAGAAATAAACTATTTATCTAAATCTTTATTCCACGTACAGAATTGTCAAACTTATGTAAAGCAACCAAAAAAAATTTCAAAATGTGATATTGATTATTAAAAACACTTAGATACAAGACCGACATGAAAAATAAAAAGCTCACGAAAAGGAGTTTAAGTTTTTGAAGGTTAATAAAATGATTTGGCACACAGTTAAATAATGTTTAACTAATTCCCTAAATAATGTTGTTAGAGGTGAGAAATTTTGTACATATATTTAGAAAAGTCTTGATAAAATTAAAATAAAGTAATAATTTTTTCTCGATATTTTGGGGATTTTTAAGATGTCGCGTCCCTTTAAATACAAAGAGTTTAAATTTAAACTATTTTATTGCGTGTCTGAGAGTTAAAAATATAAAAAACGTAGCTTTAAATATCGAGATAGCTCTTTAAAGGTTTATTCATTGTTTTGCTGTAGAAAGCTAAATAATTCAGGTAATTCAAGTAAATTTTTATTGTGTTTATATTTTTCTGAGTTTATTTTTAACGAATAATTCAAAATTCTTTTCACACCTGATGTACAAAATGAAAAGAATTATCACTTTAATCTATTATCTCCAGAAGTACGGAAAATATTGTAATGAAATTAGTTACGAATATATAGAGTAATATAAAGTCTATTAAAACAAATATGATCGCGTACATGGAAGGAAAACGGATGGAAGCCAACAAAGGAGATTAAAAGATGGAACAAATAATATGTTAATGAGGATTATTGTCCTCTCATAGTTAAACAACTTTTAAAACGTGAATTCATACAGGAAATGAAACAGATTATACGAGTCCTCGTCTACAGACTACTGATGATTCCACATCTTACCCAAACGTTGTAAATTACTCATTTTAACTACTTATTTTTGAATTTTCACGAATGTGTTAGGAAAAATAAGAAAATATCACGAAAATTGACAAGATGGACAAACGAACGTAATTGACACATGCTCTTACGAAGCATTTTGCCCCGAATATACAGCTCACACGCATATTAAACTTACGCAATCGACACTTAAAATACAGGGTTATTCAAAATATGAATAATCCTTTTTCAAAATTCTATATTTTTAAAAATAAGTGACACAGAGGGATAAGTAATACACGAATATAACGGAAAAAGGTAGAAATTTTGTATTATAAGCAATAGGGGGTTCTCGGGTGTTCTTCGTGAAGCTGTTTTTGAAACTTTTACGGAGTTACCTAGCATTTGAATCAGTCGCAGTAGACCAGACGACTTGATGTTACACAGCTGGCCATCAAAGTCACATTATATGACCCCATGCAATTACTTCTTTTGCGGTTATCAAAGATAAAGTATGTGCCACATCATCATATACAAATTTATGTTTATACAATTAGATACAATTTACTTAAAAGCGGATTTCTGCTGCTGCATAATCTATTACCACTAACACTTAACAACGTATTTGGCAGGAATTTATATATCGAATTGACACTATACGTTTAACTAAAAGAAGTTAAAAAGAAAACTCGTGCAAAAATATTTCCGCAATTTCCCTATGCATTCATGTATTTCTTATTTTTTTGTACCATTTATTTATGAATATGCAGCATTTTGTAATCGGATGATTAATTTTGAATAATCATGTATGCATCTTTACGTAGAAGTACTAGTTTGATTTTTCATTCAGGACTTCTTGATAAATTTGAATTATGAAAACTCTCTTAATTTTAGATACCAGTGTATGCTTGTGAGTGTAAGTGAAAAATCTGTATTTATTCAATTATTTTTTATGTATTGAAGAATAAAAGAAATTGATACAATGCATCATAATTATACTGATTTTCTTATTCATATTAAATGTTTTTCGCTGTGGAAAGTGCTTCAAGTTTGAAATGTTTTCTTTGATGAGATGATTGTTTGAAAATTTCTCTAATCAATCGTAAAAAGTTTTCATTTTAGCAAATCAAAATGGAGATTTTGAAAATCCAATTCAAAAGAATTAAAATTACTCATTTTAATGATTGATTTTCGAATGCATAAAAGATATGATTGTGCACAGAAGTTAAAAATAAATTTAATGAATATATTTTAGTATATATATATATATATATATATATAAGAAGCCAAGAACTATTGACAATGGATTTTTTTAATGTATTGCTTATTTTGTCTGTAATATGCCTAAGCAAAATTCATTTTCTTCACTATAACGGTCCAAAGCAAACGTGATATAACTATTGAAATAAGTTTTATCTTTATGTTTGAATTCTAATTGAGTCGGTATTCTGAGTAAGACTTAATGAGGTGATATTATCTCTTTTGAAGGTGTTAAATATCAATTCATATTTGCTTTTTACCTTAAAACAAGGCCGTAAATCATCATTATTCAAGAGTGTGTTATTATTCTAATAATATTACTGCAAAAAGTTGAAGTTGATTTGAATATCAACGAAAAGTTGAGGATATTATTTAACATTTACTTACACTATCTATTCCTTAAAACTGAATTGAAAACAAAAGGTTATATTATGGTTTTCTCCAGAAAATCTAATTCTGAAAATGTATTGCTTGTGTGTTTATTATTTCATATCATCCTATATTGTTTATTTTTTGTTTTCTCTTTTTTCAATTTAAAATTATTAAGTTGTAGTAACTCCATTTTCAGATAAAACAACATTATATTTTATGCTAAAAGTATTGCAAAATCATCTTTCAAACATCTAAACGTGACAATATTATTTAGTGTATGTTTCTTTATTTATTTCAGTTCAAAAAGTTTAACTCTCGTGCTCTTACACTTTTGTTTACATTGTTTGGGGTCATCAAACGAACTGGTGGATCAGTGTCGTGTTAGATAATACTTAATAGAAGTCAAATCGTCGTATCTAATCCACAAACTAATTTAATTAACAAACAAATTTAATAGAAAAGCGTATACATGTCGACTCTCTCGTGTCTTGAAGGTCTCTGATAAAATCAGTACTGGCAGCGTCTTCTAACAAAGAGGGGCGCCCTCTAATAAAGGCTGGGTTCAATTATACAATATAGTGCTGAGTTTCAAACATCAAATAAATCTTTGTAGTTACTCAAATCAATGATTTTGAAATTGAGACTATGAGAAATTTTTAAAATCCGATAATGCATATTAATTTACTAGAAAAATTTAGGATAAAATTAAAGGTAAAATTGTATGATATAATTATTTGATTGTTGCTAAATTTAAAGTAGAATATCGCTACGTACGAACGAAAACAGATTTGAAAAGTACCCATGTTTGAGGGAGAAAAAGAAACAGGGTATTTCTCTGTAGTATTGTCTGCTAATCGTTTTTCCTTTTTCATAGAATTCTATGAGTATAATGCCTTTCGCAACCCCCCAAAGAAAAAAAAAATCGTTGCCGTAACTTTGTAGGCCGTCTTCGTCTCCTTTGGAGCAGATTCATCACAAGCAGACCATTGATTTGATTGTTGACTCGGTTTCCAGTGTACGATGAGGAGTTCAAGTCTCATCGACAGTGATCATTCGACGCAAAATGATGATGGTGACTCGATGTGGCAGCAATCAACTTTTGATTTGGCAGAAATTATCTACCGATGAAGCAGTGTAAAATTAGTTTGGCTATCGTTTAACAGATGGAAGCACACAATGGTAATGTCATACTACCTTAGCAGAGCTATTTGTCTTCAAAAACAGGTATGCTTCGAAACACTTTGTAATAAAACAGTTTATTTTGTGAATAATGAGATACAGAACTATTTAATTGCTGCAAAGTTCTACTTCTTAAGTGCGATATTTCTTAAATTAAAATATATAATAAGGATAGCAGTTTTTTATAAATGATACAACACTCATACGCACACTAAGGTATAATATGCAATACATATATAATTTTGTTTCAAATCATTACCTACAAAATATTGTCTCTTAAATGATTCATGAACTTCTCTTACATAATGAATTTATTTTTTAGAAAAATAATATTATATATCTTTCACAAATGATACGTTGAAAATACTTTAATGCATAAGAAAACACATCTTACTTAACTCTTAGCTTAAACTTAATTCTTAATTTACTCGGTTTAAACTCGGTTGACTTTTTAGCACGTAATCACGGATGACGCACGACGGCTACAAACATTGTTTGTCATGTACCATCAGTGGTACACGTCGTCCTAAGGGGGTTAAACTTTAGAAGAAAAAAAATACTTAAAAAATGTAAAATTTATTTTATAGCACATCAAATCAACATACAGCGACGTACCATGATTGGCGCGCAATGGCCACAAATAATGTACATCATGTACCAAATGTGGTACTCATCTTCGCAAAGGGGTAAAACTGTGGTGGCAAAGAAATGCTTAAAATGCGTGATTAATCAAAAACATTTATTTGAAAATTCGCTCAAAGTTCATACGCCTAACAAGTTTTTTTTTACTACCCACGTGCTTGATATTTCAAAATAGTGATTTTTTGATCAACCATCAAATAACACTGAATTAGTGTTTAGTGACCTTTCGCTTTCAACATCTCAAAAGTTATTTGAGGAAGCAGAAATATTCTGTTCCAATCAGTCTAAGTGATGAAAAAACAAAGTACCAGCAGATATTTCACATTATCTCGTCATCCGAAGAAAGAATGATATACAAACGCGTGCGGGCGGACTCGCATTCAAATCACCCGCATTCCTGTTGGTTGCAAGGTTACGGTGTACAGTACTTGGCAAGTTTCAGATTCAAAGAAAATGCGTATTAGTCTATAACGCTTACATGTTATGCATTTTAGGTACGGCTAATGGAAAAGTGCTACCTACATTTTTTGCGCACTAATAGATTCGTATGAAAGACGACTCCCGCAATTAAGTTTACAAAAAGTTCTGAAAACTATGGGTTAATTCATGGATATATTCGGTAACTTTAGGTGCAATGATGGCCTTATTACATATAATGTGCATTACTTTATCTTTTACGTAGTAACAACAATACTCCAAAACCTCCCCCCCCCTTCTTAGAAATACCGTAGTTTCTTAAGTATTTTCCTACTCTCAGGTTTCCATACAGACATACTGAATGTAAAGACCTAGAATAGATGAGTCATTGTTAAAGCCAAGTAGTAAAATTTTTCGTGAATGTAATGTTATCCTATGTAATTTCTACTACCGTTCTCAAATCTATAATATTTCATGTGTATGAACGCAAAAAAAAAAAAAAAAAAAAAAAAAAAAAAAAAAAAAAAAAAAAAAAAAAAAAAAAAAATTTTTTTATAAAAAAATAAAAAAAAAAAAAAAAAAAAAAAAAAAAAAGTACACGCAGATGAATATAAAATAACTAAGGTTTCTGTGAAATTGTATATTATCCCGTTTTTAAAAACATTTTAGAATATTTTCAAAGACCAGAAAAACCACAAACGAATCATCTAAAAAGGGATTAAAATATTTTCAAAAATAGGAGACAGAATGCAATTCCGCAGAAACCTTAAATACTTTTAGCTCTTTCGGGTGCATTTTTTTTGCATTCAAATAGATAAAATAGTCTAAATTTGGGAACGGTGATAGAAATTCCATTGGATCAACATTATGTTTACGAAATCAAAATGGCCCATGGACGGGAGCCTTAACTTTATACATACAGAGCAAGGTACCAGAAGATTAATGGCTTAGTAGATATTATTTTATTATGGTTGTCGTCAGATAAAAGTTTCTGCTACGAGTGGTGGAAATGATGCATGAATTCAGCAGTTGACCAGTAATAGTCCATAGGCTAATGTTCCAGTTCATTATCAATAAAATTTCATTTTTCAATTCCTATTTAGTAAAATTTTTGTTACATACTGATATGTTGAAAGGGATACAAATATATTTCTTTCGGGTAGTGAATTTTCCATGCTTGGTATACATTAACATAGTTAAAGATAATCATTGGTTATTAACAAATAAATCCAAATGGGAAAATTCTATTTTAATAATCTGTAGTTGTATTACTCATCGGGTTTCCATAATTGTGCAATTTCTTGTACAGTATTTATTATAAGTACTTCTTAAAATTAGTATTATTCATTGTAATGGGTAGATAATGTAAAAATAACTATAAGAAGATGTAAAATATCTTTTAATTATTATATTCTATCTAAATGAGATAGAAATTGAAATAGTTTTTGTGAAGAGTATTTTTCATGTTTTATAATCCTGGATTTAAAAATATACAAATATTCATCATTTTCGACAGCTGAACTAAGAAATACTATATGGCTGTATTTTAAAATAAATTTATCATTGATTTTTAACAATAAAATTTAAGACTATCGAAGTGGTCTTGTGTGTGTCTGTTTCTACGATCAGTATTCTTCAAATTTCTACAAATCTGCACGTTTCTACTTCCAAAATTAGTATAGCGTTATAGTACGTTTTTTAAATCAGTATTATACTTTGAATATATATATATATATGGGGGTGTAGTACAAAATAAGACAAGAAACAAATATAAAAATGGTTTTTTTGGTTATTATATTCAATTTAAATGAAACAAAACTTACAGAGAAAAGTTATGGAATTTTTACTACAAATTCAATCAATGCTTGATGTGAAGACGAATATTTAAATCAACAAATGTTCCTAGTCCTCTAAAAGTTGTCCTAAAGTATCAATGAATGAATTTTTCTCAAGATAATTTTTTTTATGGAAATATAAAATAAGAATAATAACTTTTCTTAAATAAATTATATGCTAAAAGGTAGTCAATTTTCAACTGATATGAAAAACACTAGTTACTTTAAAAATATATCGTTGTATTCAAATAAATCGTGAGAAATTAATTGATTATTATAGAGCTCACGATATTTATCTAACCTTCAATAGACACTCTAGATGTCTTTGGACGTCGCTTTCTTTACCTCTCAGTCGTTATTCAAAACTTGTAAATTTTTATGGTAATACACCCCCAGCAGAGAGGAGGCATGACATTGGAACAAGTAAGATGTAACTGAACGTGGTTAATTTTAATGTTCTGTGTTCTTTATAATGCGTCGTTTTGTGTTTATCTTGAAGGAAATAAATATAGCAGTTTGATTTTGCGCATGTACTAGGATTTTTTCAAAACAAATATGAGCTAACTATCAAAATTTGTGTGGTGAAGTATCGTGAAACGTCATATTATGTGAACTTAAATTTTAATAAATCTTTTTTTTTAGTTTGACAAATAAGAATGAGGATTATATATCAATTTCAACATGAGATAGATATAAATAAGATTTTATGATACATGATTATTTTGGCGAAAAACTTATCCTCTTTGATTTTGTCATTTCCAAATAGTTTTTCTATTGAAATGGTTCTTTATATTTTCTACTCTACACCATATAAAATGAATACCAAGCTATTCGAATTCCGTATTCTGCTGTAGATGTTGAATGATATTGTGGTGAAAAATATTTTTTTTTTTCTTAATTTTTTTCTGAATATTTTTATTTTTAATACCTCATATCGCAATAAGAAATAATAAAGTTAATATCCACATAAAATATGACTTACAAAAAATAATTTTAATACACTCTATCTCATGAACATGAACTTTGAATCTTCTTAAAATACATTTTACGACAATTACTTAAAATATTTAAGAAAAAGAGATCGAGTTCAAAAGAAAGAAAGAGAGAGAGAATATGCAAACTCATTGACTCAATTATTATTTAAAAAATGACTAATGGGATATGCAAGTCAATAAAATGACAGAAAAATAATTTATTTCGTTTAAAACTTAAAAAAAAGAAAAAAAGAAACATTCAATTAGTCCGGATGAATCCTTTTAAATCTTATTAACAATCTCAGAATGGAAAAAAATTAAAGCCATTACGAAATTCATATTTGCCTAATCCATGTTAATGAAATGAATCTACAAAAAAAAAAAAAAGAGTTGATCACATAGTGAATAAATAATCCCCATTTCAACTAATCTCACTTCATTAAAACATTTCCTTTTCTATTTGGGGACAAAACAAACACAAAAAGAGCTAGTCGTTGCGACCTTGAACATGTCATGAGCTTATAGCAGTAAATATGCGTTTTATTTGTTACGTAAGGCACAAATGTTATTCTATGAACAATTTGTTTTACGTTTCTTTTTAATTAATTCTCTTTTAAATCAATTCGTAAATTCTTTGTAGAAATAAAACAAATTATTAATTATATAATGTATTGAAATATGATGTATGAATTATTTGTTTAAAAGGAACTGTCTTTTCTTTTAAAAAAAATTACACCATTTTCTGCAATTTTAAATATGCATCAAACACATTGTTAATCCCTACAGCCATTTCTTTCGATAAAATTTCTATTATATTATTTTTTCTCTTTTGTTCTACTTGTAATAAGATGAAATATTTTCATTTTTGTTATCGTATACCTCATCCAAACTAATCAAAAATGATAAAAAAAAAGTACTTTTTGAAGCATTTTTATGTATTGTATCAATATATATATATATATATATATATATATTTGATTGAAGGAATCCTTTCAATTATATTCTACAGAATATTTTTTATACTTGTATACATAACATACATGTGTGTGATTGAAAAGCTGTGTCTCCATGGGATCCAAACTTTTTTCCCCCCGATTTTCAAAAATAATTTTTTTTTAAAGCTACACATAATAAAAATTTGTTTCCTTTAATCCTCTATGTAATTAATTTGTTTCTTTGTTTCCAGATGTTATTAGTGAGATGAAGAAGTTGGCTGCCAATATGGAGATGAGGTTGAAGCTGTGAGATTCATTTCACCCGACTTTTACCTCTTCCCAAAGAAGAAAGAGCATCTTAAGGAACATCATTTTCGTTATTACAATATAGTGAAAATTGCCATTGCATTATGGGGTCG
The DNA here is from genome assembly GCA_019974015.1 of Nephila pilipes. NCBI lineage: Eukaryota > Metazoa > Arthropoda > Arachnida > Araneae > Nephilidae > Nephila > Nephila pilipes. Next base: position 596,765 of record BMAW01009837.1, read on the forward strand.
ATAACCACCATCAGAATCCTTTTTTAATGGGTTTGCTCGACTAATCACGTGTAGGATGAAGATAAAAAAAAAAAAAAGACATGTTCTTTTGAACTAGTTCACTAAAAGAGCAAGAACACACGAGTCAGCGGTTCGCCAGATACCTGTGTTGAAACGAGAGAAAAGACAACACTGCACACCATACGAGGAGCTCTCTAGGAGGGGTATATAACTGCCTTCAGCGAAGAAATGACCCTCATATAAAGTTTGAAATTTAGTAACGAATATTATTTTCTGTTTATATGTGGCGTGATATCTTCATAATAAATTAATTTAATGATGTCAAGCTGGTATGTTTTCTGTGTTTTTGGATTTCAACCGATGATTCGAAAGCCGCCTGTCTCATAGGCAAGATAAATTTCCATTGCTATACATTGCGAAATTCTTGTGTTAGCTTACACAATCTGTTCTTAGCTGTTCTGAATTATTCAGAGACGTTTTCTTCTCTCTGCTTTCTCAGATGTGTAACTTACTAGAGTGCGATGAATTATTTAAGACGGAAAAAGCCTGAAGATATTACCAGTATTTTTTCTCAAGATTCGCTTTCTTACGGGAAGCAAGCAGATGGGTGCCGAAGTATTTTACAGATACTACAAACTAAAATGAAACATATTCACATATTATTTTGCGTATTTTAGCTGAGTATAATGTCTTTGTATTACATATTAAAGCATTGGAAGCAGATTTTTTTAAAGTAATTTTTACCTGTAAACAGTATTAAAGGCTTTTGCTTAAAATTCACAATACGCTACATGATGGAAAATGATTTCTAATTCATTTTCAACAACATTTACCTCAATTTATTTATTTTGAATGTATAAATGTATAAAGAATACTCGTACCGAGAAATTACCAAATGTACTTTATTTGCACTTTCTGCAGTTAAAATTTAAAAAAAAAATGTTTTTAGTATAAATTTAATATATTTTTCTCCCTAAACTTCAGTAAATGTGATTTTTTTCCAAAATGTGAAAAATATTCTTATGTAATAAGTATATAGTGTTAAATATTCACTGGAATATGTTTGAGATTTTGTTCGAGGCATCTAGAGAATAGGTTAAAGAATAGTTTTTTTTAAAAAAAAAAATGATAAAGAATAGACATGAACAGTTTATCCAGAAGAAAAGAAATTACTATTCCTTATTACGTCTAGGTGCCTGTGCATAGAAATAGATGGCACTAGGTCTAAAAGTGAATGATATATTACATAGAAGAAACAACAGTCTTTCAGGTACAACAAGACTTTTGAAAATCAAGTAACAAATTAAAAAGTAATGGCTATAGAGGCATTATTTTTTAAACAACATTCACATTTAAAACAAAACAAAACAAAAAAAAACTTGGCAAAACTTTTCAATGAAAAATTGTACAGCTTACCAGGAGTTGACCTACTGAGCCTTAGAGTGAATGCGGATTTACTTCTAACATGCAATAGCTTAGTTTAGAAACGTTAGAATGTTTTGAATACAAGAATTTAGAAAGAAAGATAATAAAGATTCTGATGCTTTTAAGAAATTCAAATTTCTCCTAGAAATTCCATTAAACGGCTTTATTTTTGTTGTCTTAGTTTTTATGCACTAAATTATGCTAAAACAATCTTCAATTTCTTATGTTTAAATTGAGGATATATTGAGTATTTCTTTAACAATTTAGTATCATAATAGTTAAAGCTGTCTTCACCGAAGGAAGTGTTTGATCCAAACATGGAAGATATTTTCGGTCGGAATGTTGTTCTAACTTTTGTTGAAATTTGTGATATAGCAACGAGATTGGGATTACTAATTAAAGTCACACTGAGAAGCAACACGAGGGCTATTGGCAATGGACTCCGTCATTTTAAACCTGGGTTAAGAGACGTGGATGATACCTGAGCTAGAATCTACCTTTCCAAATTTCCACACTATGCCAACGGGAGGACTTCAGAGAGCGTTAGAATAAGTTGAGTAGGAAAAGAAAATAAATGTTCACCTTTCCTCCTTCATTTTGTAAATGGTATGATATAAGGTACTACCATACTAAGAAATGGTTTGTGTGCATATTAAGGATTTTGTGTCATTGAATGATAATCTTCTAATCAGAAAAAATTTGTATGAACAATTAGAAGCATCAATAACTAATTTTAAGGTTATTAAATAGTTCATATATTACAGTGAATGTATTTCTCTTAACATAACTTTGATATTTTGTACCATTAAAGATTTGTGTTTCACAAATATGCATTCAAATATTTACTGGTTTTATAACGTTGCTTATACATTTCAGATTATTACTTAAGTCTTAAAGAATGTTTTTTTTTTTGCAACAGTTCACTAACAATATTCTTTTATATGACTGTCTTACCTATCATAATATAGTGAAAGCACAGCGTCCTTTTTTCAAAGTATTATGTGTTTTATAAATATTTATTATTATACCTCTTCCATAGAATCAGCAAATTCAATTCTGTAATCTTTGTACAAATCTAGTAATATAATAGATCTTGACAAATAAATATCATTATATATATATCTCCAAACTTTGGCAGCACTCTAACGGGAGAACCTTGAGTATCGACGGATATAACGTGCATCAGTTCCGCAACACGGCGGGTCAGTAGCAGCATCAGGGCTCGAACCCACGAACCGACGAGAACCACCAGCCACGAGTCCGCGACTATGACCACTAAGCTACCGCGGTCACGTGACGTAGTAGTGGCCACGGTAGACTAGTGGTCATGGTTTCGGATTCGCGGCCGGCGGTTTTCATTCAATCGCGGTTTTGAGCCTTGGCCGCTAAAGATCCGCCATGTAGCCGGATGCACGTTTAATCTGTCGGGGCCCAAAGTCCTCCCGTTGGCGTCGTGTGGAAGTTAGGAGAGGGGGGAGGTGCCAGCTCAGGTGTCGTCCTCGTCACTTGACTGAGATTGAAAATTACGAGGTCCGTCGCCAATAGCCCTCGTTTGCTTCTTGTGCGACGTTAATAAAAAATAAACAAACACGTGACGTTGTAGCACACTCCTACGTTTATCACAAATTGTATTCTTACAATTTCGAAATACTTAACTACACAATTTTTCAAACGAATACGTAAATTTTAAGTCCATTTAGCATTGCACTATAGGGGGCGAAATATAGAACACAATTTTCACCAGAAAAACACAAATGAGTAATATTAAAGAATACCATGTTTTATAAAGGTATAAGTAAAGTCAATATATAATGTTAGTGCTTGAGCGTTTTTTTTCCCGAAGAATTTTTTTTTATTTCCTGTTTTCCCCATTTACGCGAAGACAGTCATAAGTAATCGTAGTGAAATATACCGTGATACGAAATGTATTATACATAAAACAATACTTTATTTTATAGCATGCTGCTACTTTCATACTGACCTAATTTCTAGATTTTACTCAATTTTCCCTAACCGAAATTCAACTTTATTTTAAACTAAAATATTACATCTTATAAAGCCTCCCCCCCCCCGAAAAAAAATCTCTTATATTCCGCAATGAAATATTAATAGTTGCAAAAGCGTCGAATTGAATAAATTTTGTTAATGTTTAGTTACCTGCCAGTGTGACGCAAATTGAAACATTCATTTTCGAAAAAATAAGTTTTTAAATTCGTTCTTTACTCTTTCTATGTTGCAATATTTGACTTTTGCATCGAGGAACTTACTCAGACATTCTATCATTATTTCCTAACGAAATGTCTGTATTATGTAGAGAATGAATCAACACCAGAATATGGATGACCAACCGCAACGCATGCATTAAAAGCTCATTTTTCAATTGAAAACAAGTCAGCTTCTTTTTTCTTTTCTGAAGCAAAACGCACGAGTAGAAACATTTGGAGCTTTATTTAATGGGAAAGAATCATCCTTAAGAGATGAGATATTACTTTATTTACTATTCCCGGGACCATTTTTTGTTTAATTCTTTAACTTTACACAAAAGAAGAAAGGGATTTTTTTTTATCATCTCTTGGTCTTTATAATTTCCTTTATTTTTTAGTGATAAAACAACATTTAGTATCCATTCTTACGATTATCCAATTAAGCTATTCAGCTTTCATTCTTATTTTACAGATCTTATAAAGCCTCCCCACCCCCCACGAAAAAAATTTGGTCTGTGATCTACATACTGCTGTGACAAATAAATTAGTCTGCGAGTGGTTATTGAAGCCTAAAGTATGCGATAAATTTGATTTTAACTTTGTAAAGCTCAACGAACGCGACGATCAAAAAGAGTCCTTTGTCACAATCAATAAAATATGTACATAATTATAGGATTAAACATTGTTTTCAGAGGCACTGATTATTATTTTCCAAATATGTTAGTGAAATTTAAGAACATGAATAACGACTAAATTTTAACACCTACGTTACGGTTAGGAATCCTCTGCATTCCGGTGTGCAGAGAACTCTCAATTTTTTGGCACAATTAAATGAAAGTAATTAATATCGTAAGGAATTATCCTTTACAATTAAATTTACATTTTCCTTTTTTAAAGTTTTTCAACTTTAACATGATACTAGACCCTCATGATTTCCCATAACAGAAAACGAACATAACTATTTTTCATAAATTAATAATGATTTCTGTAACAGAAAATATGGAAAGATTGCAACGTGTGCAAAACTTCTCACAATTTTCTTAGCATTTAATTTCCAAAAGATGCATGTGGCCACGGTAGCCTGGTGGTTGTGGTTGTGGACTCGTGGCCGGTGGTTTTATTGGTGTAGGGGCTGATGACATTAAATCTATCGTGGCTCAATGTCCTTCGAATGGGGTGGTGTGGAAATTTGGAGAGGGAAGGGCCAGCTCGGGTGTTATCTTAGTCACTTGATTACGGTTCAAATTACGAGGTCCATCGCCAACAGCCCCCTGCTTTTCAGTGCGACGTTAATAAGTAATCATAGTCCCCAAAACCAAAAGAAACGTACAAATAATGCTGTAAATTAAGAATGCTAAAATATGTACCGTGTATTAATAGTTCCTGAGCACACACATGAAAGTACATTTATTTCTATCAAATGAGATGTTTAGTATATAAATGAAAATTAAATTCCTGTGCATATCCTCAGAGAGTAGAAGTATTAGACATTTTCACGTTGAAGCGCGAAATTATGTCAATTGATATCGAAAAAGATCCTATTTTTCTATTAAATTAAATGTTTGAAAAAAACTTTCAGTAATAAGTAAAAAAGCCTTCCAATTATGTATTAAATTAAAAATTAATTCATGAAGCTTTCTAATTAAGTGAAAATGCAGTAAGCCTTTTTTTTTTTTTAATTCTGTGTGTTTGTTACTACAGCCGTATAGGATTAGCGATTTTGCCAGATCGTCGAGCGTCAGTAAGATTTTAACAGGGGATACGATTGATAAATTACTCTAGATAAGAATTTAAACAAATAAAACACGTATTCACACATATTTGAATCTGTGTTGATCAGCTTTTGCAGGATTTACCTGAATCCGACAAAGTAATTCTTCTCATTCTAGCATCAACAAAATTAAATTCAGACATTTAACATTAATTTAGTTGAATTTTCTTGTATCGATAAGAAACATAGCACAATGACCACAATGATAATGGAGTTTACCTTCTTTAGGTAGATACGGGCATCATGTCCGAAGCATCCCTAATGATCTTTCCCCCCCCAAAAAAAAAAAAAAAGATTTACTCTCTTTGTATGGAGTCGATTGAGATATATTGGCGATTCTACTCTATTTTCGAATTCCCTTCTTGTAAACTATTTTTTATCTATTTTTTCAATTATTTCCAATAGTTAGAATTGACCTTTGGGTTTCGGCTGCGTTACGAACCCTGGACAGTGGGTCCGAAGAAGAGTTGATAGGTCGCTTTTTGCTGCGCTTTTAGCAACTGGATGAAAAGAGACGTCCTTATCAGGCTAGTCATTTAGAAATTTAATCTCTGACGTTGTTGTTGAAGAGCGCTGCTGCATCGCGAAATATACATTGAATGCGACGTAAACAGCTCTGATAGATGTCAAATGTTTATTTCACTTATATATAGAGAGATTGACACAGAACTATATGCGCATGGGTGACATTGCTATGCATTTTGTAGAAACTACTAATTCATAACTTCTAATCACTATAATAATCTCTGTCACTCATTTTACCCTCAATCAAAGCTATCCACTACATCCATCTGTTAAAAATAGTAAAATTCGCCACGAAAGCGATCGCAAAATAATCCAAAAATCTATCTGCTAAATGTTGCAACTGTGACGGCTTTCATACCGTCAACTCTTCAAAATGTTCAAAAAATTCTATTAATTTCAAATCATCTACTTATCCATCCACCAAAGCGTAGGAAGAGAGCAGAAAAAAAGCTGCAATGAGTAGCGAAGATTCAAACGATTCACTTAACTACCTCGTCTTCTTGTGATGAAAATATCACTCTTCCATATAATCTATCTGATCTGATATGAAAGAAATATATAAGATGTTAAGCTTTCACAAAAGAAATTATTGTAATTTTTTTTTTAAAAAAAATATTTAATATTTTCTCCCTAAAAGGTACATATTTATTAGACAATGTAGAAAAATCACACCCAAGGCAGTCGATAAATTTGCCATATAGTGTGAAAATTAAAATTTCAGCAAAAATTTCCATTCCATCCTTACAATATAAAATTAACATCAAATATATCTTGAATATTTAGGCCTCCCTTCCACACCAAGCACTAAAACAATGGAGTTCAGACGCGCTCAAATCTTCAATCCATAATCCCGCTCCTTTTATCTCGCTAGGTGCAAATCTATCCTTTACCAAAGATCTGTTCGGAATCTTTGTTATTTCTCTTTCTTACACCTTTTTATGTTATACACCCCTTCCCCCGCCGCCGAAAAAAAGAACAATATTCTCTCTAATATTTATTAAAATGGCTTAAAAAATAATATATGTGTGTGTGTGAATACAAAAAAATAAAAATAAAAATAAAAATAAAAAACCCGTTTTCTTAACTATAAAAAAAGCCAATAAAGTATGTTCTATTCTTTTTTATCTCATTTTCTTTTTATATTCTTTTTAAAAATATTTTTCCAGGTGCACATAAATTTAAATTTGTAATTACCAGGAAAAATTGTATTTTTTCTTTCCTTAGTTAGTCACCCGTCTTTTGTGAGCAAACATTTACTCTTTCGTTGCAATTTTGGAGGGGAAAAAAGATTAACATATTTCATATCAATACAGGAACTATCTACCAAAATCAATAATGATCCAAACTATGATAGATTTAAAATTTAATATCCATTTTGCCAGCCCCCCCCCTCGGTGCTAGGTTTGATGATTTTTAAGGAAATAAAAAATATTGATGTTTTCACAAATCCTTTTTCAACTTCTTTGCAAGACTTTACTTGTTACCCACCTGAACTAATTGAAATTATTTTAACCTGCACATCCATATACTGTACTAAAAAGTAAATAGAAGGAACTTATTTCAACTGCAAGTGTTTCAAATTTTATTGAGCGTTAGAGATTTGTACCAACAAGCGATTTTCCAAGTTTGCACGATTTAGCTATCGGATATTTTTGTAGATTTAGATCAAAGTATATGTTTGTGAACAAATGTGTTCTATTTTTTTCTATAATAAAATAAAAATATCACTTTAGATTTATTAAAATACACCTAAAATACACCAAATTTTATTATCAACTTTAATCCTAATATAGATGACTTGGTAAAAAAATACAAATTCGCAAACCACACTAATAAAGAACTGACTGTTTAATAACAACTTAGGTTCAAACGTTTCAAGTTATTCATTTTTATTTTATAGTTAGCTTATAACCTACTGAACCTTTATAATACTTATTGATTCTAAACCCTAAATGTAAACTTTTATTTTATATGTTACATAATTTTTAACGTTGCCACTACTCAGACTTACATAAAAACGATATGCTATTTGCGAAATCTTCATCCTCAGCTTATAAATGCCAAATTTTCACCTTTTTATACTATTTTCATATCGGAAAAGTTGGTAGGGGTACGTATGACTTCTTTTTGTTTAGATTGTGGCACTCTTCCCAAAAATGCTAGGCACCCCTGGTTTAGAGTTACTAAGGTTGGGTAACCATTTTCTACCAGATCAAAACTTATCTTGCTGACGCGTCAAGTTATTAACAATTTGCGTCGAGTTGTCACCATCAATGTAACCAGGATTCATTATTATACTCTAGAAATCAAACAATAATAAAAAAATAATGGCTCACTTCATGTAATGATGCTCTAAAAATGACGAAGATGGTCTCATTGATCAGAAACATTGTGGCAACAATTTTTCGGGGGCTCCTACTTTATGGACTTCATAGAAAAAGAAAAACAGATCAATGGACACAAAAATGAGTTATCCAATTTTCTTATCTTAACATGGGTAATTTTTGAACCCTACCTGCACAAATGAAAAAAATTATAACATTTTGGATATTTTAGGAACTTTAGTATCCTTTCTCTCTCTCCATTTCATTCGGATCAAAAATTTTCTCACAGCTTACAGACAATTTCCTGATCACGTGTTTCGGTCTTTTAACAAAATACAGGGATCGGACCTCCGGTAAATCAGTAAAACCTGCTTCGGCCATGACCATGAGAAAAAAATCTAGATTTAACCAAATCGACTCTTTTCCTCAAATTCCACTGCGCACTTTCTCGAGTCTCCTGATCTGCGATTCCGCTCCAGTCCCAAAACAAAAATAATGATGATTGATATCTTAATTGAAGACCGATACCGATTCCACGCATAATAAGGGGACCGACGTGTTGAAACGCTTTGTATGTCTGCAGTTCACGCTGCCGCGACGCGTCACAAAATGAGCGGTTCTCAAACCTCCAGGGAAAATATCTGATTTGCATTCGGTCTCAGGTGAACAGTATTGGTGCCCAGAGTTGCATGATATATGCGCACGGAATGTAGGTGAATTGAGATTGAGTGCTCAGGTACCTCGGAGGAAGGAAAAGTTAAATTAATATCAAGTTGTTAAACGTGCAGATACGTAATTATAAGCGCGTTGTGCCTTCGCAAGCAAATATCTCAATTTGACGTGATAAGCCCATTAATCATTCTGTTAGTTTTTGTTATGGTAAGTAATGTAATGTTTCCCTTAAGTAATAATAAAATAATTTATTCAAAGAAAATAAGTATACACTTGTTTATTTTCGTTTAGAAAAGAAAAAGGAAGATTGATTTGATTTTGATATGTTTTTGTGTATTGATTAACATACATTTTTTTTTTGAGGAAAAAGAAATAACACTGTATGAGGAAATTTAAAAAAAAAAGTACCTATGTTACGAATGGGGAATAGAATTGTAGTAACTCACTGCAGTATTATCTATCGATCGTTTTTCATTTTTCTAAGATATCCGTAAGCAGAATGTTCTTTATATCTGAAAAAACGTCACCATACACTTTTTGGTCAATGAGACCGTTTGTGGAACAGATTCATCAGAGACAATCCATTATTTTGATTGTTGCGCGGTTTCCGGTGTATATTTACGAATCCAACTAACTTTTATGAATCAATGTGTAACTTGTTTAGGTTCCGTTTAACAGATAGTAACACGAAATGGAAAACTCCAACCTCCCTTAGAAAAGTAATCTGTCTTCAAAAACTAGTAATTTTTGAACCATTCTCATATACTAGGGTTTTATCTTTTCCATAACTTATGAATAACTCGAGATCCGGCAAAGAAAAGATACATTTTCCTGAGAGATCTCCCTCTGTATACAGTATGATCTGACAGAAACATTTTATAAGGTAAAACGAGCTCAAAGGTTTTTTTTTTTTTGGGGGGGGGGATATAAAGTTGCATATTTTTAATGCCTTTTAATCAGTTCTTCAATTTCCAGAATAGAAAAAAAATTACATTTTTAATGAAAATTATGTATTTTATTTGTGTAATTAAAATTTCCTTAAAATAATGAAAATTGCAATTTTTGTTAGGAATTTTAATTAAAGAAATAAAAAGTCTTCTTTTGCTTGCTTATGAAATTTTATCAAGCTCTTGAGCTCTTGTTTCATCACGTCAGCGTCAGAGCCCGAGTGTGTACTTTTGTGATTCAACTAGAGATTGATTGATTATTTATCAATATCGCTCTTAGAAGCAGCACTAAGGCTACTGGCGGAAGAGTTCGCAATTTTAAACCACGGTTAAGTGACAAGGACGACATCTTGACTAGCATCCCAACTCTCCCAAAGTCTATACCTTCCTAACCTGAGGATTGTGAGCCCTGACAGATTAACGTGCGTCAGATCCTCTTCACAACAGGTCTGTATTAGCATCAGGTCTCGAACTCACGACTCGGCTAAAACAACGCCTACTAAGGGTTCGCAACCATGTCGCGAACCCTTATCGAACTGATTATCCCGAGCATCCACTAGTGGAATAATTGTTTTATTGTCCTTGTTTAAAATAATTTTATACTTTTCATGTATCATAGGGTACCGCTTACTTTCAATGCATGTGGGCATGCAAGTTTTTGTTAAATTGCGTAAATAAACTTTAACTGTTGATTTAACTGAATGAAAAGAAACAACAAAAATTTATGTTCAAGTAAATATTTCGAAGGTCTAGGGAACATTCCGACCATTGATAAAATATCCAATTGGACAAATAGCGGAAGAGAAGAGATTCTTGGCACTCAAATCATCTGCAAAATGATCCTAACTCCTGGGCTTTTACACAAATTTCATCCACAGGATAATGCAATGTTTAATACCTGTAACCATATCAATGATTTAGAACATATCCTCTTAACTTGTAATAAACATGCCTCACAAAGGGAATCTTCTCTGGAATATACTCAAGATAAACCCACAACGCAATATTACTTTCAAAGAACTTTTGGAAACAATAGTAGCTAGTAAACACACGTGTTCAAAATATTCCTGCAGAAGTTGAAGTACTTTGATATTACTGAATGAAAAGCATCTTTTAAAAGGGTTCATAGCCTTTGTTGCACCATATCTAACAAAAACCAACCAAGCAACCAACTGTTGATTTAATCAAAAATTCAGTTCACTTTTTTGCTCATCTGGACAATCCAACACACATTAAATACAATACGGTAAACATGTAAAACATAAACCATACAGACACAAATATTGAGTTTGAATAACCGTAAATAGAGACACCTATAGGAAATAGTTGTAATAGGCGTTTTTTTAGAAAAACCAGTTATAAAATAAAAGCATATTAAATATGAATTTTAGCATCATTTACAAGTGTTTAAAACGGAATTACATATTTATTCCAACGTTACATAATTAAATCATATAATTATATTTTAGAACTGTAATATTTCAGCCTGAAACTTTTGTTTCATTTTCACTTTCTTGCAATTGAACACATCAGGGCATAGACGTCATATTGGATGGCTCTCCATTGGTTATTTTAGGGATTTTAAAGTTTTACTTGAGATAAATATGCTTTTCTGGGAACCTTGCTAGGTTTATAAAACCAAGACTTCAAGAAGTACGAGACTTGAATGGAAATTAATGCCTCTCTATCCGTACCTTTTTTTTTTTTTGTGGCAGCAGTAACCTAATGGTCCTCGTCGCGGTCTTGCGGCAGGCGTTTCGTCGAGTCGAGCCATGATGCCACTTAAGACCCCCCGTGTAGTGGGGCAGATGCCCGTTAAATCTGTCGAGGTCTCTAATCCTTCCATTGGCGTGATATTAAATTTTGGAGAGCGAGGTTCCAGCTCAAGTGTTGGCCTCGACACTTGACACAGTTTCAAAATTATTAGATCAGTTACCAATAGCCCTCGTAATGCTTCTCAATGACACGTTAATAAACAATCGCATAATTTTTTTTAAATTTGTTACCCGAGTTTCAAAATTCTTATTGGTCTCAAAAGGTACGTGTCCTATATTTGCTACATTCATTTTTTTTTATTCCAAGAGAGCTTCGGTGTGCTGAGAACTGAAGAAAATGGTGACCGATATGAAGATAAGGTTGAATCGGAGAGGCACCTTAGGAAACATCATTTGCATTCTGAAGAAGTGAAAGATTCCATGAAAGCGGATTTTCATATTTAGCTTCAAATGCAGGAAAGAAGAGATGAGTTATGTCAAAGATTAAAAAAAAGTATTACGTATAAGGTACATGTAGCTTTCAAGTACAACAAGAAAAATAGGGTAACAAATAAAAAAAGTTATGTCCATGGAGATATTATTTTCAGTCAACCTTTGTATGCTTTGAGATATTAGCAACGGAACTTTGGAGACTTCTTTTGGTCTACAAATCAAATATTGCCACTGGGAATTAATATGACACCAACTCTTTTTACGAGTGTTATGTTACAGTTCCTAAAGATTAATAATTTGGAAGACAAGATGTCCAATATCATAGAACATTTTTGAAAAATATGCACGAATAGAAAAAGAGGAAAAATTAAAAGTTAGGAAGAATCTCGATATTTTGCCATTTTCAAAGTAGGATGAAACTAACCGTTCAACATATGAAGCTTTCCTAACTGCTTATCCAACATTCTTGAAGTCTCAAAGTAATTTTGGTACAAATCCAAATAACTACAAGCATAATTTTCTAATATTTATTTAGCCACCCAAGAGGCTATTGTTTTAGCTGGGGCGTTTTGGCGCACCAGATCACTTTTCAATTCCTTATCGTTTGCTTCAATAGTAATTACATTTAGCTAAAATATATTCAGTTTAATAATTTATCGTTTGCTTTAAATTTAATTACACTTAGCTTAAATACATTGAATTTAATAATTTACCATTTGCCTTAATTTTAATATCGGAAAAGTTTACTATTGTCCATTTCTCCTTATTTTATCGTTTACTTTCTCCATATCTTACAGTTTTAATTCTTTTTTTTATATTTAACTGAGTAATTTACAAATAATTATAGAAAAAAGCACACCATATTTTTTTTGCTCTACCACCCCTACCTCACAACTCAAAAATTACTAAACGCTCCTATTCTTTTTTTTTTTTTTTTTGGGGGGGGGGATAACTCCCACTCCTTAAATAATGTAGTTGTGAATTTTCAGGTTTTAATTATTTATTAACAAATACTTCCAAAATGATTTAAAAAGAAAATAATCATGCATAAACATTACTTATTTTTTTCACTTTTTCGAATGCATTTTATTTCATGCAATTATAAGCAATAATCTAGCTCCATGAGAAATAAAGTAGTAAACTCCGTAAGATTAATATTATGCTTAAAACTGATCAGGGCTTGTACTTATACTAATGAAATAGGTATTGTGAACAAAGCTAAAATACACCAATACTTACTTTTAATAAGGACATAGCTTGCTTAAAAGACAATTAGAGCGAAATATGTATTTTAGAATTTTTAATATTAATTATATATATATATATATATATATATACGTTCTTGCGAGTTTTATTCAGGGTTTAGCAGTGTGACTTCGATGCCTCCTAACTTAACCTTAGAACAAAACTGCCTCCTTAGATCTCCACGGTTTCAAACCACTGATCTAAGATTAGATGGAATTAACCCAAACAGCCTCAGGAGAAAGCTTTCGAATACTATTATTTAACCACCAGAATGGTTTAAATTGAACATTTTGAATACTGCTCTCTAACGCAGCTTCCAAATTTCTTAATAGTTTTGTTGACAAAAAGAAAAAAAAAAAAAAATCTTTCACCAATTTCAATTATAATATATTTTGGGATACTACGATTCTAGACACAGTCAAACTTTAAAAAAAAATTTAAGATGAAAAATGCTGAGATATGTTTACTGCTATGCAGGAATTTCTGTTTTACTTTTACTAATGTTATTGAATAACCTCTTACTGTTCGATATATTCTATATGATATTCTGAATGAAAATCTAATAATACAAGTTAATTAATTAACACGAAATAAAAAATGTGTTAAAATTAATTCGAAAATTGATGTACTTTTGTTGTGTCAAATAGTGACAGCATCGCGATTTTTAACATTATCATCATTTTAAAAAATAATTCCAAAATTTATCTGGCATGTTATCAACGAAAAAGGTAGCTTTAACTTATAATTCTTTTTTCGAAGCTATGTTTCTGGATTATTTGAATGCCAATATAAATATTGCCTTTTGTACTTCTTTACTTACTATCTTACGATATTCTTCTCGTAAACTAACTTTATTCTATTTGAAATATAAAGCTAATTTGGTAAAATGTAAGCCTGTTTAGAAATATAATCTATCTAAAAATATATCTCCTTTAATGAATTTTTCTAACCCTTTTTGTGGATGTTCAGATTTCTTGGCAAGTGTTTAAATTTCTTCCTTTTTATTGCAATTTTTTTAATAAAAATTCTTGAACTTTTTCCTAAGAAATTTCTTTGAATGTAGTATTTTATCAAAAGTTCAATAGTTTT
>BMAW01009837.1:611273-667303 GCA_019974015.1 Nephila pilipes
ATATATATATATATATATATATATATATATATATATATACATACATAAAATTTGCTTCAAAACAGAGAAACGAGTGTTTGAAGTATTAGATTTATATATAATCCATTACTTCAAACACTCGTTTCTCTAATTTGAAAGAAATTATTTATTGATTAGTTTTCTATTGTAAGACGTATTTTAATACAAATTAATTATTCATTGATTCGTTTAGTGATGGGATTGTTTATCAGCATCGCAATGAAAAGCAGCACGAGGGCTATTGGCGAGGAACCTCTTAATTTTGAACATCGATTAAGTGACGAAGGTGACAGCTGAGTTGGCAGCTCCCTTTTCTAATATCATCACCAACCAACGTTTGAAACTCTTAATGTGCTTTCGCTCCAGCTACACGGCGGGTCTTTAGTTACATCGAGGCTCGAACCTCCGACTCGACGAAATCCGCCAACTACGAGTCCGTGACCATGATGACTAGGCTACCGTGGACTGAACTTGTTCTTTGAGAAATTGAAATTCACATTATTCATTGTATCTCCTGTTTATCTCAAAGGTTACGGAATGTATTTCTTATAAAAAAAAAGGACGTTTTTAGTATTAAAAAAGCGGAATGTATTTCTTTTAAAATATCACGGAATGTATTTCTTATAAAAAAAAAAAGAGGACGTTTTTAGTATTAAAAAAAACTACTTTTATCACTTATAATCATTTTACTTTTCTTACTTACAATAATTACATTTTTATCGAAGCTAATAAAATCTTACAAATTTAGAATTCATTTTAGTACCTGTTCACATTACTCTCTCTCTAAAGCATGTATGATATCATATATGGGATTTGAAGAAAAGAGTGAGTGAGTGATAATTGGAGTTTCGGGCTCAAGAATTAAATATGATTAGGTTGTTCCAAACATTTATTTAAAATGGAACGATCGATTTATTGTCTTATTAACGTCATATTAAGAAGCATTACGAAGATTATTGGTGAAAGACCTCGTAACTTTGCACCTCAGTCAGGTGACGAGAACGACACCCCTGAGTTGACACCCCATCTCCCAATTTCCGAATCATCCTAACGTGAGGACCTTAGCCACGATATATTTAATATGCACCAACTCGCTACACAATGAATCTGCAGTGGCATCAGGATTCCAACCCACCACTCCACGGAAACAATGCTGACTGCGAGTTCGGGACCATCACTAATCGGCTAAAGGGGCCACTTAAAATACGACGAAAGATTTTTGTTTAAAAACCTCCATTAAATTAAAATAATCGATCAAATACGATGATGTGTAAAAAATCAGGATTAAAATCTTAAATATGATATAATTTACCAATTTTAATAATAACAAACAAATTTCTGTTAGAGTTTACCTTCGAAATGAATTAATTAGTGACAGTGAAGATTTGTATCGCTGAGAAGTTGAAGAAAAAGAAGGGACGTGTTATTGTTTTATTTAATGTTTGATTTTCAAAATCAAAGCACAGCTATTCAAAATTACTTGATCTGTAGCTGTGATATATTATTCGCCAAACAAATTTCAATAGCCTTTTTAGATAAAAAAAAAAATTTGGTGATAAATTTATTTAAAAAATAATCCATTAAGAATTGTTTTCAAATATGGTGTAGTAAATTTTTTATTAAAAATTATATTTGACATCTCTTCATTCAAATTTAAAAACTGGATTAAAGTATTTCTTAATTAATTCAAAGTTATATAAATAGCTATATCCAAAAACTGATTTTCAGATAATCATACATTTGCCTTTTGTTCCTTCTTTTTTCCATGAACATTTTTTTCGATTTCTGGTTAATTTTGAGATGAATTCTAAATAAATTAGCAAGATCGATAAATCATTTATCCATAACAGTTATTTCATTATTATTTGTTTGCTTGAAACAGTTATATTTGTTCGCTTGTTTAGAGTCAATTAAGTACAAATAAACAATAAATTCAAATATTTTTTAGGCAACAATGTGTAAATATGAACATGGTTGCAAATTCATTCTATTATGAAATGCAATCGATTAAACAAATAAGTAAGATTACTTTTACAGTGACGTATTTTACTATAAATTACTGTTTTAGAGTAATTTTGAAGAGCTTAAGCTTCAGATACTTAAAAAAACACTTAAGTATTTTTGAATATATTTAAGTTTTATTATTAATGTTAAATCGGTAAGATCATTTTTTCTCGCATAGAAGCCAAAAAATTAGAAATAATCTGCATTAATCTAAATAAATCGAAATAATATGGATATTCTGTCTTCGATAAATAATGATGTAGACGAAAAAGACACATATTGGCGCGATTTCTGTTTCCTGTGACTTATAGCGGTAAATCGAAATCGATATTTGTATTACAAGAAAGATAACCAATAATTGAAAAAGACAAATGGAGCTGGCAAACCG
This sequence comes from Nephila pilipes, assembly GCA_019974015.1. Taxonomy (NCBI): domain Eukaryota; kingdom Metazoa; phylum Arthropoda; class Arachnida; order Araneae; family Nephilidae; genus Nephila; species Nephila pilipes. The sequence goes on from BMAW01009837.1 coordinate 613,684, forward strand.
GTAGTTGTCAAAATACTGCTCTTCATTATTATGTTTTTCATGCTGCCATCTATTATAACTTTGTAGAAACAAAAATATATTACACATATAGCAATGAATATTCGTTAACAAAATATTTTTTAGCTGTTAGGGAAAACGACTCGGATTTTGTAAAATTTTTAGGAAAGCTTTTGATTTTCTTTTAAGAAATTGATTATTTAGTTTTAAAATTAGTTCAAATGGTAAATAAAAATAGAAATTTCATATATTTATGTAAGACAGAATTTTTTCTGAGTAAAAATTAATTATTTTACTGCATAAAAATAAGTAAGCATGGAAGCAGTTGTGTACCCAGAAAATAATTTTAGAAATTATTTTGTCAGGACCGAAGCAATTTTTTAGTTAATAATTACCACTTGGTAAATTGTACACTATATCATTCTTATTTCTCCTATTTAAAATTATTGAAGAATTGGTATAATTTTATCAAATTATGAAAATTTAAAAAAGTAAACATATTTTTAGATAAGTAATTAAGATACCATGAAAATAAATTTTGCACCTTTTTGCCATTTTTTTGGGATGCACCCTCATCTATTCGTCTACAAATACTGAACCAAAGACACTCTTTCAGAGACAGAAAAGATTTCTATTATTTTCTCAAGAATCGGCTTAGTTGAAATCCGTTATTCTCTTCGTGATGAAAAAAAATTTAGGTAAGAGGAGGAAAACAGTTCTTATGTTTAAAATTTAGAATATTTATAATAAAAGAATTATCCTGTGAAATATTTCAATGTCGAGTAAAAATCTCGGAAGTTCATATACCCCTTTATACCTCATCCTTGGGTACACCACTGTATAGTAGTTAAATATAAATTGCTTTTGATTTTGCATTTTGCACATACAGACAATGCATCCCTGTTTCGAAAGAACTTACTATTCTATTGATTATTGAAGAAGATATATACCATGCAATCTTTCAAATGCAAATTACTAATTTTGATTAATGATTTCATATAAAAATAAATGCAATATTTTACTAATAGGATGCTATATTAAATAGAGAAAATATCCTCTTTGTTTATTGGTCTCTCTGTGAAACATTTGTATTTATTCTCTATGTAAAGAATATTATATTTTAAATTACAGTTTTTCTATTTCTGATTAAATATTCGTTGTTTTAAGAGAAGAAAATTATTAAGTTTTATAATTTATGATTGTTTATTTTAATGAAGTTATTTTTTTATTAAAATAAATTACTCTGCATATTTTTTTTTTTTTTTTTTTAATTTCTTTGATTATATGCAATATTGAAATATCATTTATGACAAATAAACAGGTTTTATTGTTACAGAAATAATTTCTCGTTCTCTGTATACTATTCATTTTCAAAATTTATATAAAGCACATCATACTTTACAGAATTTTTTTTAGTTAGATCTTATATATATATATATATATATATATATATATATATACACAATAGATGGCAGCACCAATATTTACTGGAAATTTTTTTTTTTTTTGGATTATTAGTACTATGGGTGAGGTTAAACACATAACATTTTCGTGAGAGTGAGAGAGAGATCAAAGTAGAATTTTTTGAAGAATGCCTTTTTACATCCTTAATAAGAGTTCACATCAGTCATCAAAAATCTATCCTTTACGCATTGATCATTAAATGACGCTTTTCATAATAAGCATATTTGCTGTAACAAATTACATCATAATTTGTAAATCCTGACTTCACTATTTGTACTGGTGAATAAAAATGAGTACTTTTTCGCTTAATAATATTTTCAAAATCGTTCAGAGTCGCAACTAAAAGTGTAATGTTAAGCAATTAATTAATGTTCGGATAAAGTTTAATTTGTGGTACAGGGAAAAAAAAACATTTTCGAGTAAAGGTTTGTTCGATTTGGAAACATTTTTTACAGAAGTTAAACCATTTAATTTTGACATTGAATAGATTTGTGTTAGTTTGTTAGCTCCATGATGTTTATAAGAAAATATTTGAAGTTTTGCTTTCCCTATGATTTTCAATTTTAAAAAAATAAAAATCAAAATAAAAAAATTAAATAATCGTAGGATTGATCATTAGAATATATTATGTTTTTAAACTAAATCACTTTATTGCAAAACATGTACCAACAGACGATGAATAATTTGGACAATCATTTTAACCATATTTTTGCAAAATTTTGAAAAGATGATGCATGAATTATTTCAAAATTTGGGCATATTGCTTACGATAATTATTAATATTATTTTACTTACTATTTGAAACGGAATAAAATTTGAAGTTGGAATTTTAAAATAAAGATTATATATATATATATATATATATATATATATATATATATATATATATACATTATTTAACCTTAATTTAATAATTTCTCTTATTAATAATTTAATTTTCTATTTTATCCCATTTTTAACTCAAAAGTAAAGAGTTCATTTTTATTTCCTGATCCAATTTCAAATTATCCTTTTATTTATTAGATCATGCGCTTATAAAATTTGTTTTATCCACTTACTACAATTTTAAAATGTCATCTCTACAGTATTGGATGCTTATGGTATTTAATTCCATTGAACTGATTAATAAATTGGACAATGAGCAAAAACTGCTGTAAAAAAATACAGCACAAGTCCCTAGTCATCCATTTTAACGAAGAGCTTCAAAGAATTGGCTCTTATTAAGAAAATTTTATTGCGCTTGGAGTTTCGAATTTATTTTTTCCTTTCCAATTAATCAAAGAAATTTCAGAATGTAAAAATTAGGAATTAACGAATATTACATTCCACACATATGCTAATTTTTCAATTCATTCAATTTTAAATTTAAATTCTGTGAAATTTTTAAAAAATAGGTCAGTGTATTCTTTTGCTATATGATGTGTATTTCAAATTTTGATTTAATTATGTTTTGAAAATATATTACATCTCATCTTCATTTAGATTAGTAATTATGATGATAGAAGGGCTTGATTTTTGTTTCATTAAAATTGTTAGTGGTTTAATTTTGATTCTTAGTTTTTATAAAATTAAAAAGTTAGCATATTTTAAATTTAATTAAATGGGTTGTAGGTTTTTGAAAAGTATTGTATCATAAGTTGCGTATAATTCTTAGTCTTATTCTAAAATATAATATTTTTACTAGATTCTCCGATAAAGTACGGTTGTGTGTTAGGGCCCAACGCACATCCGCGTCTTGCGGAGGAGGGAAATTTGTAATTATTTAATTTTAATTTAATATTTTTTCTCTTATTAATAATTTAATTTTCTATTTTGTCCCATCATCTAATTCAAAAGCAAAGAGTTCATTTTTATTTCCTGATCCAAATCCAAATTATCTTTTTATTTATTGGATCGCATGCTCATAAAATTTGCTTAATCCACTTTCCCATTATGGTAAATCTGCCCGAAGTAATCCCTACTAGAACCTCTATCTGTAGCTGAAGTCCCTAGAATCCCTTTCTTATGCCACGTGGTCAAATGCGTCTATTGTGGAAAATCCCTAATATATAACTTGATGCGCAGAGAAAAAGCTTTCTCTTCTTTCTGCGCTATTGTACTGTTTATCAAATGGCGGAGTTGTATCTACCGCTATGTGAAGATGCTCTCTCTCTCTCTCTCTTTATATATATATATATATATATATATATTTAAAAATTAAATGTTGCTTTCATCATATTGAAGATTTACGAAAATATTTCGCATGAACAGAATGTCAACTTCCCCAACTTAAATGAAAAAAATTGCAACATGTTCATCTAGCAGCATCGAATATACTTTAAAAAATGTCTATTTAAATCTAAATTTTTAAGCAATGTATCTAAACACATACACATAGCTTGACAGAAATGAAATTGTAACGTTCTACTAGTCGCAGAGCATTCTTTGGAGAATAGTTTACAAGACTATGAAGGATTTCATTTCATATTTTATTCATATAAAGTTCATACATGGCATGAGAGAGAAAGCCACTAAGCATTAATGGAGTAAAATTTGCAAATAAGAAAGAAAATACTTAAATGTATTCTGAACAGAAACGTGTATTATTGAAAAAATGATGAAAGTCACCGCCGCATTTAATAAAAATATTACATGTCAATATTTGAAAATATTGTTCAATGATTGATATGTTACTGAACGGATTCTATAAGAATAAAAGCAGCTAGCTGTATTGCTACTATAAGAAAACGAGCAGATCTGTACCTACGAAAAGATTTCATAATAAATTTCAAAATATTTTGAGAAGAAACATTGTGCGATTTCTTATGTAAATAAATACCCGTCTTCAGACCAAAATGCATTTGAATATCTTTTTCATGCATATTATTTTTAGAATTATTGAAATACTGCCTTTAAATTCCTCGCTAAGAAAATATTTGATATAAATATGATAGCCCTATTTCAGTTCTGTTTTGCCTGATATGTTTCACATAGTAATGGATCAGTGATATTAATATTATAGACAACTTTGTAAAAAGAGTATAACAGATTAAATTTCTTTCAAAGTTAATTTAAATTTAGAAAGTTTTAAATTACGCTCTAAGATATGCAAAAATAAGACAGGTGAAAATTAAATTTTATAAATTTCTTTTCCTTCAAACATTTGATTAATTTTTAATATCATAACACTTCTTGCTAATAAATGTGAACTTCACATTTTACAAATATAGACTATTTTTAAGTTGTTTTTTTTACAACGTTTAATTTAAGAAAACATAAAAGATTTGTTAAATATACATTTATATTAAACATGGGCAAATGAAATATTTTGCTTACTTTATTGATAATTTAATACATTATTTACTTAAAATATTAGTATCAATAAATAATTATTGTTTCACTCATATAAAAGTCTTGCTTTTAAATATAATTATAATAAATACTCTCTCTCTCTCTCTTTCTCTCTCTCTCTATATATATATAAATGTGTGTGTGTGTGTGTATTCAGATTAAATAAAGTAACAGATATTGTTTAGTCGTTTTTATACATGCGAAAGTTGGAGCTGCTAGTTTCATCACCAAATTATATGTAGAGAAAGTTGCAAGGGCGAAAAAAAAGATGTATCGACAAAATAATATTTATGTGATGTATAAAAGACAAACATTTCTTTAAAATTGAAACTATAGCAAAAGACAACTCTAAGCTCTCCTAAACTGAATGAGTTTCTCTGTCATGAATAATTGAGGAATTATTCGATTATTAGAACCTATGTTCAGTCTGTATAAGAACACTGAACATATATTGTACATACCATTCTTTATTAAGAATTCATTCTTCATTGCATACACTCCTTTTAACATTGTTAATAATACTTTTTTAATAATGAATCAAATCATTTATTAAATGATTGCATTAGCTCATTGGTTTATCAAAAACACACTCTAAAAATGTTAAAAAAAATTCTTTATTTTAGATTGTCAGTCGATACAGAAGATCTGTATCTTTTCTTTCGTAATCACATCACAACACTACTGCATTGTTTTCCATTTCTAATTCCAATTACTGAATCAGTTATTACAAAATAGCAAAAAAATTTATGCAAACAAATGTAATTTGTCACTCTACCAGACGGTTGACGCGGTAGCCTTGTGTTGTGGTTACTAACTCGCGGCCGACAGTTTTCGTCGAACCGTAGGTTCGAGTCCTGATGTCACCAAAGACCCGCCATGTAGCCGGAGCTGATGCATGTTAAATTTGTAGAGGCTCACAGCCCTCCTGATGGCGTGGTGTGGAAGTTTGGAAAGGGAGGTGCAAAGTCAGATTTCGTCCTCGTCAGTTGACCGAAGTTCAAAATTACTAGTCCTCGTGTTGTTTCTCGGTACGAAGTTCACTTTAAACATATCACATGATCAGATGATTTTTAAAGAAATAATGAAAAATCGGAATTTTCAACGAAGTATATGGAACAAATATAATAATTTTTAATATGTATTAATATAAATAAGTAAATATCTTCGAAATCTAAAACGTAAATAATCATTTAATCAATTACTTATTTTTTAAGAAAATGATTCTGTTTATTGAAGTTAATACAATAATTCTGAATCTTATTTCTCGTCAATATCGATGTCCAGTAAAAACCAGTGGGAATAACCAAAAATGTACAGCAGATAACTCTTTGTTTACGAGTTTAAAGTCAGACTGCATTAAAAATATCGACAGAGGAAAGGAACGAAAATAAATAAATCTCGGACCCTTCAAAGCCACGCGCGAAATCTTTGGCTTTCACTCACGAAACGAAGTGAAGTAATAATAAAAAAAAAAGAACGTATTCTGCATAGCGTAAAATGTTCAGGGTTTTGCCGAAAAGAACTGGGGAAAATAAATCTGCCATCTAATACAAAATGCATACTCTTAGATCGACTTATCGGCTTGCAACTTCACCCTTTTCCTCGAGAACGAAAAAAGCTTGAGCCATTCAAAGAGAAACTTAGGACCATAAATTTTCTCAACTGCTTTCACGGGCACTGAAACGCGTAAATAAATAAAAATATAAAAAAGTCGAGTTTAGTTTCATAGCTGTGCGACAGATGACGCCTCTGGACAACAAGCTGGTTCTTTTACGCATCATTAAAAATAGCGGTAAAATTTTATTACTTCTTGCTTTTTACAGGGGATTTATAGGACACATGCGCGGGAGGCTTTAACGTTAAGAAAGGGAAATCAGTCAAAAGAAATTGTGGATTTATCTGAAAATAAATAAATATCCAAACACAATAAACTGTCTCTTTTGAGAAATAATACGCGGATTACAGATTTGAATGTTTATTTTCAGAGTTTGGGTTTTATATATGTGTGCGTATCGATATATCATTTTGTCTTACATTAAACGTTCCAGAAAATTCGAAATGGAAATTAAACGCCCTGTTTAAAGAGTTTTTAATATCAAAAGAGCAAGATTTAGTAAGGGTATAAACTTCAAGGGTCTTTTTGTTGCTGGCTTACGAAATATTATTAAATGCCCCAAGGCGTCTCTTTCTCTCTATAAATTATTTCTTATAGAAATATTCCGACTCCTAAGCATGATAAAGATTATTTACTATTCATAAAGGGTGAAAATATACATCGGGAAATTGCATTGATATGGCTATAATTTCTTGGTGAATTTGTTTAAATCTATGTAAGTGGTTTTTACATAACAAATAGCCGAGTACTATATTTAAATAACAGGAAAGTTAGTGAATGTATTGATTAAAGCGGAATGAGAAAAAACTTAATTACATGTACCTTTTGATTTTAAAACTAACTTTTTTCAATCTCTCTCTCCTCACATTCCCCCTTTCTATCTTTCACTCTCCTTTCTTTCTATCTGTGCCTCTCTATGTCCTCCTCACCCTTCTCTCCCTCTCTCCCTCTCACACAAGCGCACTTGAGAAAAAATGCTAAGCATTATTAACACGTGTGCTGTTTGACTTACATTAATGCTTTAAAATATGAACCATATTATTGCTTTTGGACTCTTTAAAACACGGCTCAAGCACACGCGAGTTTGTTTTTGCACGCGGTTTTACTATGGTTCCATCGATAAGCAATTGATTGTGATATAACTCCAAATTATGGCATCATTATTCTCACTGTCCTTAATATAAAATTCAGATTAGCCTTTTGTTCGGATGACGTTATGACATCCGTCAAGGCAGCAAACAATATATTTCTTCTTTTTATTTTATACATATCAATCACCATTTCTCGGAAAGAGAATTGTTCCAGTTTGGATAATTTTTTGTGAAATATCGCTTTCAAGATGTGTCATTGATATTTACTGTACGTTCAAGTATTTTATATTGGTCAAATTTTTAGAGTTACAAAGATTACATGGTTTTGTTGAAGTGAAGCCAACAAATGGAAACTATGACAAAGTACAAGAAAAGAGGAAGATATTAGCCACCCAAGGGGCAATTGTTCACTTGGATCACTTTTATTATTATTTTATTATTTTTACTAGGAGTATTGGATTACTTTTGGAGTACCAAATCACTTTTCAGTTTTTTTTTTTTTTTTTTTTATTTTTTTTAAAATTAAAAAAAGTTTTTTTTATATTTTCCAGTAAAAAATAATTTTTTGTTTTTTTTTTTTTTTTTTTTCAGTTTTTTGAAAATTACAAACTGGTATTTATAGATCCCCGAGTTAAATGGAAATGAATGCTTATTTGTTCACTTTTTGTATCGTTTTCTACAATACATCTTTTTTCTATATTTTTACAAAATTCTCCTTTTTTCATGAATTTTGTAACTTATAAGATTGTTACAATTATTTTTGAATTTTTTGCAACAGACTTAGAAAGTATATTAATTGAATCAAAAACACCAGAATCGATTGTTCATAACATGTATTAGTATTCAAGTTGTTGAAAGAATTCTTTGACTTATAGTGGTACTGAAAATAGCTGATTATCCAAAGGAGTTATTCCTATTATTTCATAATTTTGCTTACATGTAATGTTTTAGGTCATTTTAAAATATTCTTGAATCTTCTGTTTCTAGTTTTTGTAATAACGTTTCATAAGTTCTGCTATTTAACATTAAATTTTTTTTTTAAAAAAATTCTTTTCGTTTGTCAGAACATTAGTGGGTTAGTTTTCAGGAGTTTTATATTGTTATCATGTTTTTGATGATTGTACTTCATGACAGCTTGTTTCACAAACTTTCCAGTAAAGCTTCAAAAAACTAAAAAAAAAGGTGACTTAGTAAAGAAAAAAAACCCCAGAAATATTAATAAAAATTCATTCTATGTAGTAAATAAATAAATGCCTGAGAGGAAATGGTGATGTTAAATGTCATATTTAAGAAAATGGGCTTTTGGAATACAATGTTTTGAACTTGTTGCGTATTTTTTGACAAATAAATATAGATAGATTTTGGTTTATTAGTTTTTTTTTTTCTCATTTCCATGGAAAAATATACGCAGTTAACAACTATTTTTCTCCCAAATAATTACTCCCATGAAATATAAACATAATCTTTCTTGTCTAAACATAAAGTTTAATCCTTAGTAAAAATACGAAATACTTAACAGAAACAAATATCATAACATTCCAAAAGTTTAAAACATTCTACCTTAAAATAAAACTTTTAACAAAGCGTCGTTTATACAGATTTCTTTATGACATTAAACGCAAAATACTTAGTTGCCTCTTGAAGATTCTAAAACATTTCTCCCCAAAACAGTTTCCGAGAACAATTCTCAGACCGGAATTAAACTGCGTCTACTTGTTGACATTCGAGTTGATAAAGAAAGGGAAAAGGGGTGTTCTACAGAGTCGTCGCCGCTGCTTCCATTAAGAAGGCTTCCGTAGAGACAAAAGGTCAGAGCCATACGTCACGACGGATTTCTTGACAGGGGGTCTCATTTCCACATTCCTGGAAGTGCGATAATATATATCTAGGTATTCCCCATGACGGACCTGATATTAAAGCTGGAAAGTGGCCAACGTTGTCTTAAGAAAGGGAGAGGATTACATGGCTGTGGGGGGTGAGTGAAATATGCTTGTTCCGGGAAAGGTAAGTATAGGTCTTTTTATTACGGTCTTGCCTATTAAGTTGCTTGTTGGGAAGATGGAGTTAGGAGCAGGTTTTGGAAAAGGTTACGGGAGGGAAAAGAAATAGTCTTTATTATATTCTATAACAAAACAATGGATCTAGTCGGGAAAGTAGCGTCCTGTAAATGGATATTTATCCGAGTTTATTTCTATATCAATTTATGCAACATAAATAATACTTAGATATAAAAGATTAGAGATGGCTGCATTAAACATTTGTAATACTAAATAACATTTCTGATAAGATACACTCTTAATAGTTAATTATTATTCTTAACAATGTCCGTGGACAACATTCGATCTCGGGAACGATTGTGGGATCTTTCTCTGTTCCTCCCAACTCGAAATTTCTGTGTGGAATGAGTCTGGTCACGCCTCTTCTAAATCCCGTGACGCAATATTTCCGGTTGATTAGTGATAGCTGAAGTTATGATTCTAGCTTAGTTACGGGATGATCCGATTGAGAATGGATTATCCAAAAAAAAAAAAAAAAAAATGTTCTAAAGGGGTTTGCAAGTATTCCCCCCTTCTACTAGCCTTTTAGACATTTCTTAAGTGCTCATTGATCGAAGAGCCTCGACATATGAATTATGTAAATCAGCATTACTATATAAAATGAAATATAGGGAATACAGGCTATAGAAGGAAATTATATTACGCGAGGGGTTTTCTTCATTAATGTAATACGCATTTTCATTTTTACTTATTGTATCAGAAAGAATAAAAATAAATTGAAGATTTGATTCTGTGGTTATTTATTTATTTATTTAACAAGTGACTGAATTTCATTATTGTGAAATGTCAAAAAAAAAAAAAAAAAAAAAAAAGAATGGAAGCGAAATCGAGACATCCCAATGGTCCAGTGTCACTTGCTAGTAACGCTTGGTTGGGAAATTTTGGAATATCTAACTTATAGTCCCAACGTAGCTATCTCAGACTATTATTTGTTTTAATCGATGTAAAATGCCTTGTCTTCTGAGCTCATGTGGTCAATAGATGAACTGCAAAAATGGATTGACGACTTCGTTGTGTCACAAGACGAATCGTTCTACACTGCTGGCGTCCGTCAACTGCCCGACGATGGCGGTATATGTCAAATAATGATTGAGTACATTTTGATGAATAATTGTATTATTCTCACAGCTCTCAGTTGCATATTCATTTCTCTAAAATGCGCTTTAAAACTTATTACAACATCTAATGAAAAGCTGAGAAAATGCAATTTAATATTTAGAAGATGGATGAAATGATTCAGCAATTTGTTAAAGTAAATTTAAAAAGCTCTCTAAATAATGTAGTTAAAACTATGAAACTTACTTCATATGTTTAAAATCGTTATATAATTAAATAAAGGTAATTTTTTTTCGACATTTGGTCATTTTTAGGGTACTGTGTATTCTGAAGTTCATATGAGTTTCAAAGTTCGTCCGATGTGTAATGTAAAAGGCGGACAAAGGGATCCATGTAGTGGTACCATGGCACAAAAGTTTGAGTTTCATTGTCAATAATTGCTAGTGCGATAATAATTCCACTGAACTAAATTCCAGCAGTAATCATAGAAGAAACACAAGGTTTTTTCCCTAATCTAGTTCAGTAGTAAACTGTAAAGCACATCTTTTTTCAGAGCTTTACTCTTCACTCATTTATTATATCTCCATAAATGCTTGGAAAAAGAATTAAAATGAAGAATTTACTGAAAGTTTTTTTACGCATTCACGTTTGATATAAAATTCTAAGAGCAGTAAAAGGCAGTGTAGTGACAAAAATGCAAGAATAGTTCTAATATTCTCCGCAATTTCATAAGCGCATGAAAGAATAAAGTGAATACGCAAATGAGTTTATATTGATAAATTAAAATAATAAGATCCAATGCAATGGATTTTTACAACGAATTCCTATTTAAGAGCAGTAATTAATTTTATTCGAATTTCTATGGAGGCAAAAATTAGAATTTTTATTTGTCACTATTCAGGTCATCAAATACGGAACGGTATTTATTCGAAAAAATGCTAGCTGTAATTTATCTTATTTGGCGATTAAAAATACATATTGTGCAGAATAAATCTAGGTAAAGATTTATTTCCATTTTTGCAACAACTGTAGAAACATTTCTCTTAAGATATACATATTCAATTTAGTAATTTATCGTTTGCTTTCATTTTAATATGTGAACAGAATAATATTGCCTACTTCATAATTTTATCGCTTGCATAAGTTTTGATGCTTGATTTAATAATTTGACTTTTATTGCATAAACGTTTTGCTTTCATTCTTTATGTTGCCTTAAATTAACATTGTTTAAGTGCTTTAAAAGCGTGTATGTTTTCGATTGTGATGACAAGATAATGCTGGAATAAACAATACAGAGAGAATTCCGTAATTGTATTTTGAATGAAATAAAATGAACGTTGAAGCGATGTTAATTTGTGTATTTTATTCAGATGCAAATATACAAAATGACAATGCGGGCAATATATGAAAATGTAAAATTATTTTGTAAAATAATTTCTTTTGATTGCAGCGTGCTTTAAAATTCTACGCAGTTTAATCCTGTTTTTTTAATTATGAATTTTGTTCCACAATTGATCAGTTAAACGTGTTTGGTTTTATTAACGTTGCACAAGAAGCAACAAAAGGGCAAATGACGACAAACCTTGTAATCTTGAGCCTCGCTCAAGTGACTAAGAAGATACCTGAGTTGGTAGCTCTGCCTCCAAATTTCCACACCACACCAAAACTTTGAGTCTTCGACAGATTTAACGTGCATCAGTCCCAGCAATACGATGAGTCACAAGTGACATCAACGAACCTCCGACTCGGCGAGTGGCTCGAACCCCCAACTCGACGAGTGGCTCGAACCTCCGACTCGACGTAAACCGCTGGCCACGAATCCGCGACCATAATCACTAAGCTACGGTGGCTACAAAGCCTGAGACAGATAATCGGATAGAGATAAATAAATGGTTTGATATGTGTTGTTTTTCAACTCAAAAGATTAAATAAATATATATTTCTGCAGGAGTTGCGCTAATAATTTACACACACGCACGTACACAGGTATGAACTATGTGAACGACATTTTTGTTCCCTGTAAAGAGATTTAGGAAGAAATAATACATACCATACTATATAATTCGTGATTCGATTAATATGACTGCCAAAATAATGAAACACAATGATTATATGTGATTTCAAGTAATACCACATAATAATTTTTAAATGAATGCAACCACTGTCTCTCCGATATGAAAGAATATTCTTTTGATAATGTACGTTCGTTTGAAATTCAAGAACTTCATCAGTTTTCTGTTACGATGAAAATTGTTTTGAAATCTTGTTGGTCTGATATATCATAAAAGGGAAAATTGATGCCTTTCTGAGAACTGCAATACAAATTAAGAGTTAAAAAAGTACCAATTCATATCCTTTTGAGTTCAGCTATGCTCATATTGTTAACTTTTAATAAGAATTTCCAGAAATGTTTAGCAGTACATTGACAACCTATGACGTCACCAGCCTTGGCTTCATCTCTGCGGTGTGGAGTCCATTTCAGTACTCAGAGAAATAGAAGGATGGGATTTTTCCTAAGTTATTTTTATTTCTTAAGTAAAAAATCATGAAACTTAGAGTTTTTATTAAATATTTATCTATTTTATAAAAGGAAGTATCTATTTCGTCGCTATATATGTAGTAAAGGAGAAAAATAAGCATAATCGTGTTATGAGTAGAAACCTAATGAGTGGAAATATTTCCTGTTTAAATCGAAAATGGCTGAGAGCAGAGCAAGCGGACAAGAGTGGATTTCGCAGTGATCAATTTGTACTAATGACAATATAGTATATAGTACTATGACAATATTGTATATAGCTATGACGATAATTTACATGTACTTATAGTACTATGACAATATCGTAATACATAGCTATGATAATAATTTACATGTACTTATAGTGATATAGTGATACTTATAGTATTTACATGTACTTATAGTACTATGATAATAATTTACAGTACTATGACAATATCGTACATAGCTATAACAATAACTTACAAGTACTTATAGTACTATGATAATATCGTACATAGCTATGACGATAACTTACAAGTATTTATAGTACTATGATAATATCGTACATAGCTATGACGATAACATATGGTATAGTATATAGTCATATATATGTAGTAGTCTACTATCATAGTCTATGGCAGTAATGTAAATTTATATTAGGAATGGTATTACTCTCTCCAACAAACGGTGAGCAACTGATATCACGAGCTGTTGTTGTTCTGTTATTCAAACACAATTACTGGTAATTTTGTGTTTGTATATTAAAGTTGTGTGTGTGTGTGTTAATGCGTGAATTGCTTCCTTTATTAAAATTTTTGTTAACATTCCATCTAAACTCCTGAAGTAGATATCGAATGGCTGTAAAAGTAAACATTTACGTTTTGAGTTTTTTCCTCACAGGTGTGAAGCTTTCATTAACAATAATAAGCGAATATTGTATTTAGCTTTTATTAGCCATCTTATTTTAACTAGCAAAAGAGTACTAAATGATGCCCCAGTTTTGTTTCCTTCACTAATTTGTGCCAAAGCAAGTTGATAAAGTTCAATCATTAATTAAATGAAAAGTAATAAAGTTAAATCTTTAATTTACTTTTATTCTTCCAGATAGAATAATCAAGAGATGTATCACGACGGTGGAATAAAGACCTCACGCACACTCTACAATAGATAATCAGAAATGAGCAGTTATCTAACTGGTTTTAATGGTGAGTCCAAATCTGGAACAAATCCTACATTAAATTACTATTTTTCTCCGCGAAAAATCACGTCTATTCTCATAGTTCAAGTTTTCCGATCTCTCTCCACTCCTACTAATACTCGATTAAGCAATTCGTTGCTTATAAATGCTATCTCATCAGTCTTATTCACCCCACTTCAATATATCTGTTCTAATTTACTTAAGTCATGTTTTATTCATTAGAAATGATTCTTAAATCTAATAACGTCATACTTAAGCCACAAAGATTAGTTGTAGAAAAATATGCGGAAGAATCCGTTGCAACTTCAATAGTCACTTCGCTTTCTTTAGGTTTATTACCATCAATATTTACTGTATTTTCATTGACCATGTATTACTATAATACATGAATAATGCTTAAAAAGATTATTTTATTGAGATCTTTTTTACCTTTCGCTTTTGTCTTTTTTTTTTCTTTTCCAGAATTCTCAGGAAACATTCTCGAATATCCGGTATTTTCCAAATAAAAGTATTCCAATGCAGTGTTTCCATAGTCTTATTTATGGGCATATATATATATATATATATATATATATATATATATATATATATATATATATATATATAAATTACCACGGCTCTATAGATTTTCCATTTTTTTTTACATCTTACTTTACTTTTGATAGCTTGTAATTAATCATATTTTAAACTGTCTATGGAATATTTTTAAAAAACAGTTTTCGGATTTTGAAAGTTGTTGTCGATGTTAGTTGCCAACAAATAATTAAATAGTTATTTTTTATGTTATCGTTATTAGTAACTTCTTTTTAAAAAAATAGAGAGGAAAAATAAGGATAAACAGATAAAAACCAGACTTTAAAATATTCGTAAATGATTAATGAATATTAAAACCAAATATACTGTGGGGGGGGGGAACCAAAAATGAAATATTTGAACTGTAGCCAATTTTTAAAGCTTAATCGCATTTATTTAATAATTCCATCATGATTTGAGTGAAATAAATTATTTAGGAAATTAATTTAGAAGTTTTACATCTATTTTTAAATATTTTAAAAACATCTTTTGTATTAAACGAATTCGTTTTAAACATATTCGGTAAAAAAGCTTGAATTTAATGACTAAAAACATGAAATGTATAAAAGTATTGAACCAAAAAGTTAATGGGGGATATGTTGTTTTTATATTAAAGTATTTGTCACATTGGTAATTAAATAACAAATAAATAAAAGCAAACTGCTTTATTCCGCAGTTTAAAAAGACATAAATCTCTGTCTATCATTTCTGAGAAGTTTATCTTGCTTTTAACTAAAATAATTGAGCGCTTATCTTGGCATTAGAAGATTTTGTAACTATTAAAATAAAAAGAAAGAGATATCTTAGAAAAAATTTAGTGTTAAAAATTCTAAGAATGAAGAAACATTTTCCAAGACCCGATGTGAAACCCATTTTAAATAAAGTCTACATGCAGAATAAAGAAAACACCAGGCACTTTTCTACTGTTTCAAAACAGTACTGAATGATCTTGGAGTTATGTGTATTTTTAATTTTATACTCCCAACGTTGTAGTTAATAATTAATGATGCTTTAAAGTGTTTATTTTAAAGGAATATCAATTTTGAGAAGCAAGGAAATCCAGAAGTTTTAAAAAGGGGGAACATTTTAACCATATCTAATTGATTCTTCCTGATAATTCTGAAGAACAAAAAAATTTATAAACCAGTGAAAAAACAATAAAATGTTTTTTGAAAAATACAAATATTAATCTTCTTAAAGGTGTCTTTTTGAACGTTACGGCATAGAAATCAAACTTGGAACATACTTTCAAATAGGAAAAATTGCATAATATTAATTAAATTGATATGTTTTTAAAATTCATATAATCATATAATGCGATTTGAAATTTTGAATTAATTAATTAACCCACTATCTTTTGCTCAAACATGTAAACGAATGAATGAGTGAGTGATAATGAGTTTATGGCGTAAGAGCTAAATTTGCTCTAAACATTTGTTTTATGTAACATAGATTAAATGCTTCAAATTTTGCATTTCCTGATTTATCCGTTAAAAAATAGAGGGCGCTTCACTGATTATGTAGACTGATTGTTAAGGAAAATCGGATAAATACAACACTTAAAAATTTCATTTTAAAATTGGGAATATAAGTGCCATTCAAAGAGAAAAGTATCTGTATTCAATTTTTTCTCAAAAACGAAGTTTTGTAAAATCCTGGTACAATTTTCTCAAAATCTACTTTATATTCATTCTGCTGATGTCTTACACATTATAAAATGAGGTTATTGCCTGCAGAGTGAATGTAAAATTTCCCTAAAAATTACTCTCAACCTTTAAGTCTTTGAATTCAAGTTATGAGGATTTTATACGATAAAATTAAAAATTTTGAAATTTTTTATCAAATTTAGTTTTTGAAACTACACAATTTTGTTCAGAGTATATTATTTTACTTTTATAAGTACTCTGCATATTTTCAAAGTTATATACTTGGAAGATTTTATGCAAGAATTACTTAAAGATAAATATATGACTCACAGAAATATGAATCCAATGGTTGATTTTTAACTGCGCAAATATAATTAAATGCGTTTAGAAATATGAATTTATTTATTTTACCAGAAGTACAGGTGTTAAGACTTCCATTGATTTTAAATTTAAAAAGTATGGATTGCTTAAACTGGGCTTAAAATAAGTGATAACGTAGCCTCAATTTTTTTGGCAAAGGCATCTCAATTACCTTCAAATATTTAAAGTTTATTTTTTTAACGCATTAAGATCAAAAGATAACTAAAATACTATAACCTATCAAAAGAACTTATAAATGGGTAAAAAGTTTAAGTTACCGTAAGTATTACAATACTGAAGAGAGACAAATTAAAGTATATATTCTATAAGAGAAAAATTGATTAACTGAAACCGAATGTAGTGTAACAAAATGGGTTACTCGTTTAAGTGACAATGAAGTTATAATGCAATTTTAATGGATTTATATTCGATACGTAAAAAATTACTAAAACTATATTCTATTCTTCAATATTAGAGGAAAAAATAGTACTAAATAACCACAAGTTAAAATACTCCAAAAAATGTAATATATATCTTCATAAGAGTTCACTTCAGATTGCACTTTTAAAGGAGTATCAGTTCTAATGAAATACAATGATAAGATATAACTGACTTCGAAAAAAAAAACAATTGCAAGGATTTGCATTTTTAGAATATGAAGAAATCTTCGATAAAACATTATATGAATAAGGATCGTTGCATATGATCAGCGATACTGAAGAAACACACACACACACACACACACACACGTGTGTGTGTGTGTGTATAAAGTTTCTTGTTTTAAGGAATAATTACTGTCCATATGAATTTGTTTCCACTCGTTGATTACAATGAAGACATTTTGAATATGTTGAAGTTAATCCTTTATTGCATTAACACGAGAGAGAGAATTTCATGGAGCTAGTGGGGGACGTGCGTCTGTTCGCTTCCGTAGAAAAAGCAAACAAGCGATAATCGTTACAAAATAAATTTGAAACATCCAGAGGCGTTGTTTCAACCTTCGAGGCCAAAACGAAAGAGAGAAGAATTTACCTTGCTTAGAATTCATATGCAGGGATTTCTTTAGATCACGGCTGCAGACAGAAAGTCTAGTAGGGATTATCCTTTCTGCTTCTCTCCAAGTTGATTTTACGGATTTCAGAAGCACATGATTCCATTGCGAGAACTCTTTTTTTGTGACAGTAAAAGAAAAAGAAAAAATTTGGAAATTAAATTATGTTTAAATGAAATCATTACACGCACACACACATACACGAGCACGCATATATATATATATATATATATATATATATATATATATGCTTTTATTTAGTATAAAAAGAAAGTTAATAAAAATGAAAAACATTATAAAAGCTTAAAATATATATTTTGTAATCAAAGTTAATGTTCCATTTAGTAGACCTGCACAAAAATTTATTATCACTAATTGTATAATTAAGATATAAGATACATTTAATATTTTTATCTGCACCATAACTATACATCATATGGAAATATTAAGACAGATTTAAAACTAGCTAATTGTTAATTCATAGCATTGATGTGTATTCATAATTTTCGCTCTACGGTCTTCTATTTTGTAATAAATAAAATTCTGTTCTTGCTCAGTTGTCAAAAGAGTATGCCTATGGATTTACATATATCATATATCAATCCCAAATAAGGCCCCTAGAATAACCGTCTACCGTGGAAGTAGTGTCCCAGATGACAATACATCCACTATAGCACTACTAATTGAATATACTTCTATAGCAAAATTGTCTCAGTGTCAGACGTATCACACATAATTCACTACTAGTGACATAAACGGCTATGGCGTCAAATAGACCCAACTTCCTAACTAGAGACATCAACCAATGATGTCAATGGAAAAAAAACCCATTTCAATAATATTTAGTACAATAAGGAATCCATTAAAGTAATGCACGGAGTAAGGATCCGTAGGGGAAAAAATTTAAAGCTCCCTAACCATTGTGCTGCCGATGTGACCGTCTAATAGAACTACAACAGAAGTGCTGAAACCGTTCGGAAGAAAATGAGCTGGAAAAAATCGAACAGGAGAATGAAAGATTGGAGCTGGTGACGGAGATTTTGGTCGATTGAAGACGAAGTTGTTTTTTGTTTGTATTAGAATTTTCGCTATTGTAATGCGTATTACGCTTCCATTGCCTCTTTAAAATGATTTACTTAACGTGTAAAATATTTATTTAAAATAAATTGGGTTATTTTTGGATCGTGGACATCCTTGTATACAGAACTTGCCGTCGGTCGAACGAACGCATTTTTACTCATGGAAACACAAACTTCTATGAATATCGTTCAGAATGTCCTTCGACAGCATAAAAAGAGTTTCATCCCTAAAAAGGGTGTGTACGATGTTTCTCCATCTGTGAAATGTTTAATAATAGGCCTGATACAAAATTACTTCTGGTTTTAGTTATCAAAAGCGTAGCGGACGTTTACGGACCTGCAATCTAAATCAGATAATCAGATCAAATTTGTCTAAGCTCATCCATTGAATTCTCTTCACATTATACATAATCATTGACTCGGGTACATGAAGAACAATATAATACTTTACAACTCGCTAACGTCAATGTTATGACTCTCAACGCATGAGAGTGAGACAGATGTATAAACATAAAACTTAAAATGGTCATTTAAGAAAAGGAATAATAGGCGAATCCTTCCTTTAGGTTTGAACCTATAGCATCATTGATATTTTACCTAATTTTCATAAATAGTTATCAGGACTTAAATAAATATTAATTTATATTATACAATAACGCTATATATCAGAACCGATTTTTTCACCAGCAGTCGCCAGTTGAGTTTGCGCTTATAGCAACGTCATTTTGGAATGGAAATAAGAACCTCAAATACTCGCATTTATAATAAATAAAAATCTAATACATCTGAGAGAAAAATATTTCTTTGTTGTGACCTGACATTCGAATAGCGATGAGACGAGATTTAAAATTCAACAGCCCGCTTCTTCCCATATCTAGAACGATGGCGTAGAGAGCGGTGTATTTGAAAACGACTTTTGTTGTCATTCGATTGGGGGTCACGCTCATGTTTCATCAAATTTCTTTTTGCTCGATAATTCCATTTCATCGTTCTTTTCATTTCTCGTTCAAACATAATTTTAAAACATTTATACACATAGTGAATGTAAAATGACATACGATTCATTTGCTTAGATCTTCAACTACATTACTTATACAAAATCTGGCAGCAAATATCATTCATGGATTTAAACAACATCTAATTAATTTTATTTATTATGAATAACTGTGATTAAAAAAAAAGAACTCTCTGCTTTTTCTCAAAAGTTATTTATAGTTTTATTTCTTTTCTTTGTAATCCCTAAAAGTATACCCCATGCATTTGCAGCCTTGTAAATATTTTAAGGAGAAAGTAATTGTGTACACCCACATACAATAACTAGATGAACAAAAGGGCAAACTTAACAAAAAATATTTTAAACCTATGATCCAATCAAATATACATAAAATTCAGTCTTAGTTGAAACTTCAGACTGAATAGTTGGATTTTACTAGTTTTTAGTATATCAATCTTCTTTCCGTTGCTTTACCAGGTAAATGTAAATACATGAATTTCTCTATAAAATCAAAGAATCTGAGTGTATATATATATATTTAAAAGGTTACAGGTGCACATTGTTTTAATGAAAGTATACAAATATTTACATCGGTAACTAAAAGTCAAATAAGCATCCATAATTTAAATGCAATGTATCTGCAATGCTCCATTTTCAAAATTTTTAAACTGGAAACGCATTTTAAGGAAAAGTGTTTAGTCTTTACACCTTTAATTCTGTTGAGTTAACGTTAAATATGGCTCAAATTAGAGTAATTCCTAAATGATACATAGATAAAATGTGACTCTATTAAAATTTTTATTTTCAACATAACTGTTCTGGACTAGAAGCTGCAGAATGCAAACGAACTCAACGCAAATACATTCTCAATTATCACTTTGTGCGAAAGGAAGCCAAGATGTAAATAGTTCCGAATTCTCAGTGATACGCAAGTCGTACACAAAGTATTTACCAATTGTTAATCACACAGCCTCATTTCTGTAATCCTCCTACTTTTCGAAAGTAGCTTCACAATTAACGTGGAGCGTCGGAAACTTCAGAGAAGCGCAGAAACATCCAGGGTAATTGGGAAAAGAATTATGCTTTAAATGGGAGTTCCGATGTCGGGTAATTGTTACTTTATGCAGGAAAAGCGATATTTTCCAAAGTGAGAAATTCAAATCCGATAGCGTGCCGAATTTGTTTTCGATCGAGGGGTGCTTGAATTAGTGTTATTTAGGAAGTAAATGCGCTGAGTGATTTATTGTGACAAAATAAGAGACAAATAAGTTTTAACAGGAAGGTTAAAATCTACATAATAAAGCTATTTTTATAGCCTTTTTAAAGTTTTTTAAATTTTTTTTTTTAAAAAAAGGAAATCGGTTTAACTCAGTATATTGTGTGCTGAAGTAAACATTTATTTGTGAAACTAATTGATATTTACGTAGATTTTTCTCCTTTGCGTAAGAAAAAAAAATTAATCAACCCTAGGAATTCAGGAAGTACTGAACTGAATTGAATTACTGACTCAGACTTGAGTAAAATAGTTGAATTTCTTATATATATTTTTTTTTTTTTTTTTTTTTCAATTTAAAATAGAGACAAAATTTCGAATAGTTGGAAGTTTAAATTTTGATGCCAATATTGATACTTAGTTTGGCTTTGTATTCTTACAAACTTTGCCTGAGAAGTTTGAGTGTAATTAATTATTTATAATTATTTAAATGTAATACATAATTAAATATTTCTTTACCTGAAAATATTTTCTTACAGTAATTGTTATTCATGAGGCGAAAAAAAAAAAAGGTAATAATATTTTAGGTCTGGTAATTAAATGGGCATGGTATCGGGGTAGTATTTAAGTCAAACCACGTTCTCGAGTCCTAAGAAGCGTTACTTAGAGGATCACTTTAAATCTATTGGGACACATAGCCCTCTTGGTGACTTTATATCAGTAAAGAAAAAAGGTTCTATTTATATCTTCTGCCAAGGCTTTGATTTTGCAGATTTTGTTCGTTGTAACCGACAACTATTTTAACGAAACAGTACAAAGAACAGTACCAGATTAGAAATCAGAAGTAACCAAATGGGAAGCCTAGTGGTTCATGAACTCAGAGCCGGCGTTGTTTCCGATGTGTCGTGGGTTCGAACCCTGATTCCACAAGAGATCCACCGTTTAACGGGGCTAATGGACCTTAAATAGGTCGACGTCCTAAGTCCTTCAGTTGGCGTGGTGTGAAAGTTTGGAGAGGGAGGTGTCAGATTAGTTGTCTTCCTTATCATTTGACCGATATTCAAAATTGCGAGGCGTCGCCACTAGCTTCGTGTTACTTCAAATTGCGACGTTAATAAACAATCAATCAATCTAGATCAGAAATAGTATTTTTCTGATCCTAACATATTAACATATTAATATAACTTATCGTTAGACATCAAATGTGGTTTTTTTTTGACAGGAATGAACCAATTCACTCTCCTAATGAAAATAAAATTCCTAAATATCATAAAGACAATTACTCAACTTGGGTGTCTGCATACGTGGAATCGACTAATTTATTCCAACAAATTTTCTTTTCTGTAAAATTTTATGTCGTGAAAAAAAATACCTATATACTCCACTTGGCAAGACTAGACATTAATTTATTCTGTAAAAGTACTTTTGTTCAAAAACAGCGGTTGCAAGCATCATTAAATTAAATGGTGAGAACACACGCTCATCGAACATACGATTTCAAAACCACTTAGTCAAAAACAAAAACTTTTCTCAGCACATGTAAAAATTTCTAATGATTTTCGCGTAGCGCCATCTGTTGATTAATCTACCGATTTTTTTCTGGGAGAGTTTTGGATATACTTGTCTAGTTACAAATTGAAAGTTAAAGTTGTATTGAAACTGAGCAGTGAGATATACAATAAAATACCCGGTTGAAATAATTTAAATGTTCAGAATCTATATTTTTTCACAAGAATATCACACGATTAATGTTTGTATATTCATCAAAAAGGTTAGTTTCTCAGAAAGATCAAGACGTTTACTGCCAATAAAAGTGAAAGAAAGATATTCATAGTGTGAGATGCCTGCAAAAGTACACCTCAGCCAATAAAGATTATATAATTTTTTGTAAATATTCACTCATTTAAGAGTTATACAAATTTCAAAGAGTGTAAGCATAGTGGATATCCGAAGCCCACTTCAAATGATTTTCTTGGAGTAGAAATAGAAGTAAATTGTATGAAGATTCTTCTTACATAAATAACAGGTGATTATTCAGTCGAAATATTGAAATTTTTTTTTATCGGATGGAAAGGTTATGCAATGAGTTATATATAAACTATTGAAATATAAATCTACACAGGGATATCACGTTCAACACATTCGTACACCTTAATTACGAAAAATTTATATATATGATGAAGAAAAACTGATTTTACCAAGAGATATGGCGCAAGGACTACAAATTCAATGCATTAAATTTAAATACATTTGTTTAATTTGAGGCTTCGTTTCTTCTTAAAATATTGGCTGATAACTGTTAATTATAAGTGAATTGAAACTTTAGACAAGTGATTTATAATTAATAGCTTTCAGCCAAATTCTTGTCTTTATAATGGTTGCATTGCTCAATGGCTCCAGTCGGTTGCTAATTCTCCAGTTGTTTTATAATTTGTCACATAGTTTTAGAACACTAAGAAGGATGTAAATAATATTTAGAGTACTGTATAAGTACTTATTTGTGTGAGAAATACTTATTTTTGCAATGTTACGGTATAAATAATATTTATAATGTTGCATAAATTTTTGTTTTCCGTTGTATATTGCTTCATGTTCAATAAAGGTATTTCACTACTCTTGCTGCACGACACATAGTTTTTATATGTTGCATTTTGTATAAGGCATTATTATGGCATAAATAAATATTACATTGTTATCTAGGGTATAAAATAGCCTCATGAATGCAACATTAACTTCATTTTTTGTTTTAAATGGAAAGTCAAAGTTAGCAACTTTTAGGTTCTCCAGGCAAGCTCTTACTTTTCGTATCGAAATGAAAAAATCCTGCCATCAAAATGGATTTTCTTTAGATTTTTTTCTATCATATTTACCTCTATTGAAATTTTATTTAAATCGATTCAACCACTAAGAATAGAATCCCACAGCATCACGTCGAATACATACACAGACAAAAAATTTATTTGATTTTTCACTTCACTGATTATATTACTATAAAAAAAAGCTTCAAATTTAGTCATGGAATGTCTCGATATTTTTTATTTAAAAATGCATATATATATATATATATATATAAAGATCTAAGATTCGAAACAGTATTCAAAGAAATGTTTTTCTATTTTAATTTTGTAAACTGACGCATGTTGAAAAAAAATTAATATTTCTAAAACGCATAAATTTAACTCTCTCACAAAATGTTTTTATATGGAAATTCATGCACTTCAAAAAAAAAAGTGTCTGGAAGAGATGGAAATATTCATCTATATAAATGTACTCAAGTTTCAATGCAAAAGAAGTTAGAAATTTCAAATAACTGTGGAGAAGTTTTAAGAGTTTCAAGGAATTTAAATGTTTTTTTAAGTAGAAATATAAGCTAATAAATTTTTGGGAAATATAGTCTTGTTTCATTTTTTTATTTCCGTCCGTTCGAAAAATTTCAGTCAATTTAGACTTAAATATGTCGATGTAAATTTGTAAGAATTTCGACAAATGCAGTTGACATTTTATAAAAAAATATATTATTAAATTATAGAATTAAAAATATATTATTAAATTATAAAATTAAAAATATATTATTAAAATATTTTAAATTATTATTGTCAAAAATATATAGTAAAATTTTAAAAATAAATTATTGTTAGTAAAATATATTTAATTCATTATTATTATTATTATTAAAATATATTATTAAATTATTTTATGTAAAATATTTAATATAATATGATCTAATAATATGCCTAATAATATGATCTACCTTTGAAATCAATAGGCTATATATATATATATATATATATATATATATATATATATATATATATATATATGTATAAATATAAAAAAAAAAAAAAAAAAAAAAAAAATCGACTGATTATTAGAATGGAGTTGTATGAAAATTCTTTCTAGCTAGTCTATGAATTATCAGGTTGGTGAAAAACAATTACGGTTTCAAACAATCAATTTTAAAGCATTAAATCTCAGCTTAAAATTAAGTTTATTACTCAAAATAAGAATTAATAAAATCTATGTATTTTTTCCAACAAAGTATATTAGAATTCTAGAACCTATGAGCTTTTTGAAGGCGCTTTGAGCTATTGCTTGGTTGTTGAAGACTTTTTTGCAGAAAGTTATCGAGATGCTCGAAAAGCGGTAGTCTATCGGAGAAAGGTCAGGTGAGTAAGCTGGGTGAGGTAGAATTCCATAACCCACTTCGTTCAATTTTTGCACAGTCATTTGTGAGACGTTCGGTTTGGTATTGTCATAGAGAAGAATCGGCCTTTTTTGATTGACCAATGTTGGGCTTAAATGTTGAGTTTTAGGTGCGTTTAGTCCATTTTCTGACAATACTTCTCTAATGTCAGATTCAAGAAGTTGTAGTGAATGATTCAACTATCCGACCACGAAATAGTAACCCTAACTTTCTTTTGATGTAGCTTTGGTTAACAGAAATGTTTTAGTGCATCATCTCTATTCAGTTACTGTGCGGAATGCTGACAGTTGTCTTATAGAATCATTTTCTCGTCATATGTTTCAACCAATATAGAAGTTGATCATTTTTACTTCGTAGAGCAAAATTTATATCTGTGAAATTTTTGATTTTCGTTGAGCTGTTGAGGCACCAATTTGTCGAGCTTTTTTGATATTCTCAATTTATGCAAATGTTAAAAAGATGTTGAATACTCAACGTTTAGTTCTTGTGCAATTTCTCGAGCTGTTTTGCGTGAGTAGGCTTAACAAATGGCGTTCTATTGGTTGTCCCTAATTTAGAAGGACAATTAGATCCTCCTCATCATTTAGGTTCTCGTCTCCAGTACCTAAAATTTTCGGGACCAATTTGAGGTGTATGTTCGCTGACGATTCCTTTGCCAAATGCTTCGTTGATATTGCAATTAGTTTCTGCACATTTACATCCCATTTTAAACTCATACAATAAAATTACTCGAATTTTCTTTCTTTGCTTCACTGCTTTGACAGCCAAAAAAAAAAAAAAAAAAGAGAACAAATAGCGACAGTAAAAGAATTAGCATAAATTAGTAGAGTAAAATTTGGTCTTTAAAATAGATAAAGTAATTTTGAAGCATATTTAATTCAGAGTAATTTTCGAGCAAAATATTAAGAGATTTGTATTCAACTCTGTCAGATTATGTAAGACTTTTCTCGCAAATAGCCAATGCTTCTGCCATACAAAATCTTATTATAATTTCAACTACTTGAAGATCAAAATTAAATTTTGTAATACAAATGACAGTTTCGTATAACAAGACGCCATAATAATATTGACTATTTGCATACAACAACTATTTGCATGTAATAGTAAGGTAAAAATTTGTTGACTGCTTAATTAACACAAAATTCATAAAAATTTGTATTTTTATTCCATTTTACAATACGTGTTGCTTTAAATATTTAATTCAATGAATTCTTAAGCAACTCAGGAAAAAAAAAACAGTTCCATACAATTACTTAAGAATAGTTACTAATGAAGTGTTTTATCTCAAGTGTAGTGTTTTTAGTTTACCACTACATGTTCTTAAAACATTTGTTATTAATACTTCACTGGAAAAAAAGATAGTGTCTCACAGGTCATTATAACTCCCAAAATGATAATCTGAAGAAAACTGTTTTTTTCCCCATCGTTCGCTGTTTCGTTGTTACATTCTTATAATCCTTTCCACGCATAAAATGAAAATTAATTAATTTCGTCAGGTGAGAAAAACTGTCTTGGGAAAAACAGTATTAATTAAAATATCCATTAGGAAGTTTTTTTGACTATCAGATATTAATCTATTGATTATTTTAAAAGTGAAGTTCCCAATTGCGAAATTTTAAGTGATGAGAATTTTTCAAAAGAGAAAATATTTGCATATAAATAAAGATGAACTGAGTATTAGAAACAATTATAAGTACTTACCAATATGAATTGAATCATTATTACGTAATTCGTTGATTAAAACATTGTTTCAACCGGTTTTAAGGTATCATACAGTAAAATATTAAGGTAAATTACATACAGTTACAGTACTTAAAATCCAAAGTTAGTTTGAGAATTAAAAGAATGATAAGAAAATTAATTTTTTAGTATAAATATTTCTCGTACATTGAATAATTATCACAGTATGATTAAATTGGTTAAATTTGCGTCATAGAAATGATTTTGTTTCCATAGGGGGCAGAAAAAATTAAATATTAATTAAAAAGGAGCTAAATTTTAAAGAAGAAGAAATAATTTCTTTCCAATTAGGATTGTTTAGTTGAGTTAACTTTACACTAGGAGTTAAACAAGGGATGTTAGCCATTAACTCTCGTATTTTGTAAATAACCATTTGAATAGACTGTGCTCGTATATATGATTTTTACTTACGTACGTCATAAGTATATTTATATTTACAGAAAGGATTATTAAAATTAATTAGAGAGCCTAAGAATTCCCCAAAAGATAATGATCATATTGTCATATGAGCAAACCACGTCGTGGTTGAGTGTAGATTTTATTGATGCACGTCTCATATTTGGCCAAGATGCACGAAATAATCGTTAATTCACACGCATAAAAAATTTATATATGATCCAGATTTAACTCTGTAAATTAGAGAAAGGAAGGAAAGGAAATGACAAGAATAAAGGTAGAAAGTGAAAAAATACAGCTAAGGCACCCTGGGAGCATGCCACCCGTCATTACCAAAGACTGGGAATAAGGAAGATCACTCGAACCCTTTGGGTTGTAAATCCCGTATTTATCGATAGAAGGTAAGTTCCTAAAGGATTGAAAGTTCACTCATTCACCAAAAAAGAAAGAGCAACTTAAAGCTTTGACTAAACAAAACTATTAACCTTCTTGAGTTTCAACAAGTGTTTCACACATACTTTATTTACTTCCGCGTCACACCATATTAAGAATTCGAGGTCCGATGTCAGTCAACGCTCAGCAATTCCCATTATTTCGCCTGGTGAGATATTATACGAATCGTAAACATATTGATAAAAATGTAAATTACAATATTTTCAAAACTATTATTTTAGAAGAGTAAACACATTCATTTTTTTAGAAATGCATATATATTTATATAAGCATTCCTCATTTCTCTTATTGATATAATATAATATGATATAAAAATTATAAACAAGTGTTGCGGATGATAGCTCAGATTAAATAAATAGTAAAATAAATAAGTAAGAGTGGACTGTCTTAATTTTCATAAAACTAAACGAAATTTATTTCTTTACGCAACGATGTTCTTTGAAATAGGTACAACGTAGTACATGATCATCATACGTTCCCTCACTAGTCAAAAAATACATTCAAACAACTTTTACAAAACAGTTCCACCAAGGATGCTAATAACAGTCAAGAAACTAAGCTAATTATAACAAGTTGCCAAAACGTGATAACTCTACTTAAAAATATATCTTTAACATAGACTTTACATTTAACAGGCGCGTTATAAGATATGTTTAAAATAAATATTACATTTAACAGGCGCGGCGGGTTCCGTTCAACTTTCTGATACAAAAAAAAAAAAAAAAAAAAAAAAAAAAAAATCCCATAAAACTCTTTCGACGCAAGAACGCGCCATCTAGTGGCGTGTACAACTAGAAAAGAAAAAAAAATTGATTAAAATATCAGGAAATTTGAAAAAGAAACCAAATTTTTTTTTCATACATTGAAAGTTTTTGAAAATACCAAAAGAGAGAATAATGTAATATACGTTTCAACTGACATTAGACGGTTTATGTTTAGACTATTAATCTGGGTTACTCTATTATTATAGGCTTAACTATCCCTATGAACAAAAATATTATTATAAATAGTTATAACACCAAAAATATATTCAAAAAAATAAATTCAATATCAAAATATAAATTCAATTCATAAATAATTATTCATAAAATATGAATCCCCCCCCTCCTGAAAACTGAAATAAAAAATTTATTTAGCAAAACAAAAAAAGCGAAAAAATATTTAAAAACCAAAAAATAAGAAATCAAAACTAAAATTAAAAATAACTTAAGAGAAATATCAAGATTTTCATATATATATATGTATATATATATATATATATATATATATATATATGCATCATATATATATTATGAAGTAATAGATTATAAACCTAAACACGCAGATTTATTTGGAACAAAGAAAGAATAGTGCTTGATTGGAGAAGATCAAGTTACGCAAGATTATCAAAGGGAGATAGAAAAGTTCTAATGAAAATAAGCATAAAAAATTCTAATGAAAATATTGTTGAATGCATCAAACAAAGTATTAATTTAATACAGCCAAAAGCATTAATTAAAATTACATACTATTTAAAAATACAACCACTTTAAGACCATTCCATCCTTTGGAATGGAATTATATATATATATATATATATATATAGTTCTTTGTAGAGAAAACATTATAAGAATCGCGTAACTCTATAAATAAAATCGAGATTTCATGAACCTTTTTCTTATGTTTTATTTTAACTATAATATTTAACAGCAAATATTAAGAAACATTAGAATAAAATTAAATAAATCGATAATTCATAAAATTAGAAAAGGAGCCTAAATGGAATGCTCCTGACCAGGATTAGAAGTGTAACTAATACAGCCAAGGCTTCGCTTTCTAAAATTTTATGCTGAGTAAGATTAAATGGTATCGCTTGAGTGATAAGTGAACGAACTTGCATTGGCGACTTACCCTCACAAATGCAAATTTATTGTTCAAAATAACTATCATGAATGCCTTCCAATTTACAATTAATCCACGTATATTTTCAAGTTTGACTTTCCTTTTTCAAGAGATAGATAAAAATTTTGCAATTTTTACCTTTCTCAGTTTCTTTTTTTCAAATGCAAGAGATCGTGAGCGATCTATTTTTTGATTTCAACCAAAAACCAAATAAAATTCTCTTCATTTAAAATAATATGAAAAAACGTATCCCAGTTCATTTGTTATAGTACATTAAAAATAATTTCTTTATCACAATAAAAATTCATTTCATTTTAGAAATTATATAAAAGAAACTAACGCTGAGCTTTTATTGAAGGTTTTCGTAAAATGTATAAATTATTACAATTCTGAAATAAAGTAAAATTCCTTCGGAGTTAATCCTCATTATTTTATTCATTGCTATCGAAATAAAAAATCATTTGCAGTACAATTCCTTTTTGGTGACGATGAATTACAAAAAGGCTTGGTAGCTATTGGGAGGTATCTCCTTTTCTTTAAAATATTGCGAATAAATGTTACACATTCGCTGAACCAATTCCTATTTTAATCGTTTCGTTGACTTTCTAACGTCACTTTTGAATCTGCTGAATGTATTTATTTTCAAAGATTTCATCCTTTCATGATGGCATGGTATCTCATAATTCAGGCAGATATGAATAATGAAGGGCTTAAAATGGAAATTCTTTCATTTTCTGACTTTCTGACATTTTTCGGAATAGAGAGATTTCGAGAAAAGAGCCTGATATATAATTCCATCTCTCTGTAGTACATAAAATTAAACTAATTGTTTGCTTAAGAGATATATGTTCTTGAAAAGTGCTATGTCAGAAATAAGTTAAATTCGAATAATATTTTCACATAAGAAGTAAAACAATGTGAAGTATTTTTCGACAGTACTTTAGGCGTGTTAGGTAATAGATTAAAGCTATAGAAAGAAAGTTTATTCCGTAATTGAAGTACTTGCAGAAGTTACCAAGTACAAATAAAACAAATATCTAAAAGGTGATAAAGCTGTTGAGACATATAACATGTATCCTGTTTTTAAAATATAAACTACCCGTAAATTGTTAATTTTATCATAGCAATTCACATGCAAATAAGCATTCACGAACTAAATATTACATTTTAAAATAATAGGCTAACAAATATTTTTTCAACTGATTTACTAAACGAATTTCACCTTAAAGTTTTATTTCAATATCAGTTTAAAAAAGGAATATAAGATGTTAAATAAAAGGATAACTTTTGACCATTCTGTTTTATGCTACACATATAATCTAAAAATATATTCTTCATATAACAGTGAAATAAATTATTCATCTTTATATAGTATTTCTTTATTTGTTAAAAAGATTTATCAAACACTCACCTGTGATAAATATATAGCATGTAATTAAAATAAAATTAATTGTCATTTTCAGTAATACACCTTTTGGCCCCTTTCTACAGTCTTTTAGATTTTTGTATATGCACAACAGTCTTCGGATCCACAAAGATGTAATGCCGGTTAACTTTCCAATGTTGAGTAAACACAGCAGCTATTGAAAATATTTGATAGAGCTCTTGTTTAGGGCCACAGTGGCTTGTTGTCAAGACCGCGAAATCTCGGCCGGAGCAGTTTTATCGGGTCCTGATAAAGACCTACGGGGCAGAGGGGTTGATGTGCTTTAAGTTTGTAGTGACGCCAAGCCATTGACTAGCTTGGCTGTAGAGACCCCAAGTTATAGTTTGGACAGTTGACTTACCGAGATTCAAAGTGTTAAGGTCTATCGCCAATAGCTCTGGTGCTGCTTCTAAGTGCAACATTTAAAAACATACGATCAAACAATCAGTAACTCCTACAATAAAAATTCAGTAAAGAAAAATAAACTGGTTTTTTTTCTGTTATAGAATAACCACGCAGCAATGGTTATGAATGTAGAGCGATTACTAATGTGCACTATCAACTGAAAGATTATAATTGAAAATTATACTTATTTCAATTACTGCAAAAATACATTTTAGCTAGGAATAATGCTTATAAATTGAGGGCCTAAATCAAATATCAGCTAACCAACTATTTCATAACTTTCTTGAACTAATGTTACGTGCTCTGTAGCATCTCATTTTCTAGTTATTATCATCTCATTTTCTAGAGTTGGCCTTCATTTTATGTCTGTTTGTCGACCAGACATTGATGGCATATTTTGGCATTTCTCTCTATAAAAATATGTAGGAGCCGTGGTGGCCTAGTAGTCATGGTGGTGGACTCAAGGCCAACAGTTTTCGTCGAGTCGGGCTTTCGAGCTTTGATGTCACTTAAGATTCACTGTGTAACCGTGGCTGATCCATGTTAAATCTGTCGAGGTTCAAGGTCCTTCCATTAGCGAGGTGTTGAAGTTTGTTAAGGGAGGTGTCAGCTCAAGTGTTATCTTCGTCACTTGACTGAGATTCCAATTACGTGGTATATCTCTAATAGTCCTGGTGTTGTCTCTCAGAGAAACGTTAATAAATAATCATTTACTCAATATGGTGTTTCTGGTGTGTCCCCTCTAACTGTTCCCATTTTTGCATTTTGGAACTCATAAACAGCTGGCAGTTTTCTGGACAGCTCGAGCTGCTCTTGTTCTCTGAGATAACAACATTTCAAGATTTTTAGACATTTCGGCAGACTTTGATGAAATGAGACATATTCGCTGGCGAGAAGCCGCTGATCCTCAGCTAGAACCAGGCAGTCCCTGATATGTTTCCGCATGAGACCGTTGTCTCGATATCTCCTGTAACTAAATTTCTGTACATATAACAAAATTAAATACTTGTAATTTAAAGCCAATATTTTTCTTGGAATTCTTCACAATCTTTTAAATTTCGTTTCAAACAATACAGCTCTATAATCTCGTCAATCTCACACACATTTTAGAAATGATGATTTAATCAGTGAAGAATTATTCACAAGGGGAGATTTTCAAATCTACACTCTATAAAAAAATGACGCACTAAAAAGTTGTCCGTTGGAGACCAAAATTGGCGGATAGGAAAATTATGTACAGAATAGAAAATACTTATAATTTCAGAAAAATTGAATGATTTATTTCACAGTTACATAGTTACAAAGTAACGAGCTCAATAAGGTGTTGATCCATCTCTAGCCCGGATGCAAGTTACCATACGACGTGATATAGAGTGATAAAGCTCTCTGATGGTCTCCTGCGGTATTTCTTGCCAAATTAGCTCCAATTGTCGGGCTAAGTCATCAACATTTCTTGGTAGAAGCAGTCGTCTTCCCATCAAATCCCAGACATGCTCGATTGGAGAGAAATCTGGTTGGCCAAGGAAGTGTTTGACAAGCTGTAAGACAATTTATAGAAACACGTGCCGTATGCGATCCGGCATTACCTTCTGAGAAATAGTGCTAGGGTACTGCTAAAGGAACGATAGCAAAACAGGTCTCAGAATGTCGTCGACGTACCGCTGTGCAGTAAGTGTGCCTCTAATGACGACCATTGGGGTCTGGATATTAAGGTAAATGGCACCTTAGAACATAATTCCTGGTTGAGGGCCTGTGTGGCGGGCAGTAGTGAAGGCAGGATCGGCACGCTGCCCTCGGCGTCTCCAGACTCGTCTTCGATGATCGTCCGGACACAGTTGGAAGCGGAATTTGTTGCTAAACACTATGTGTCCCCAATCAGCATAATTCAAACCTGATAGAGACAAGCACCATTGTGATCTGGCTCGACAGTGCGCAGACGTGAGTGGTAGGAAACGTAGCGGTCATAACGAACTTTGATTTCGCTCTATCAGCCGTCTGTGAATGGTCATGGTGGATACTCATGTGCGGGTCGCATGTCTGGTGGTTGATAACGATGAATCAGGCGCTGTGACAGCTGATCTGACAATCACTCTGTCCCCCTAATCTGCTGTAGCCCTTGGTCGACTGCTACCCATATGACGCTGAAATCTGTCACTGTCCGCCCATTCTTACCAGCATCTTCTAATCGCCGCATCGCTTCCACCCATATGACGAGCGATTCTCCGATTCGCCTAACTTGCCTCTTTTAATCCAATTATACGACTTCTTTCAAACTCTGACAGTTGCTCATAATTAGCTCGAATCTTGCGGCGAAGTATTTTTTCAGTCGCTTAAAGGTATCCTAAATGACAATGCAACAGAAAATTTGATCATCCGATTGAGAATAGCTCCTTATGTACACCTGCTGAGTGTGCAGTTCCGATTTCCTGTAGCTTCCGCTATTCATTCATTGGGCACCAAATTTTAATCACTTGCATGTTCGGTCCAAATGTTTTTGCCTACGAAATTTCATTACAATCGTGCAAATCCTTCTTGGTGCTTCGCTTTTTTTTTTTTTTTTTTGTTACGGAGAGTAATATGTCACGAAATAGCCCTAAAGGTTAGTTGTAGGAAAAACACTTAAGAACCCGTTACATACATAGAAGAAATATAAGAACTATGGACGATGAACTTGATATATTTGAATCATTTTCAGATTATAAGTTCGACTCGGGGAATGGAATTTCACTCATTGAGCTTCCACACCATCCCAACGTGAGAAATTTCAGTCCAGATTAATTTAAGGTGCATCAATATCACTACACAATGTGTCTTTAGTAACGTTACCAGGACTCAAACCCGCAACTCGACAGAATTAACGCCGGAGAAGAAGAATATAATTTTCGAAAGATGTGTGTATATTTTTAAATTAGTTTCCCATTTACGAAGATATGTAATCTCTCTCCCCCAAAATTAATGCTGAAGAAATTCACTATGATTTTTGGAATCGGAAAAAAAAAAAAAAAAAAAAAAACCCACGTAATTGACACTCATGTGTAGTTGATTCCATGTTTGTTTCGAACTTGAAAGCAAATTCGAAGTATCCGTAAGTGTTCTGAAAATGCTTTCCTGTTTAATTTACAGAGCAATTTTCTTTTTCGGCCTCTGCTTACCATTTAAAATTTTTATTTTTGTGTACCGTATTCGTGACATTGGCAGAGTTTTTTTTTACTTCTACAATGGCTGCATTCAAAATTTAAATATACTTTTTAATGTACCGTATTTTGAGCAGTTTTTTCCTTCCAAAATATGTTTTTGTTTATGTATTATGAAATATTCCAAAGGAAAAGCTACTGAGAGAGTGCGTTTTATTCACATTGACATAACTTTTCAAGAAATAATGCGTGTTGTATAACAGGGTTTGAGGCACGAAAATGAAGCAATTAAAAACAATATAGAATTCTTGTTTATATACATTTATTGTTTTGTAAAGAAATATACTCACGAATCACACAGGAAATGAAAGCGTTTTTTATTGATAGAGTTAGAATTTAGCAAGCTGTGTCAAAATGCGTTGGTGAAGAATCACGATATTTGAACTTAATAGAATGTTGTAAATTACGCACAGTAATTAATTAAAATTGTACTGTGATTTTTCAATAATTTTACAGCCCTTTAATTTTTTTTTTTTTTTTTTGTGATTGTGCTGTGATATTAACTGTTAATAGTGCAAATGCCCTTAAAACGTTTTAAAAGTCAAATATTGTTGAATTTAAACTGTATGCTATTTTCAACTTAAATCTGAATGAAGTAGCTATGAACGTTATTGTAGGTAGAGATTATTAGAAGTTTAGGCTTTGTTACGGGTGATTTTGTATTATTAATGAAAATGTTTATTTTATAGTTCATATTTTTTTAAAGTTGTAATAGAAATAAATAGTCAAAATAATTGACCACAAAAAGGTTTGAAATGTTTCAAATCGTTCGAAAATACAAGATTATATTTATAGTAATTATGATTCCAAACAATAATAGTTTTTATTGTAAGATTAAAGATATTATTCGATAAATATTTCACTAAGGAGCGCAAATGAAAATTTCTCTTCAAAGCAATTACAAAAAAAAAAAAAAAAAAAAAATCAATTTTATATTCTTCAAGTTAATATAACTCATTACCTTTTATTTCTTGTATTAAAACTGTTTGTATTTTTTATAGGAAGAATTTTCATGAGACACAGTTTTATATTCTCGTATGGTATTTATTTAGTTCCACTGATATTTTTGCTTTTCAGAAATTTTTATCATCGTTGTTCAGTATTTAATTTCAGAACAGGTAGCAGTAATTTAAATAAAATGCATATACCTCCCCCCACCTCATAGCTAAACGGGAAAAAGTAAATTTGAACTAAAATAAAATATGAATTTTCAAAAACGATTTTTTTAAAATTGCACAGTTTTACTATGTCCTTTTACCTACGATAAAAGTCAAAAACGTTTTTCTTTTTCTATTCGAAAAAAAAGTTCCAAAACTTTTAAGTACTCTTAAGCCTTCAATAAAATCTGCATTTTATCTTGAATACGAGAACGAGCAACGGCAGTGGATTTTTGTCTTACTTATTCTCGTGAGTATTTCTCTCTTATTGTTAAGTTTTACGTCTTTTACTATTTTCAACAATCAGAATCAAAACCTTCAACATTTGGGTAAGTCAATGCGTTTTTTTCAAACATTATTTCTTTCATATGGTACCATATTGTAAATACAAAATAATAAGAAGAAAGTAAAAAAAAGTTTTTATTAAATAAAATAAACTTGCATTTTAGTCCAGATAGATATTATAAATTTGAATAGTACACTAAATACTTTTTTTATTTAAAAGATAGTTTGTAAAGAAATAGAAACATCAATATCGTTTTAAAATAAAGATTTTTCCGAGAAATATAGATAGAAAAAAAATTATGTAAATTGGAAATTACTTTCTTACCCATTAAATTATTATTTATTTAAGAAATTATAATTGAAAATGATTATTTTTAAGAAATTATTATTTTATAATGTATGCATTGTTGCGAAATTTATAATATAAAAATATTAGGTTTGTATTTTTTTTGTATAGGTTTCTTTCCTATTTTATAAAATTGTACTAAATTTAAAATGAATAACTGAAGGGTACTAGATACCGCTTTTTAAGGATACAGCATTTTTACGACTTATGACTGAGACAGAGAGTCTGAAAACTTCTTTTTTCATAATATAATTAAGTTTTTAATTCCTTTAATGAAGAGAAAATAAATACTTAATCTTTAAAGTTAATTTATAATTTTTAACAACACAAAAATGTAAACTATTCTTTTATAAAGTGTTGTGTATTTTTTTTAATAAAATGAATTAATCGTTAAATGTGTCGAATTCATTTTATATTTTTGATACAGTTCCAGTCTACGACAATTGAAAAAGGCTTGAGACACTATGCAACGACTCAACTAAGAAAGTTCTTTACAAAGAGAAAAAGTTATAAAAGAGTATTTCTTCATTTTCATTACTATTTTAATACTCTTGCAGCCTTACCAAAACAACATAACATTTTTTTTTTGGAAAAAAAAAAGAGGGAGGGATGAAGTGCTTTTCCTCGAGTATTTACTATTGATATATAAATATTTATCTTAAAAACAACATTTTCAAAGTGAATGTAATAAGAATAAGTGTGGAGCTTAACATTTTGTTTTTTCTTTCTATTTTAACCAATAAGCCAATTTACCTTACGGAGAAAGAATCCAAAATATTAGTTTAGCTAGCCAAAAAAGATCAAAAAAGAATGAAAAGAATTAAAAATGTTGTAGTTAAATTCTTCGATACTACTTTTTTAAAAAGGGTTTCCATCTTTGGCGAGAGATTTTAAAAATACTTTTTTTAAAAAAAAAAATGAATGTTGAAGTCTCAAAATAGTTTATAGAGCTCTTCAAAACAAAAAGAAAGGATATTAAAAATGAAATTATACACATTTCAAATAGATGAACAAAACACTTCTAGTTTTCTTTGAGCTTTCTATCTTATAAAAAAAGGAAAATATAAAATAAAACGCTAAAAGAGAAGTAAGGTAAATAAGTGAATTTGGATGTAACAGAAAATTTCGAAGTCTGTGAAATAAGATAAAACTTCTTTTTGAATGTGTGCATAGTTGCTGTGAAGAATAAAAATTTTTTTCCTCTGTAATCAACATTATTATTATTATTATTTTTAAGTTGTTTTTGAAGACACATTTCTTCAATATCATGTGGAAATATAATAAAAATATGAAACAGAAATGAAATTTCGAAGAACGTTTTAAAAATGAATATATTTCTTTCTAATTTTTTTATTGTGTTATTGAAAAATAACTTACTTTGCACATTTTACGGGACCAACATAACTGTATATACAAGTATTTATAAATTTTCATTTGCTTACAAATTTATATATGTTACATATTTTTTTTTTTGGAAAAAAGTTGTTTATTGGAATACGTTCATACAATTTTGTAGCGGAAACTTACTAGACTGGGGAATATATTTTATTAAATTAAATATTGATTAAAATAATAATTTTTTGAAAACAAAACATTGTTTTTAGATACTTGTTAGATATCATCAGCTATAATTCCTATAAACATAGCTTAGACACTTACTAGATTTTAAATAAAGGGCGTATCCAAATCTTTTGGATCCAACCGAAAGAAAATTAGTTGATAAACAATCAAATGGTGGATTTATTTCCAGTAATCAAGCGAATTTTAAGATATATATATATATATATATATATATATATATATATATATATATATATACATACACATACATACATACATATACATATAATAATTTTAAATAGCCTTTTAATTAATTTTTTTAGATCATATGCATACATTTACAATTTAATATTTATTCTGGTATTTTATTTCACTTCCTATCATTCAATTGAGCTGAAATTTTGTCTTCGCCTATAAATTCGATAATAATACATGGTGCGAAGTCTCTCTTCAATAACAATACCAGAAGTTAAAATGCTTCAATAATTAACCCTAGCGAGACGTCTATTTCGGTCTAGTTCGTAAGGGTGCAGCAAGAAAAAGCATCCAGTCAACTTTTTCTCGGACCCAATGGTCAAGGGTTCGATAACCCCCTGGTAGTCCAACCGGTGAACCAATTGTCCACCCCTTCACTTGGTCGAAAACATCCATCCTTAGAAATCGTGACCCTGGACATGAACACTAGAAGGCAGAATAGCCTAGAGCTACTGGTTGCATATGTCCCTGACGCAAAACACTTGTTTCTGTGCGCATAACTAAGACAACCGCACATAAATCAGAATTAGTAATTAGCTACGCCGCACGTGTTAACAAGACCGCCACTCAACTTGAGACAGTCGATGACGTCAAATGGAAACTGTTCCAAGCAAAATTCAATACAACAGAGGAGGGATGTATATCAATTGTAGCAATGGATAGAAAGCAACCATCTCTTTCAATATAATTCAGAATGTTTCTTTTCGTATCATCACGATAATCTTCGGACCCTGTGGTCAAGGGTTCGAAACAGCAACCTCAACGAAGGTCAACTCTCTCCTCCTCCACGCGGACAAAATCAAAATAACAACGAAATGGTACACTCAAGCAGTGTCAGACTTGAAGGGAGCTGGGAGCCTTGTATGTACATTTTGTACTTGAACTTTTACTCAATTTCTATCATCCCATTGAGGTGACATTTTGCATATCCATATAACTCCAATGACTTTACAATGAATCAGTGACAGATATAATGTCTAGCACTTAACAAATGTCTAATTCCATTGAAATTTTACACACATGTATAACTCATTTATTGCTTTTTTAATTTTAAATTTCTAGAATAAAAGGAATTAGATAAATGTAAATAAAAAAAATAATTTTTAATCTAGGTTTCATTTAAAGAGGGATTAAAAGTTATAAAAGTAATTTTTAAATTTAAAATAGTATATGATTTATAAATGCTTAAGTTGTTGATACTTCTTTTGATCTAACCTATTGTAGTACTTAATTTATTGGTAATTTCCTAGATACCTTAATCAAATATCACAAGCTTTTATAAACTGTATGCTATTTTACATAAAAAAATATTATTTTTATACTTTTTAGTTAATCTTTAAATAAAAGCTGGATTAAATTTTTTTTACTTATATTTATTTAGATAGTAATTGATTGTACTAAGTCAACAAAAGTGAAAATAGTCTCAATGTAACAAAGAAATATTACTAAACAACTTCTACTTCAAAAGAAATATTTTAGTTTTTTAACTTTTCATATTTCTATACTTCTTATAAAATTATGTGTAATAGAAAGTATTTTCTTGAGGAATACTCTGAAGCCTTGACTGGTATAACCCTGTTTTTTATTTTTAAATACATGGTAAATTCAGAAATTTAATAATAATTTTTTTGAAATTTCCTAAATTTCTTCTTAGGAAATCATAATTTTTTAGAATATGTAATAGGTTTCTCTGGATGAAATTCTTTTAAAATTTAAAGTTACAAGTACTTTAGTTAGTGCAAACAAAATGAATTCGTATGTAATCGTTAAAGAAGTTATTTGCAAATTTTTTGGGAAATATTTACTATACAATGCACGAACGTATTCTTACCCTCTCACTAGGGAAATGAAGTTATATTTTCCCTTTCAATGCATTCTTTTTTCTTTTTGAATTCAAAATACATTAACTAGCTACTCGACAGATTCAATTAACAAATATTCAAAAATGCGATTACGGTACTCAAAAAAAAAAAAAAAAAAAAAAAAAAAAATTTATTTAAAAAAATTATTTTAAATTAAAAAAAAATTTTTTAAAATTAAAAAAAAAAAAAAAAAAAAATCAAGAAATTCTTTCTTTAAATAAATTATTTTAACTTAAGAATTACTTTTAGCAATTAGAATTAAAAGGAAAAGCGAAGTAACCTTTTTTTTTCTCGGGGTCTTTGGTTTTTTTAAAATTAAGCTGATAAAACGACGTGGAAAAAATAAATTAATCTTTACCATAATACTTCTGCAATTTGAAATCAACTCTCTTATCAAAAGCACTTAAAAGCATTTATCTATTTCTTCAAATCATTAGAGAGAAAGTTTATGTTTGTTTTTATTCAAAAGAAGAATTAAGAAAAGGGAAAAGCGTAAATGTGAAAAAAATAATTGGATCAGGAAAAAAAACCTTTATCCACAAATCATCCATCAAAATGTTTTAGTTTATTTTCAAGAGAATTTAAACTGAAACAAAACGAGAAAAGGAAAAAAAAGATTGAAATTCATTTTATTACCATAATATGTGCTTTTTGAAATTGAAAAATTATTATTTAAGTAAAAAGGAGTAAAATTTCTGATTCCATATATGAAAGAAATGGTATTATATATATTGATTTACTACGGAGCTTTTTATCCTGATATACTATTTTAAAGAAAAATTAATTTAATATCTTTAGAAATTCAATTAATGCTTCTGAAATACGAAATACTTAGTTTCATAAAAAGATAAATTATTTTTCTAAAAATAAAATCTTACAATTTCAAAACCTTATTTTATACACCTGACATTCAAACTACTGAAGTAGTTCCCTGCTTCGTTTTAGTTCCAAAAATTATTTCAAAATGTCCCAATCATAATTTTCAAGGAATAAAATAAATTTTGGAATTACATTTTTGGAGCAGTCGCTCACCGAAAATAAACTATCCCAAATTTAGAGCAATTATCCCTTGATCAGAAAATAAATATTACTGTAAAAAATACTGAAGTTTATCACAGTAAAACTGGCAACATATTCCCAAATTATGTAAAGATAATATTTTTTAAACGTCAGATTTAGGGCAGGGGAGATTTCGGTATATAATGTCTTTCATACTAAATATTTACACAAATTAATTTTGATAGATTCTACAACATAAAAAGCGACGTAACAAGAAGAAGTTAACCGAATGAGACATGAAATTGCGTATTCATAATCCTTTTAGTAGTATATTCAAATAATTAATTTTTGTCGTCTATTCATTGACTAGTTGGAGCTTCAGCGCGTTGCAACTGTACTTCCAAGTGGTGTATGAAACTGAATACATTCCAATGCTAAGGAATAACTTCCATACGAATGTGGCTCAATTGATCTGCGAGAATTGTACCAATGCCTCGCAAACGGTTTAGCGAATAGTATGAGCAAACGTCGCCATTTTAAATAAGACTTACAATTAGACTAAAGGAAATAGGATGGTCAAATCGCAGGATCGCTCGATATTGTGTTGGAGTGACGCTATCATTCGTTGATGATGACAGGAATGGTAGAAATATGGATGTAAAGAGCGTCAAATATTTAAAAGTCGACTGAAAGCGATGACAGAACGCGAGGACACAGTGATCTTTCGATTGGCTTTCACAGATTCTGAAGCGTCCTTATCAAAGATCCGACATGCAGCAAGGACATTAGTGATTACAATGACCCTGGACAGGCGATTCTGTGATCGGTGTCTGAGGTCACGGGGCCATTGCGCCAAATGTCCCTCACATTTCCACATTACCATGATTGTTTGCAGTGGTTCTGAGTACATTCAGTGCTGGAGTAGAATAGTTTTTAGCGAAGAGTCTTACTTTGAATTAAACCCCGTTGACCAATGAAGAAGTGTTTGGAGATCTCCAGGACATCCAGTGAGATCTCACTTGACTGTCATCCGCCACACAACCTGACAACCAGAAGTTATGGTATGGTATGGCATACCATTTCATTTGATAGTAGGTCCCGTTTGGTTGTAATTCATGACGGTCTTAATGCATGGTGATGCATCATCGAGATTCTAAATCCC
This sequence comes from Nephila pilipes, assembly GCA_019974015.1. Lineage (NCBI taxonomy): Eukaryota > Metazoa > Arthropoda > Arachnida > Araneae > Nephilidae > Nephila > Nephila pilipes. The sequence continues at coordinate 656,230 of BMAW01009837.1, forward strand.
GAAATGTTGCTTTTCTTTTCGCGTTCTCTTTGGCTTACAATTCATCCGCATATTGCTACACTCAGCAAGCTTTTCTACTGCTTTTCTCAGTGCTTCTCCACCACTTGCAAGGCCGACGCGAACGCCAGACCTTTCCTCAATAAAACATGTTTGGATTCTGATGAGTGGCCGTGGTAGCCTAGTGGTCATGTCTTCGGATTCTTGGCTGGCGGTTTTCGTTCAGTCGCAGGGTCGATCCTTGGCCGCTAAAGACCCGTCGTCTGATGCACGTTAAATATGTCGGGGCCAAAGTCCTCCCATTGGCATGGTGTCGTCAGTATCGTTACAAATTTCTCCTGTCTTATGTGTGGGTGTATGCGAGTGAAATACATCGACATGGAGAATAACGGTAAATGACGCTTTATTTGTAAATATTCAAGACAGGACGACGCAATACTTGGACAGAATAATATCACAAATAGGGAACATAACACTTGTACAAATTAGCTATCCAACAAGAACAAATATAGCACTTGTAATGACAGTCACAATTATTTCTGCAGCGTTCAGCTCACCAGCTTATTAGTTCACATTAGGGACAAATCTCCACAGTATATTCTGCACTTCCAAGGCAGATTCCGACAGTTGCTTGCTGATCACGGCTGCATCGTGTTGGATTTTTTCGGCTACACTACCGTAATTCCTTGGGAAATCCATTTAACAAATACCGATCACATCCAGTCGATTTCCCGATTCATCCATCTGGCTTCGAATCTCTCCTATTTATAAGCGCTCTAGTCTGGCGCGATGTCACCGGGAAAATTCATTATAACTTTCGACGTAATCGAGTTTTAATCCAGATTCCTGCACTTTCGAGAGCCTCGTTTTGTCATCCGTTCCGAAGTTTCTGGCCTAGTCGTCAAAATAGTTGCTAAATCCATCCTCAAGATTAAGGGATAACTGCTTAAGCTTTCCTTGCCTGATTGATGAAATCTTTGTAAATGTCTCTTTTCCTTTGTCAGATAAACAACACAGGGAAGTGCCATCTCGGGTTAGTAATAATATACAGCTGGATAACATTTTGCATGAATACCAGATTTGGGCCAACTCATTAGTAATTCTTTTTTTTGCTTATGTAGCTGTATTTCATGAATAAGGCATTCAATTTCTGTAATATTGTTAGAATTCCGTTACATATCATCACATTCGAATAACATCTCATAGGTAAATCATTTTTTATGTTATAGAGTGTGCCTGTATTATCTAATTGTTATATAAAATGGACTGAATAAATATTATTCAAACTTCTTGTTAAATGCACAATATGAAATTTTTTTTAGTGTACCAAATAAGCTATTTAAATAATTTCAAAACCTGAATTTTCATTTTTAATTCTTATATAGAAGCCTCTCATTTAAAAAAATTATCTCCAAGTTCAGATTACAGCTTTATAAATAACTCTACCTATGTATGCAAAAAATGTATGAAATGATATAGTTATGATATGTGAATACATCTTGAAACAAAGTTTTTATAAATACATTATTAGAATGTAAATTTTACTATCTTGTCATATAAAATAAGAAAATCATTTTAGAGTAAATATAATAAAAAAAGCATTCCTATCTATGTCGATATTTTTTAAAAATTAATACATTAAAAAGTAAATAAAAACTAAATTTTTCTAAGAGTTTTTCTGCTTCATTTAATAAAATGACTTATCAAGATAGAAATTGCCAAGGGAAGACACCTTTTCGCTTTTTACACTTGGTATTTGAAATGTCACTGAATCATAATTCCATCAAAATTTTCTGGATTCTTAAATATATTTATGCAGATAAATAAAAAAAAAAGCAGGTAACGTTTCTGTTCAAAATGGCGGGATGATTAAAAATTGAAATACTATCTTATTGACGAATTACAGATCAACTTTTAAACTGTATTAAGAGAAATTTATCTTGACACACTGTTTGGATTTTTATTTGCTCAATTTTTTAAAAATGATATGGTCTATTTCGAAAGATTTGAAATTTGTACTTGCCCTGAAAGGTATTTCTGATAGAAACAGAAGGAAAAAATTTGCCATTTGAGTACATTATAAGATTTTGAAATTAACTAATAATTTTTTTTCCAACTTCAGCAATTTGTAAATTATTTTCATGGCTCAGCATTTTATAGTCGAAAAGTTTTTTGTGTATCTAACGATGCTTTACAGATATTAAATGGTTACTTCACTGAAAAAAATAATATAATTTTTTTTTGTTTCTACTCTATTTAAATTAAAATTATTGGTAATTTTTTTGAAGTCCAAATAACTGCATATTTCATCAAACCAGTTATCAAACTCAAAATATTGCTAGTTGAAAGTAAGAAATTACATGTACAATGCGTTTAAGAGCCCGACCAACTTTAAAGATTAAATTTCATTCCCATAAAACTTGCAACACAGCTTTTAAAATAATATTGTGCAGAAAAATTAAGAAATTACCTCCAAACAAAAATAACATTAAAATTAATATATACATTGATGGAATTTTCAGGATTACTTTTGGTTCTTAATTAATTTATTTGAAAAAAATATTTTTGTTATTGGAATTCGGTATATTTTAAAATGCAGTTGACGTTAATTTGAATAACCAATTTCCCCCTCAAAATAAATTTCAAAACATTCAAATTCTTAGTCTATTTGTTGAATTTTTTTAGAGTCTCATTTTGTTTGAGATCTCATTTTTTTCTTATTCCACATCAATTAGTATTTTCACATAATCATGAGTCTGTTTTTCATCACTTTTAGGGGGAAGTGATTTCTTTCTCAATGGTGAAGAGGGTCGACTGACTTTGAACAATGGCAGCGATTCAAATCTTCAGGCTTTGGATCCGTTGAAACTCGCCTGTTCTCAGTGTTCTTGACAACCAAAACAAAAGGGTTCCCCCATCAGGTTGATTACTAAGGTATTTTAATTTCTGTTATCATCGTTGAGGCAGCCGCCTCATATTCCCCTCTCTCCAGTATTATTATAGTAATATTGAATAATCAGGGGATTTCCGGAACCATATTTTTTGAAAAGGTTTATTTTCCAGCCATAACTGCAACTGATATAGATAAACCTCTCTGTTTAATTGCGTATTGTTTAGATAGTTTTCTTTCAAATTATTCTCTGTCTCCAGTTGAAATGTTAGGTCTGTTTGACGAGTGAGCTATGTCTTGCATTTTTTCTAACCCTAATTTAGGTTTAAGTGTCTTAGTTAGAAACACATAGGCAAGTATGCGTTGGAGGTATATTTGATCATTAGTTCTAGACCGTGTTTCCATGTAGTATTCTCTCCTGGGTCCTCACTACGTTGTGAATGCTTTCGCCCCATCACTTTGGAGGTTAGTTTTCTATCCTGCTGCGGCGAAGGACTGTTGACATCGGGTGACGGAGGCAATTCGAACTCTCAACCTTTGGATCTGAGGAAACTGCATCCGTTCTTGATTTGCAGAGAACTCAACTAAGTAAAAAAAAATTCAACAATCGGGGTAGTTATTAAAGCATTTAAATTTCTTTTGCGTCTTCGTCATTGAAGAGAGCCACCGCGCTACTTAAAATGCATGAAATGTTTAAATACATTTTTGTTTGCAATACTTTAAAATGTTTCTTTTTATATGTTAAAATTTTGCATTACTTACGTATGCATTCTGTTTCATCTAAACTAACTCAAAAACATTCTCGCAAATTCATTAGATAGAAACGAAAATAACATCAGAGTACTCTCCCCCCTATGTTTGTCTAATTTTCAGCGTATTCCAACAAGAAAAACAGCTTTCATTACTTTTATGCTGCGACGTATGCGTCTGGCACAAGATTAAATCTTTGACTGCAGCACTTAAAACTGTTTGCAAAAGATTCTATTCTTAATTACATGAAATTAGTCTGGAAAGTTCTGTTTTATTTGCCGCTTTACATTTTTCTAGAAAATATCGAAGCAGATAAATGTATATAATTAACTGAATGCGACAAATGGGAAATCTCAACCTTTCATTTTTTATAAATTATTAATTATGCCAGGAAAACTTTTCCATTTAATCTTTTATTCTGTTTTTTTTCGAAAAGATATCTTTTTTCAAACTTTTTGGCGTAGCTGATTGAATTAATAAGTCTTTACTTATTCATCTCACTTATATGTTTAGAAAATTCATTGGCGTAATTTCATTAAAAAGCTCAATAGTTTACTTTAAAAAGTTAAGCTTTTTCTAAGCTATTTGTTTTTCTTGTATAATTTTTTCTCTAAATCAATAATTTTATGAGAAAATAAATTTTAAATGGGGGTACTTATATATTTACTAGTTTTTAAATTTGATTTAAGCTTTTTTCTGGTTTGGAATATATACTGGTGTTGAAATTAAAATTTTCTGACTCAGAGGTCTGGGCAGGGAGTTTTATGAGTCATAATGACATGAAATTTGGACAACATATACTTCACATCTCTGGATCTATATATGTTAAAAAGATTAAAAATAGTACAAGAAGTCATCGGTAAGTGGCGCTGTCAAGCAAAAAAAGGTTTCACAGATGTTATTCGCGTCCCGTAGTTCTCCACAATTCATTCCGATTTCAAAATTACGTGTTTTAAGGTGGAAAGAAATAAGTCCTTATTAATTCCACGGACATGCTGAAAAATGAGTCTTTCAGATGTTTTAAGTAGGCGTGTTGTTTTCGATCGATCTGATTCTTTGAGAGTTCTCACACAACAACGATTTTGCTCCCAGAACCGCAGCCATGCAGTCGCCTCCAGGACACGATTTTTATGCAAACATTGCACTCTTCATGTTCCTCATGGCGTTCAACAACCGTTGTTCTTCACAGACTTGACCAACTTTCTAATCTGATTTCAGCACGTGGAATTTCTGGTTATGGAGACTCTTAAAATATTAGGTCTATAGAGAACAACACACAATTTTGATACATTTGAAAGACTGCATTATTTTTCACATGTTCGTGGAAATGGTGCGGACTCACAGAACAGTTTTCTGCTGAAGAACGCACTTCAACAGAAAACTGTTTTACAATTCAAAAGGGTTGTGGAGAATGACGGGGAGCATATAAGATCTGTAGAATGTTTTGCTGCGCATTCGCACTATGTATAAGCAATTTCTTGTACTTTTCTTTATTTTTTTAATAAATTTCTAATGCATATCTGAAGTGTTTGCTTTCTATATTGCATATTATGACTCATACAACAACTATCATGATCACGCTGTTATGCCTCTAACATAGCCATCTGTGTTGAAAAAGTTTAATTTCGGCAACTCTGTATAGTAACATGTAAGAATTTCTAATTTGATGTAATTAAAAATAGTGGTTACTGAAAACAATTTTCTTAGATGAGCCACATTATAGCCGCTTAGAAAACGTATTTCTTAGAAATTTTCTTATATGGAAATTATTTTTAAAGTAGAACTATTTGTTGTCTAAATAATACGTGATTGCCTTTTCCTGATGGTCATGGAAGGTATTGTTTCGTCGAGTCATGGATTCGAGTGGTGTAAAGGGCTGATGCAAACTGTGCCTTTTAGACTCCAAGTCCTTCCGTTAGTGTCATGTTCTATGTTTGGAGATGGAGGTGTCGGTTCATATGTTGACTTCGTTCTTTGACCGAGATTCAAAATTACGAAGTCCGTCGCCAATACCCCTCATGTTGCTTCTTGGTGCAACGATATTAAACAATTAATCAATCATTTGTGCTTAAATGATACTCTAAAAATGTGAATAAATTCTAGATTGTTTTCCCTCAAAAACTATATGCATTAAGCAAGTACAACTGATTCAGGAAAAAAGGAAATTCTGGTATGAAATATCCTTTGAAAGACAATCCACCAAAATTTGCTATAATTGAAATGTAATGCGTATAGGATAGTTTAGATATTATGAGCTGTATTGTTGCGAAACTGGGAGACTAAGTCTTTCTCGCGAAGTGAATATGCAAATATCTTAAAGAAACACTTGAAAAGCGTATATGCGCTTTCCAAAGAGAGAATTAAATTAGATAGCAAACGAATGAACTGGAAGGCAACATGGCTGCAATAGAACTGGGAGGAACTTTATACTGTTATCACGAAACGAAAGGGATGTTATCTTCAGAATTCAGAGGTCACTTAATACCAAGCCAAAATTCATTCACATTGATATCTATCTCTGTACTGGGAAGTTGATCGTAGTTGTTATGTAATGAGACTACCAGAATGTCAGCCTTTGAAAAGGAGAACAATATTACAAACTTGTGATGACGCTTTCTTGCTACGTTACTCTTGCACAGAAAAAGAGATATTCCCTGAGATTTCACCACTCACCAAGGAAATCTAAAGCATTGACTCTCCGGTTTTGGCGACAAATTTGCCCAACTGGGATTTTGACAAATTTGACGACTTGGAGACTGGGAACAAAATGAAGGTTCTAGAAAATGCTGGAATCTTATCCATATCTCGACCAAGAATAAAGTTATGGTTTTTTTCCTGAGCTTCCTCTGTGAAGTTATGAATAGTTATAAATATGGAGAAATTTGATGTCTGTTCAAATTGGAGACCTGTAGATTCCTGAGCGAATCGAGAACCGGTCGAGTCTTGAGCAAATTGGGACCCCATAGGTAATATAGCAGCTAGAATCTACCGAAAAGTGACCTGACTCTTCAGGAATGCAGCATATATCTTCTGGGGAACCTGCCAAAAAGAAAAATGAAAAAGAATAAGAAGTAAAAAAATTGTAATATTTAATTTGATCATCTTTTCCCCCGATTACTAGTAACTAGCTTAATACTTCGTTTGAAATTCAAACCATTGTAGCTTAACATTGCATAAGTTTGATCATTGTTAAGTTTAATAATATGCAGTACATTTCTATTAAGTGCAAATAAGAATTTTGGTTTCTTCGTGTTTTGCATCGTTCACAAATAATTTATGTCCGATTCAAAAATATTTGACTTGAAGCAACAATAAAGGAAAACACACTTCCCGTCTACTTTAACAGTTACCATGCGTTCAACAAAATGTTAACCATCTTTAGTTTCCTCTGCTTCTCTAGTCGAAATGAGAATGTGACATTTGTCAATTAAATATATTTATTTAAATAATCCATTTAGTTTTCGAAACGGGAAAAATGGTTTTACAATTAACCCAGATTGAGAGAACATTAAAGTTAAGCTAAACTGCAACCTAAAAAGAATGATGTTTTAAAGGAGAGTTATCGAAGTCGGTAATTGTTATTTTAAATGTGAGATAACAATTTTCGAAGTGGAGAATTTTAAACAGACAAAGAGTTAAATTTGTTCCCTTTCTGTTAATTAGGAGCAGGAAGGTACCCGAAGACAAATACCTTTACTGAAGTATTATTGATAAATTAAGAGTGAAATAAACCTTAATATAAACTTAAGAATCAGAAAATTAATTTGCTATTTTTCTGAACTGAATAAAGGAAAATATTTTGAACCCAATTAAATGGTTCTTACCTATCAATAAGGGGAGATAGTTCAAAGATCTAATCTTCTCATTTTTATGCATTTATTTTTATAAACCCAGTCACGCAGAACGATCAAATAATTTGCAACAAGTGACATCGTATTACTTCCGCCTTTTTGGATAACACTACAAATTTTAAAGCAAAATTCTCTCTGTCTAATTATTATTATTATTTATCAATTCTATTTCACAAACCAGTTTTGAAAATAGGTAAATAAATGATTTATCTAAACAAGAACAATAAATTCTAAAAATAAGTGATTTATGAGAAACATATAAAATTAAATCACCGAAATATATGTTAAGCCATTGATAAGTAATTTATACGTAAGAAGAGTTATCATAGCATTGACCTCTATACATGAGCCCTGAGTATTGCGAAATATTACGAACAAGACGGACCTAAATTCATTGCTTGGCAATAATTTACGAGCACTTAATGAATGGAGTTTGTTACGTATAAGTTTATTTTATTAAAGCATTTCAAAATATACAACTAATAAGCAACTGATATGTGGCTTCAGAAACATATTAAAACTGAAAACTTTGATGCATTGTATAAATTGCTAGAAAAAAAAGTGCTAGAATTCTATTAGATTGTTAAAGTATAAGTGCTTCATCTGAAGTGGTAATTTGATGTATTAAGTATATATTTACTACACTTCCACTGACTCAGATCAGAAAGTTGCAAAAGATCTAGGGCAGCTCATTATTTAAAATATTTGTCATTTATAAACACTGCTGGCCAACAAAATTAGTGTAACCAGAAGGGGATACACTGCACACATGAAATTTACACAACGGGAAGAATATGATGTGATATATAAATGATTAACTTTTCAACGCATAATTGCGAAGCAGGCGCCGACATTGCGACACCTACAATGTTTTTAAAAGATGAATTTTACATACACAAATTGCATTTGTTCGTTGTTTCCCGATGAAAAAGTTGTTATGATTCCTCGTGTAAGAAGGATAAATGCCTACCAGCAGCTTCTGACTTAGATAGAGATCAAATTGTAGCTTAGAGTGATTGTGGTTTACAGTATCGCAATATTGCTGCTCGCGTCGGTCGAGATCGCATGACTGTGTGTAGAATATGAAATTGATGACTTCAGGGTGGTCATACGGAACACTGAACTGGACCTCAACGGTCCGCTACCACTAACAGACGTGTTACCTGCATGACCTTAATAAATCGTAGAACCTCGTCAAAGAGTCCTGAGTCAAGAAATGGGATGGTTTGCAAGACGAACAGTTCAACGTCTCTGCACGAACAGTTCAACGACGTTTGCAACAACATATATTGTCAACTTGCCGACTTTGGCTTTGCACACCCTTTACACTACATCACAGGCAGGCGTGGCTTCAATGGTGTGATAAATGACGAACTTATATACACCGATGTTGTGACGTCATTTTTTTCTGACTAATCCAGGTTCTGCTTAAAGCATCATGATGGTCGCATTCGTTTTTGGCACCATCATGGAAAACGCACATTGCTGGCATGCATTTGACATCGTCATACTGGCCCATCTCCGGGAATGATAGTATGAGGTGGCATTGGATATAAGTCTCTATCACTACATGTCCGCCTTAGCGACACTAATTGTGGCCGTTACTTTCCTGGTATGTTGAGGCCCATGACTCTACCATTTCATCTAGCCCTGTAAGTTTCGGCAGGACAATGCGTGACTGCATATTACCGGATTATACAGACCTTCCTTGATACAGAAGATGTTCGGTTACTCTCTGTTCAGCATATTCTCCAGATCTCGCCTCAATTGAAATCGATTGGTTAATGGTTGCTGAGCAACTGGCTCGTCTCTGTATGCCAGTCACTACAGTTAATGAACTGTGGCATCATGTTGAAACTGCATAAACAGCTGCATCTGTAAATGACATCCTATCCCGGTTGACACAATGCCCGAGCGTATAAAAATGTTATTGCTGCCAGAGGTGGTTATATTTGGGTACTCTGGGTACCTCAGGATTTATGCTTCCAAATATTTTGAAAATTTAATCATTTATTAAAGTGTAATTTTGTATTTGTACAACAGTTATCTCAAGTAGAATATATTTGTACCATATTTATTGAAAGTATAATATATTTGTACAATAGTTATTTAAAGTATAATATATATTTGTCCAATAAATATTATTTTGTTATTTGCATTTCTTCCTGGTGTAGCAATTACAAAGGTCAGTAATACATATTATTACGAATAAGAATATCATTCGTTTCAATGAAGCAAAAGATGAAGTAATCTTGAGTACTTTCATAATTATATATCTTGTGTCATAAAGTGCATTAAAATACTAATTAGTTGCAAAGCAGGATGAAATCAGACGTATTCCAGAATAAACTTAGCTAGTCTGGCCGTCGATAGAGCGAAGGGAATCCATACATGTCCAGGAGGGAAGTACAACAGAAGACTAGGCAAGAGAAATGATGGAGAAAACATTTGTCGCTGGTAGTTATTCAACCCAGTGGAGGGGGAGGTCTGTAGATGACCTTAGATGCCAGCCACCATTTCAAACCCTGGTACAGTAGTCTGAAGAAAAGTTGACCGGTCGCTTTTTGCTGTGCCTCTACCAACTAGGCTAAAAGAGACTTCTTCCTCAGGCTAGTTAATAAGGAATTTTAGCTTCTGGTGGTGTTGGTGAAGAGAGCCACTTCAAACATTTTCCTATTCTTCAGTTTTTGGTGTTGTTATGAATGTACTCTATTAATAGCTGCACGGGTATAAATACCAGTACTGCAGATGCGCATGCAGAACACTTGCTATTTGAAAACTGCGCACTTGTAGAAATGCGTTGTTTCAAGCTGCCGTCGAAATAGCTAGGTGAAAATAAGAAAGTGGTTCTTGCAGCCTCATTACGTAGGGAGAAAAAGGCAAGCAATTTAAGAAGAGCAGCCACACATCTTGGATATTTAAATAGAGAACCGAGAAAGTATTTGCGTTTCACCAGAAATGGCTTAACTGAAGCAAGTAGGTGCTACCATTGCTGATACTATATGTTAATTGGTTGCAAAACATTTTTGACAATGCTTCAAAAGTTAGTTAAGAGTGCTTCTGCAATGAGTTGTGGTCGTCATTTTGTGCCCGGTTGTCACCATCGATGGGATCTGGAGTCATAAATATACATCGCACACAGACACTAAGCAACTACTAAAAATGGACTTCTTCCATGGCATCAGCTCTAAAGAAGCAAAAGATGGCAAAAGTATATGAAAGTGATGATTTTTTTGGTGGTGTCCTTTTACGGATTTCTTGAAAAAGAAGAAACTATTACCGGAAAATACTACAGGGGGTTATTTCATTTTCATTTCCTATTCCGAATTCTGATATTTTTTGAAAATCCCCCTAAAATGTTTATAATAAAATCTTCCTTTTAAACATGCATTTTCTAATGATCTCATCTAATAGATGAAACTTCTGTTAATGTAGCGTTTATAATCGTAACGATGAACCCCAGTTATCAGCAAGGGAAGTAAAGTTAAATTTTTCTAAATACATGATTAAGAGAGTTGAATAGAAAATGTATATATATGTTTATATATATATATATATATATATATATATATATATATATATATAT
>BMAW01009837.1:667328-688461 GCA_019974015.1 Nephila pilipes
GTAATAATATGTAACTCTCTATATACATTTTCTATTCAGCTCTCTTCAATCGTATTTAGGAAAAGTTGGCTTTGCTTCCTTGCTGTTAACTGGGTTTCATAGCCAGATGGCTAAGTTATTCTGAATCGTCTGATTTCATCAAGCTTTGCAAGCTAATTATGTTTATGCGACTTTGTGACACAATATGTATATTTTTGAGAAGTCTCTGTTAGTTAATTCAATTCATCTTTGCTGCTTCAGTGAAAATGATATTCTTATTCTGTAATAATGTATTGACTTTTACAGCTGTAGTGCATACGGAAAGAAATGCAAATAACAAAATAATATTTATTAAACAAATATATTATACTTTAAATAACTTTGTACAAATATTACTTTCAATAAATATTGTACAAATATACCTACTTGGGATAACTGTTGTACAAATACAAAATTACACTTTAATAAATGATTAAATTTTCAAAATATTTGGAAGCATAAATCCTGAGGTGCCCAAATTGCCCAATATATAACCACCTCTGACAGCAATGACATTTTTATACGCTCGGGCATTGTCAACGCGGGATGGATGTCTTTTACAGATGCAGCTGTTTATGCAGTTTACTTGATGCCACAGTTCATTAACTGCTATGGCGGCATACAGAGACAGGCCAGTCGCTCAGCAGCCATTAACCAATCGATTTCAATTGAAGAGGCGAGATCTGGAGATATGCTGAACAGAGAGTAACCGAACATCTTCTGTTCAAGGAAGGTCTATAATCCGGTAATATGCAGTCACGCATTGTCCTGCCGAAACTTAGGGCTAGTGAAATGGTAGAGTCATGGAGGCTCAACATACCAGGAAAGTAACGAGCCACAATTAGTGTCGCTAAGGCGGACATGTAGTGATAGAACTTATATCAATGCCACCTCATACTATCATTCCGGAGATGGGCCAGTATGCGATGATCAAATGCATGCCAGCAGTGCGTTTTCCATGATGTGGCCAAAACGATGCGACCATCATGATGCTTTAACAGAACCTGGATTAGTCAGAAAAAATGACGTCACAACATTGGTGTATATAAGTTCGTCATTTATCACACATTGAAACCACGCCTTCCTGTGATGTAGTGTAAAGGTTGTGCAAAGCCAAAGTCGGCAAGTTGACATTATATGTTTTTTGCAAACGTCGTTGAACTGTTCGTGCAGAGACATGTCTTCAAAATCCCATTTCTTGACTCAGGACTCTTTGACGAGGTTCTACGATTTATTAAGGTCATGCAGGTACACGTCCCATTTAGTGGTAGCGAGACCGTTGAGGTCCAGTTCGGTGTTCCATATGAACCCTGAAATCATCAATTTCATATTCTACACCAGTCATGGCGATCTCGACCGACGAGGCAGCAATGTGCGATACTGTAAACCACAATCACTCTAAGCCTGAATTTGATCTCTATCTAAGTCAGAAGCTGCTGGTAGGCATTTATCCTTCTTCACGAGGAATCATAACACTTTTCATCGGAAACAACGAACAAATGCAATTTATTGTATGTAAAATTCATCTTTTAAAAAACATTGTAGGTGTCGTATAGCCGCGCCTGCTTGCATGTATGCGTTGAAAATTAATCATTTATATATCACTCATATTCTTCCGTTGTGTAAATTTCATGTTGCGATGTATCCCCTTCTGGTTACACTAATTTTGTTGGCCAGCAGGTGTTATAAATGACAAATATTTTAAATAATGAGCTGCCCTAGATCTTTTACACTTTCTGATCTGAGTCAGTGGAAGTGTAGTAAATATATACTTAATACATCAAATTACCACTTCAGATGAAGCACTTATACTTTAACAATCTAATAGAATTCTAGCACTTTTTTTTCTAGTAATTTATACAATGCATCAAAGTTTTCAGTTTTTAATATGTTTCAAGTGCCACATATCAGTTGTTATTAGTTGTATATTTTGAAATGCTTTAATAAAATAACTTATACGTAACAAACTCCATTCATTAAGTGCTCGTAAATTATTGCCAAAGAGATTTAGGTCCGTCTTGTTCGTAATATTTCAAATACTCAGGGCTCATGTATAGAGGTCGATGCTATGATAACTCTTCTTACGTATAATTTACTTATCAATGGCAACATATATTTCTGGTGATTTAATTTTATATGTTTCTCATAAATCACTTATTTTTTTAGAATTTATTGTTCTTGTTTAGATAAATCATTTATTTACCTATTTTTCAAAACTGGTTTTGAAATAGAATTGATAAATAATAATAATAATTAGACAGAAAGAATTTTGCTTTAAAATTTGTAGTGTTATCCAAAGGCGGAAATAATACGATGTCACTTGTTTGCAAATTATTTGATCGTTCTGCGTGACTGGGTTTATAAAATAAATGACATAAAAGTAGAAGATTAGATCTTTGACTATCTTACTTTGATAGGTAAGAACCATTTAATTGGGTTCAAAATATTTTCCTTTATTCAGTTCAGAAAAATAGCAAATTAATTTTCTGATTCTTAAGTTTATATTAAGATTTATTTCACTCTTAATTTATCAATAATACTTCAGTATTAAGGTATTTGTCTTCAGGTACCTTCCTGCTCTAATAAACAGAAAGGAACAAATTTAACTCTTTGTCTGTTTAAAATTATCCACTTCGAAAATTGTTATCTCACATTTAAAATAACAATTACCGACTTCGATAACTCTCCTTTAAAACATCATTCTTTTTAGGTTGCAGTTTAGCTTAACTTTAATGTTCTCTCAATTTGGGTTAATTGTAAACCATTTTTCCGTTTCGAAAACTAAATGGATTATTTAAATAAATATATTTAATTGACAAATGTCACATTCTCATTTCGACTAGAGAAGCAGAGAAACTAAAGATGGTTAACATTTTGTTGAACGCATAGTAACTGTTAAAATGGAGCAGGAAGTGTGTTTTCCTTTATTGTTGCTTCAAGTCAAATATTTTTGAAATCAGAGACATAATTGTAAACATGCAACAAACTGAAAAACCAATTCTTATTTGCACCAAAGCAGTACTGCCATATGTTAACTTCAGATCAATTGCATGTTAACGCTCATGTCTTACATTTGGCAATTTGGAAGCGACTGAGTTACTAGTATTCAAGAGGGAAAGATAGACATATATTAAATTTTACTGTCATCTTTTCTGGTCTTTGGCATCAAATATATGTGCATTCTGAGTCATTCACTTGTATGCTACCTTTGCTATTTTGACATAATGCTTCCGGCATTGTACCATAACAAAAAGCCAAGTACCACTGAGGCATAACATGGCTACCACAGCCTTACCTTCTTCGAGCACAGAAAAAAACGCATCTGCGGTAAAGGCAGGCCGTTCTATTGCCACAAACGCTGTCTATGCCTCATTGATCCGGTACGTTGTCGCCGAAATATCCAGTTGCGCAGCGGGCAATTACTAAAAGCCAGCGCGCTATCAAGTTTGCTTGTCCCTTGTTGAGCTGGACGGACAATGCGTCCAGACGCGGATTGCTGCTTTTCAGGCAAGCGAAGCCTAGGCAGCGTAGCAATGAAAAGCGCACACAGTTTGTTATCGTTCCTTATACAACAGGCCTTTGAGCTTCGCATGGTACTCTCTGCAACTAGTCATTTCGCAGCTACAGAGCCTTCAGATACATGCCGAATACATTTGAGCGCGCTATTAATGTCACTCTGTTCGAAGCCGCGTAACATAACCTTTCGTCGATGATGAACAGTATACGCCTTCCTCGCAGTCACTTGCAGAACACTTAAATGTATGCGCTGTCCATGTTGCACGGCATGCGAATCGGTAGAGCGCGCAACGCTGGTTCCTACGCAAACCAAGTTGCAAGGAGCGCAGCGCTGGCACACGCGCATAGCATACGCTTTCACGCGTTTGCATGAGTCGCTCAAAGCACGATTGGCCATCAACTCGGCTACAAGCCATTCGGCAGGCACGGCGAAGCCACCGTGCCGTACCACGTCTTTTCGCGCAGTTTGCGCACTGCTACCTGAATACGCGCCGCGTCAGACCTAATATCTTAAGACTACTCCTAATAGATTAATTCCTGCAATATCATTAGAATTGGTCAGAGTCTGAAGCACTTGTACATAGAGATACTAGATCATTTCATAAAATGTTCCACTGAGGCAGTACTTGATGCGCTCGTTTTGCAGACTCGTCTGTTGGTACGAGTATATTTCTCTCAATGAGATAGTATCGATCGAAAACATAGACGCTGTACAGTACTGGCAACGACTTTGATTAGTCAACATTGAAAACCCTCCTAACGAACATAATAAGGAAGACTTGAGTCTAGCTTTCCACCCCTTCGATCAGACCGACAAACATCCTCGCTCGGAATAGCAATACTTTATAGAAACATATCTATAAGTATCAAGAAATTGAACGTTCCACAAGGGACTAATGGACGCTCATCTAATGAAAACCTTGTTGCTTGCAGTCCATTACCGATATTCTATTTTTAATCTTAACATATAGACAAATTAAGTATATTGTCTTTCATGTCATTATGACTATAAGAGTCCGCAGATCTAAAGTCGATTTTATCAACACATGGCTAGTTAGTAGGCGCTACTTGTCATTAATGTTGTAATACGCATTTTACATATGAGCAATTAGCCAAAAACAAACACTTTTCGCTAATATGCACATTTAGACAACCATTTTCCTAAACAAAGTAAAGAAACGTAGGTCACTTATAAAATATTGTTCAAATAGTAAACGAGCAAAAGATTACAGATCCTTATATGTCCGTATTCCCAAACAAAAAAAATTCCTTTTCCATTGTAACGTTATCTGCTTAACGTGCGTCTCAGCGAAAGAAATGCCGCTAGCCGTAAGAACTCCAGGCAGGCCATTGTTCCAACAAGACTTTGACGAACGTCGGTAAAAATCCAGAATACATGCAGATGAGCTGTTTCTGTGATCAAAATTAGATGGTGGAATTCTCTGATAGTATATTTTCGTTCATAGTTAGATGAATCTGTGAACGATAGAAAGTGTCATCTTGAGAAAACGGTTAGTTGGAACCTGAGAACAGAGAGTGCAATGTGACATAAATCGTTCTAGGATGCAGCAGTCGACATCTTGTTGTTAGAACATCATAAAGAAACATCTTAAGATTGCAAACAAATTTTCTAAACATCATGATAAGTACTGCATGCTTCTTCAGCGAAACGCGAAGAATTTAAGGATACTTGTGATCCAACCTAACACCGAATTTTTTGAATTCTGATTTAGCAGAGGGAGCACGCGAAATCAAATACATGTGAGGCAGCCTCAGACAAGGTTGATCAGCGCCCTTCCGTCCCCTGTCAGCAACCTGCCGCAGCAGGACTGAAACTTTAGACGCGTCCTAAAGTGATGGCGAAATAAACGACATTCAGCTAACTGTAATTAAAAGATTTTTTGAAGACAGTTAAGTAGAAGATGTAATCTTGGAACCAGATCATACGCAACTTAGATCAAAATACTCCAACGACCCGCATAGTTTTCTATTGACATAAACCTAAAAAGGTTAGACAAAAAGGAAGCTGAAGATTATCATCTATCTAAGATTTAACTCGGAGAATGTAGTAATAGTTTGATAGAAACAGTCTACAAAAATCAATTTTAACAATAAATAGTACAAAATGTATTAACATTTCAGCATAAGTGCGAGTGGCTTTCAATCAATATAAAATAAAACTAATACCGATTGTGCCAAAGGTTGATTCATGGATTTTTCCTCAATCAGGTTAGAAATGCCGTACCATATCAGCTTTGAGGTAAAAACACTCAGATAGCAAAGATTAGTGGAGAATTCGGCCAGCTCAGACAATGTCAAACCTACGATCTTTGTTCATGTACTAATAGGGATTAGAAACGACTAGCTATCGTCAACGATAATTCCTGGACAATATTGAATAAGCGCGAAAAGAGGTTACATAGTTGCAGATGTTAGAATAACCTTCAATATTCGGCGATCTTTCTGATCCTGGAGAGAGATATACGGTGCTCACAGATAAAGAAATTAAAAAATACCTTAGTAATCAACCTGATGGGAACCCTTTTGTATTTGGTTATCAAGAACACTGAGAACAGGCAGAGTTTCACGGATCAAAGCCTGAAGATTTGAATCGCTGCCATTGTTCCGCGAATCGTCGACCCTCTTCACCATTGAGAAATCACTTCCAAAGTGATGAAAAACAACGACTCATGATTATGTGTAAAATACTAATTGATGTAGAATATAAGGAAAAATGATCTCAAACAAAATCAGACTCTAAAAAAATTCCAACAAATAGACTAAGAAATTTGAGATGTTTTTGGAAATTTATTTTGAGGGAATTGTTATTCAAAATTAACGTCAACTGTTTTTTAAAATTATGCACCATTCCAATCCAACAAATGATTTTTCAAATATAAATTGTTAAGAGCCAAAGTAATCCTGAAATTCCATCGACAATTATATATTAATTTTAATGTTATTTTTTGTTTGGAGTAATTTCTTAATTTTTCTGCACAATATTATTTTAAAGTTGTGTTGCAAAGTTTTGATGGGAATGAAATTTAATCTTTAAAGTTGGTCGGGCTCTTAATGATACATGTAATTTCTTACTTTCAACTAGCAATATTTTTGAGTTTGATAACTGGTTTGATGAAATATGCAGTTATTTGGACTTAAAAAATTACCAATAATTTTAATTTAAATGAGTAAAAACAAAAAAAATTATATTATTTTTCAGATAAGAACCATTTAATATCTAAAACACATCGTATACACAAATAACCGCTATAATGCCTGCACCATGATATTACAAAGCTGAGCCTTGCGAAAATTATAGTTAATTAAATTTATCAGACATCAAAGAAATTGTGCTTCTTTTTTATCAATTATCAGCAATTTATCAAATTTGATAGATTTTACATTATTTTTAAATTGACAAATAAGAAATCAACAGTGTGTAATAAATTTTTATACAACTTGTTTCAAGTTATCTGTATTCAGCAATATAGACTAGTATCATTCATAATTTTTCTACATCAGTCCGCATTATTTTAACAGAAACGTAATCCTGACTTAGTTTTTTTTTTTTATAGGCTCTGCATATAATATATTAAAGGAATTATACTTCGGTTTGGAAACCTGCTTCATTACAGAATAGCCTTACCGCTCTCTGAACTTGCTTTAAAAACAACGAAAAATTTCTTAGGCACTTACTAAAAGAGTTGAGAATAAGCCTATTATACTTCTAAACGGTTCCATTTTATATATAACAATTAGATAATCAGGCACATTATCACATAAAAATAGTTTACCTGTGAGATGTTATTCGATGTTGATGATATGTAACGGAATTCTAACAATATGTACAGAAATTTGGAATGCTTATTCATTGAAATGTCCACAGCTACCATAAGCAAAAAAAAAATGTACTAATTGAGTTGGCCCAAATCTGGTATTCATGCAAAATGTTATCCCAGCTGTATATTATTATAACCCGAGATAGGCACTTCCCTGTGTTGTTTATTCGACAAGGAAGAAAAGAACATTTACAAAGATTTCATCAATCAGGCAAAGGGAAAGCTTAAGCAGTTATCTATATCTTGAGGATGGATTTGAGCACTATACTTTGACGATAATGGCAGAAACTGGAGACGGATGATTAAAACGAGGCTCTCGAAAGCGCAGGAATCTAGTTAAAACTCCGTTCGTAAAGTTATAATAAGATTTTCCGGTGACATCGCGCCAGACTAGAGCGCTTATAAATAGGAAGATTCGAAGCAGATGGATGAATCGGGAAATCGACTGGATGTGATCGACATTATTTGTTAAATGGATTTCCCAAGGAATTACGGTGGTAGCCAGAAAAATAACACGATGTAGCCGTGGATCAGCAAGCTAGTATCGGAATCTGCCTTAGAGTCTAGAATATACTGTGGAGATTTGCTCCTAATGAACTAATGGCTAGGCAATGAACGCTGCAGAAATAATTGGAGCTAGTAATTACAAGTAGCTATATTTGTTTTCTTGTTGGATAGCTAATTTGTACAAGTGTTATGTTCCTATTTGTGATATTATTCTGTGTGCCAAGTATTGCGTCGTCCCAATGCTGAATATTTACAAGAATAAAGCGTATTTACCGTTATTCTCCATGTCGTGCATTTCACTCGCATACACCCACACATAAGACAGGAGAAATTGTAACGACTGCAGCGACACCATGCAATGGGAGGACTTAGCCCCGACATATTTAACGTGCATCAGACGGCGGGTCTTTAGCGGCCAGGATCGACCTGGGCGAACGAAAACCGCCAGCCAAGAATCGAAGACATGACCACTGAGCTACCACGGCCCTCATAGGAATCCAAACATGTTTTATTGAGGAAGGTCTGCGTTCGCGTCGTGCCTTGCAGAAAGGGTGGAGAAGCACTGAGAAGAAAAGTGAGAAAGCTTGCTGAGTGTAGCAATATGCGGATAGAATTTGTAAGCCGAGAGAACGCGAAAAGAAAGCAACATTCCAGATTTAGATCTCGATGCATCACTCATGCATTACCCGCCGTACGCCGCGCACAATATATATATATATATATATATATATATATATATATATATATATTAGTTAAATGGAAGAATAATCTAATTCTAGAAATAAAATACTTTATTCGAGATTAACTCTCTTGGGAAAATATGGCTTAGTATAGATTTGAAGCTTTAAGTTTATAATAAATATAATTTTTAATATAAAACGCAGATTGCCTTTTAATAGATAATTGTTTCAAATACTCACCTTATAATAGCGTGGAACAGTTACACTTTCTTCATGATTTATTATTAAAGATGAGCAGAGAATTAATCATCTTGTATTTAATAGGATAGTAAAATTTTCTCAAATAGAAAACACTTATGCATATACCGACAATTTTGTTCGTAATACTGAAGAAAACCTGCGCTTGTATTGCTTAGTGTCTGTGATTTGTTATTTAGGATTTTCTACATTATTGCAGGGAAATTAATTATTAACAACCATTTCACTATACAAGCATCTTATACATGTTGAATATCACTTAATAACTTTAGAGGAGTAAAAGAAAATAGTTTAACATATTTCTATTATTTGTTATTGTTAAATTATTCAAGCAGTCACTAGGAACTTTAAAATAATGATGTCGATTCATTCCTTTATTTGTAACTTTTTATACATATAATAGTGTTGTTCAATTACTTATTCCTCTAATTATAAAGTTTCATAATACAGCAAAAGAGGACAATGACTTTCTGTTATTGAACAACAAAATATATTTAATTTAATTTCATTATAAAGTAATTGATTATTCACAGTCTTTGTAACTATTATGTGTTGTGAATATATATATTATTCAATTAATATTCCTTGCATTCACATTAGATAATCTGTTTGTCTAAATGTTCTGCAACAACTTTTTAAACCTGATTCTTATTATCTAACTATTATTATATAACTATCATTCAACTGTATTAAATGCAATCATTGTTCTGTGACTTCAGATTTAATGACGCGGATACCAAAATCTTTTTTTCTTACATAACTGCAAAAGAATATCTCAGCATGCAAACCTTTTTTCATTGGACAATATAAAAATATTAAACTATTTTATTTGAAATATTTTCTTATTACTCTAAAGTGAAATAATTCTTTTTTTCACAACTGACTTCTCTCGTGATTTTTATCAATAATATTTTATCTTTTACATTTAGCAAAAGTTACCCTGGAGAGTAGAAGGCGAACAGAGGGATATCATCGATATAATCGATATTGAATTTTAATCTCGCTAGTATTCTAACAATCAGAAAATGTTTATTATACGCCTCTCCCAGCAATTGTTACAGATTTATTCAAAATTTCATTTTGAAGGAATTTTATCATATCATATGTATTCCTAGGGAAGATTAATTGTTTTAGTTAAATTAAAATGGAAATTCTAATTTTTGAAAAGCTCAATGAATATACTTTTTTTCCAATTATTTGTAAAATGTAGGATGATGTCTGAATTATTCCTTTCATGAGCTTTTTCCAAGTTCTTTTTTATTTCTTGTTATACGGTGAGAAATATTCTTATATAAAAAAATTCATTGTAAATGAATGATGTTGAGGGTGAGGATGGAATTATTTTCTTTCTCACAAACGTGTTTGTGTGTGTGCTTTCAAATTCATGTTAGAATATGTGTTAAAAAACATTTTTTCATATGGTAGAAAAAGTCTCAAAAATCTAAAAGCACCACATGATATTTTAATTCTAAATATCTAGCTGAATTGATTATTAGTAAAACGTTCTAACTTTTCATGTAGCACAATTACGGGAAATATAATCTAAAAGATAAAAAATACCTTTGAGGTAAACTTTGTATCAATAATTTCTTGAACATGCTTTAAAAAATATAATAATTTGGCCAATGTTTGTGTTAGAAAATAATGCGCAATATTTGTGGAAGAGAAATGAACATAAATTGCTTAATCGATCAAAATATTTACATTTCTTTTTGTTTAAATTTTTTAATCTGATATGCGGCGCGGTATCTTAGTGGTCCCAAACGTGTGACTTTCTCTGTTTCTGTCAAATCGTGGGTTCGAATGCTGATGCCACTAAAGACCCGCGAGGTAGCGGGGTTGATGCACATTCAAGCTATCAAGGTTCTAAGTCCTCCCGTTATCTGGTAGTTTGGAGAGGAAGGTGCCAACTCAGGTGTCATCCTCGTCACTGACACAGATGCATAACTAGGAGGTTCGTCATTAGCCATTGTGTTATGTACTAATGCGATGTTAATAATGAATCAAAATCAAACTGGTATTTCTATTTAAGATATAACAGAATTTAAAAGTGCTATTCTACATACAAATTAGTTAAATGATAACTTATAATTCAATTTTTACTGTCACCTTCTTTGAAATATCTGTATTATTTTTAAAAAATTTCTTAATTTTTTTTCCATATTTAAGAATAGTAATAAGTAGTTTTTGAAGAACGGATGAATGTATGTACATGCTTCGACATAAATTTTAATGATAACATTAAAGCTAACATCATTAAAGCTAATAATAAAGCAAAGAAAATAAAGTACAGCTTTATAAATTGATATTTATAGTGGTAAAAATGTATCTATTTTTTCAATATAAGTTCTTTTAACTTACATTTAAGGATGAGATACATTTTTCTAGACACCTATATAAATTAGATACATAATCTGGACGCTTTATATTTATTAAAATATTGTATTAGCCATAACGGAGCTATTTTTTCATAGAGTATAAAATATTATTCAGACATTTTATAAATTCAGTGAACATCAAGTCACTTCTGAATTCCAGGATTTTATTTATTTTGACACATTCGATCCATTTTTGTCGACGCAGTCTTTTCAAAATTCATGCAGATTCGAACAACTGAGAAATGCAGAGGGCAGAAATTCTTTCCACCAATGATTTTAATGGTATCTAGTGGAATAAAAGACCAATGTGTGAATGGTGGTTTATATTTTCTGATTTGTGGGATATATAAAAAGAATCTCTCTCATGACATTTTCCGGATATTCATTTTTAAAATGTAAAATATACATTGATAAATCTTTTTGGAAAAAAGAAACTTTGGTGAAATGTTTCTTATAAACTAATCGGAAGTTTTGATGAATATGAAAGACGAATCTTAAAGTCTAATCAGAACTATATTAAGAAATTCTGTCATCAAAGTAAGTAAGACATTAAAGAACATCTTTAATATTTATTTTTTGGAGGTTTAAACTTTTTTACAATATTTTATTTACTGCCATGTTCATATGTATGATGAAAAAATATCTTTACAGTTCAAAATTTGTGCTAGAATTTTAACCTACTTTCATTTATCCAACAGAGCTGAATTTTTGGGTATATGCGTAACTCCTAATACAATACTGTACTATGATATGCTTAAGCAGTCATGGACTTAGGATAGGGACTAGAAGCCTGGGCCTTGCTTTTTGTAGTTGAATTTTATGGGTACCAGGAAAGGCGAGGAATTCTGCAATACCAAATCTAAGATTCCTTGATTTAGTGATATATATCTTATATTATTAGTATAGAGCTTAGAATTTTTGTATGCCTAATACTAATATTCTAATCCTTCTACAGAATTATAGAAGTAATTTTTTTTGTAAAATAGTTTTTCCCCCTTTATCTAAATAAGGAATAGGTTTGTGAGATATGTTTGCATTTAGGTACCAATTTACCGAAAACTGTTTTATAATATGGTTTAAATTTTTTTATGCTACTTTAAAGGGCACTTATGCCCGTAATGAATCAAAAATAGTTTTTCTCCCTGTAATACCTATATTTTATAAAAAAAAATTGTATCAAAAAATTAAAAAAAAAAATTTAAATTTCCAATTCTATAATTTTTCAAAGAAAATATACAGTAATAACATTAAAAGGTTGGTGCACTATTTTTGTAAATTATTTTTTATATCTTCATATTTTCTATATGATGGTATAGAAGAAGATGAATTATCAAAGTATATGTTCTATATACTTTGTGATATGAAGAATATCACAAAGTATTTTGTGAATTTATGGAATATTGTTTTAAAAATGGTACCGAAATGCAAATTTAACTGAAAAATCGTGTCTGTATTCAACTAAGGGGGGGGAAGCTTTTTTCTCAAAAATTTGCTATTGTAGTTCTATAGAAGAATTAGAATATCATTATTAGGCACAAGAAATCCAAGCTTTACTCATAATAAAATAAGATATATATCACAAAAACAAGGAGGCTTAGATATGGCATTCTACAATTTCTCACTTGTCCTGGTACCCTTAATAAATTGCCAATCATCTGATCCAGGTGAAATTTTGTGTACACGCGTAACATTCTAATGATAATACAACACGACGAAATGCTCAAGTAAAGACGCATTGTGGAGGCGGGCTTTCGGACCGAGTCTTGCTCTTAACAACTCCTAATTGAGGTGAAAATGTATAAGTCACATATGCATTTGGTGTACACATATGCATAAGTCACATAATTGCTTTTTAGTTTTAAATTTCCAAAAAAAAAAAATTGAATAAATATATGTAAAAAAACATTTTAAAATCAAGCTATTTAAAGATGGACTAAATGGTATAGAATATTTTTTAAATGTAAAGTAATTTATAATTTATAAAAGTTTGAGATGTTATAGTACTTTTCTTCCTTTTGATTACAAATATAAATAAGAAGTTAAGGTACTTAATTAATCGATAGCTTCCTAGGTATTCTTTATTTAGGTGCCTCGAGCTCTTATAAATTATATATATAAGCTAAAATACTCATATGCTTCGTTAAACCTTTAAATCTATGTATATTATGTTAAATTTAAAATTATTTTTATACTATTTAGTCTATCTTTAAATAAAAGCTTATTTAATTTTTTTTTACTGTTAAATATTTTTAAAATAAAAAAGACCTCTGAAAATTATTGGAAATTTTTAAAAATATAGCATCTGAATTTATTTCTTCATATTATTAGATTAAAATCAATTAATTTTAATTGCAGATTTTTTTGAAATTCAATGTACATTAAAAAGCTGATTGTAATTGCAGATAATTTTATAAAAGATAATGGCTAAGCAAATAGCATTATTGTCCAAACAAAGAGTAAAAGTTAAATAAGTGTCAAATGAGTATAAATTTTCTTATGTCATGTGTATTAATCGTCTTACATATTACATTCATAATTCTTTATTCGAATAAAATGTTATTCGAATAATTTGAAAACTCCATAAGTGTGTGTTATAATATATGCCTATGCCATTGGTAATAATATAATTATATTCATTTTTCTATACCCATAGTTTAAATCAAAATAAAAACATCTTTATACTTATTAACAAACAATAAGTTCTAAATAAACAAAGGAATAGAGATTTACTTAGTTACGAGTAAATACTTTAAATTAGTTTTAACTCCAAGTTACAGAAGCATTAAACATTTCCTTAAGCACATAGCTTTAAAATAATATAAAAATAAACTTCTATAAGACTCGTACGTTGAATTTTTCAAAACTAAAACAACTAGCTGTTCTTTCGAGAAGCTATAAAGCAAAATATTTTAAATTCATTTTTCACTTTCGGCTAACTTGCACAGAAAACATGTACAAAACTGTAGCATGACATGAAGTGTTAGCGCTTTTTCACAACTTTATAAGCAATGCAATTTCGCATTTATGAGAAATGGATTCTTCTTCAACTCCCGAATATATATATATATATATATATAACATGAATATTTCAAGAAGTTTTAGATTCAAGACGAACACGTATGTATATTTAATTCCTTCAGCATTTCAAACTCAAAAACACTGAATTGCATTTTATAGAAGAATTCTGTGTAACTCTTTTATGCATGTTAATATGATCTTATATTTTGCCTCTGCATGCAATTTAAATGCTTCGTTGTTTTCTATAATCTCGATGCTTAGTATTTATACAGGAGGCTTGAAAATTAAAAATATTTCTTTTATATATACTTTGAAAACTATTTTCTTCAAAAAAACTTTTTTTAAGACTATCCGAAGGAGAAAATCTAATTTATTTATATGCACAGTTAATGGTTGGGTTTTCTTCTCGAATTACTGAGTTTTCGGATGATTAGACGCGCAGTTTACAAAGAAAAATCAACTGAAATTTGCAGTTTTCTTCTATGTTCTGAAGAGAAATCAAGACGTAAGAAATGATCTAACATATCGGATGTTTGTCAGAATTCAGTTTTTGTTCTCAGGTTGGAAGATTCATGAGAAGCTGTGAAAGGAGAAACAATTATAAAGTCATTTAAGGGAAATGATATACCTTTGACATGAAAAATTAGCTTATTTTGTGCCAAATTTGAATTATCGTCACTTTTTGAAATTAGAAGCTAGGGAAGCTGTATATTTTTAACTGTGAGATAAGTGCATATTTTTGAATGAGTTTGTGAAAACAAAATCGCATTCATAAGCATAAATAATAATGTGCGAGCAATTAATAATCATGAGTATTATCTACATCATTATTATTTACATTTGGTAGTCATGTACTTACCATTAAGAGCAACTTGAATAAAATCTGCATCATTTCTAGTTTTAAAAAGTACTTATAATATGACATAAGTATATATTACTTATATTATATTATAAGTACTTAAGATGAGAACTTATAACATTCTATATACAAACTGAACAATCTTATAATTTTAAAAATTAAGTTTAATAAAATTTTAAATTTAATGATTAAAATGTTTTATAGACCTCTGGAGCTTATACAGGTACAGGTAAAAGCTTCGCAATTCCGACGAATCCCAGTGATCTCTTTTGCTTTCCTATGGGGTTTACTGTCTTTGATAAAAGCGAGTGTGCGGGATATCCCAGCGATCCTTCTCTATTTTCGATTCTCCATCTTTTCAACCAATTTTGATCTTTTTCTATTTTTTCAAATGTCTGGATCACAGATTTACCTTGTGTGGCGCAGCATAGCTACTTCTGAGTCCTCCGCTATTAAAATACCATCATTCACTCGCTTAAAATGTTCCATAATATTTATACTATAATTGTTCCGTATTTAACATTTGTGAGTATTTATTGGAAAAAAATTATGTTCCATGTGTAGGAAATAATATGATTTCATTACATGTAAGATATAAGCACTATGAATCAAGAAGATTTTGAGGAAAATGCACCAGAATCCTTAAATACCTCAATTTGAGAGATGAAAATATAGACTTTTTCGCAATGGCTGGACAATTTTGTTTATATTTTTAAAATAAATTTTTTGAGTTTCTGTCGATAAAATTCTCATAACTAATACGCGTATGGAATCACCAAGGTATTTTTTAATTTTTTTAACAGCAAAATCCAAATTGCAAAATTTGAATCTTTTTCGGGCCTCACATATCTAAAGCGATAGATGTTACCTAAGATGAAAAAATTTTTGGAGGGAGCGAGTAACTGCTTATTAAAAATCGTACTTAGAAGCAATACGAAGGTATTTGATCCTCGATCAAGTGACAATGACGATGTATGAACTAGCTCCTCCCTCTCCAAACTTCCACGTTACACCATGGAAGAATATGAAGTCTCAACATATATAATGTGCTCAGCGGGATCTCAGTGGCAACAGGACTTGAACCCAAGAAACGACTAAAACCAACTATTCATGACCATGACCGCTAGGCAATAGTGCGCATTTTTAAAAGGAGTGGCAACAATAGTTCAAAGAAAGCAATAGGAACGATAACTGTAAGAAATAACTTCCCTTGACACATAAATTAATGCGAGAGTCATATTTTAAAATTTTATTCTGAAATGAAACAATAGTAGAAAACATAATGAAATTCATTAAGCTAATAAAGAACACAAAAATTAATTGAAGTAAACCTAAAATTCCAGAGATTCTGAGCACATCTGCTGCATACCAACGATATACTATCAAGAATAAATAAATTCCGAGAGCATGATTACATAATTTTGCAGACTCGAGCCAACACTGATGATCCAAAATACGAGGGTCGTTTTTTTCAACCTCCGATCGAGCTGTTAAACAACCAGACAAATGGTAGAAGGTAGGGTTGAGTGGTGGGCGACTGCACATCTCTTTAACTATAACCTCTCACAATCTCATGATTTTAAGCTGAGCTATAGGCCCGCAAACATAGATGGTACATTTGATGTTCTCTCCAGCTCGAGTTATGGAAAGTTATCCGCTCACTTCATTTGGAAGGAAATAATGCAGTTGAAATTCACCAAAAAATGAGCCGAGTATACGAGTAAATGAAAACTGTATGAATGATTGTGTTGTGCGCAAATGGTGCACACAATTTAAAGACGGACGAACCAATGTTCCCGATGAAGTAGCACAAGAATGCAACTTTGTTCAAATAAGCCTTCAACACCAGGAATGTTGTGGCTGTGGGTATTCGGGAATAAAAATGTGTCTTACTTGTGTTGAATTTATGGAACGGGGAATACGATTAATGCAACTGCTTACTATCAGACTTTGTGGCGACTGCGAAGAGTCGTTTTAAACAAAAGAAGAGGAATGGAGCTTCGAAACAAAGTGCAATTCCATCTTACATCACTGGTAACGTTCTTTGAAGAGGATAAAGGAAAGCTCATCCACCGATATGACAAATACCAAAATATCCACGTTGATAATGTTAGAAAGTAACCATGTTTCAACAAAACTTTTGGTAAAAAATTCATCTTGTTCTGTGCTCTTGTCTTTTTTTATGGTCCTTCGGAGTTTTAAATAAATGATCCTCGTAATAATAAGGTTTACATTCATGAGAGATGAGAACAAAATTTTAGGATGATCTGAATATTACTAGCACCAATTAATTTACAATAAGTTTGGTTTGGTTTCTTTAACTTCGCACTAGAAGCAACACGGGGAGTAATGGCGACGGAACTCGCAATTTTGAGCCTCGGTTAAGTTACGAGGACGACACTTCAGCTGCACCTCCCTTTTCTATTTTCCACTTCGCACCAACAGGAGGACTTTGGGCCCGACAGATTTAAAGTGTATCAGCCCCAGCTAGACGGCGGGTCTTTTGTGGTAACAAGGCTCGAACACGTGACTCGACGAAAACCGCCAGACGCGAGTCCACGGCCATGACCACTAGGCTACCACGGCCACAATAAGTAGAAATTAAGTTAAAATTATTGTTGGCCGAAAAATTTCAAACTTATATTTACAATTTATTTGCTCAAATTTTTAATCCTTAAATAAAAAATAATATTTTAGATACATAGGAACTAGCATTTAAAGCTGATAAAAGCTACTATTTTCATTTTTTCTAAGAAATAATAATGAATAATATTTTTCGGATAATTTTATTTAATTTAATTCTTACTGTCTTCTTAGCCCATCTTTATTTTTCTTTTGGAGATGAAATAGCAAATATATGTAAATTTACATATTTCTTAAAAAAATCGCCAAAATATTCGGATTACGTATTATGGTCCACAAACACGGTACATATCCATTTTAAAATGTTATTAAAAGAAATGAAAAGGAACGTGTTTGAATCTATATTGTTGAATTGAAAATTCTCACGTGAGACTTGATTTAATAACTTAAATTGTGTAAATGAGAGTAGAGACGTCCACGAAAATTAAAATGCAGAATTCTTCAGAGAATAATATCATTAGTTTTCGAATGAATAGCTTCTTTACGATAATTATACATCCAAGTCAGTCAGTCAGATGAATCAAATTCTTCAGAACGTTCTAGTCAGCTATGAGAACATATTACTCACACTTTGAAGACGCGAAGAGTTTGTAATAAAAATGAATTAAAATTAATGCATTAATTCGTGAACAAAGAGTCTTGTAGTTTTAGATTCATGAGGTTTTTTTTATAATTACTATTATGAGTAGTAAATAAAACTTGTCTTTGTAAATATTTTCAGCTAGAAAATAATTTCTTCCTGAAGTAATTAAGTCGGAATAATTTTTTAAAAATTAAATGACATACTCTTTCGCCTTTTAATTCTTATTTTGAATCTGTAGAGAAAAAAAAGTTAATCTTAAATAAAGTCTTTTTCATTGCAATATAAATTTATAGCTTTTCTTGGAGTTTCAATTATTTTATTCTCTTTATTCTTTTTATATAAAAATCTCTCTCTCTAAATAAGTCCACCACAATATCGATGAGTACTTAAAAATACGTAAGGTAAAAATGAAATAAATACATAAAAGACAAAAAGTCAAATACAAAAAGAACAGTGAGCAAACCACGAAGCATGAGCTTACAGAAAGGATCTGCACATAGGGATGACCTTTAAGCGATGGAAAAAAGTCAAGTACTCTCTTTTATCTTCTTCCCTTCAAAGAAAAGGAAATAAATGTCCAAAACTATAAGAGGTGAATGCTTCTTAAGACTGTATAGGAAAGCAACGATAAAAAACGCATTTAAAGGTAGAAAAAAAACCACGCAGTGACAGAAAGTTGTCGATTACTTACTCCTTTGTGTATTTCTTTGGAGGTCGAAGCCATTCGGTATTTTCAACGATCGAGAACAAAACATTCTACATTTGAAGAGAATTTCCTTTCAAAACTTATTCTGTTTTAGTTTTATGCCTTTCTTCGAAACATAGTCCCGAAATGTAATGCGTTTTTGAAAAAAAAATGTCTAAAAGACGGCAAACTTATATCTTAGAATGCATTAATTGTAACATAGAATTTTTTTTTAATCACAAAACATTTTATGAATTGATACAATTTCTATATGCTATATAACATTTTGGTTTGGAAGCAAAATATTATTGCTAATCTCAAATTTTTACTTTGAATATTACAGGAAAAGAGTAGTTTCTTTGTCTTACATATACTAAACTCAATATTTTAATAAAACTTTATAATAAAATCATATTATGCATTTCTTTTCCAGCAGATAACGTTTTATAATTTGTGATTTTCAGTAAAATTATATTTTGTCCCTAAATTATACTAATCTGATTTTAGATTAAATACAGTAAAATATTTGAATCTACTATTCAATATTGTATCATTCTTTTCAATACAAATTAATGAATAATTTGAAAATAATTTCAGATTACATATATACTATCGACAGAAAAACAATTGATTAAGGGAATCTAATTTAAGTTTAATAATGCATATATATATATATATATATATATATATATATATATTAATATTTTTTTAAAGTCCTTTTTTGCTTCAACTGCCCAAACAATAAGAAGTATTATTTCTGTGAGAGCTAAAGTTACAAATTTTATCAATTACTTACTGAATACTGTCTATTGTTCTTTAGAAATTATTTTAATTAATGATCGCTGGAAGCAAAGCATTTAAATTGAAATTCACATGAAACGATGAAAATTGGCAATTTTCTTTAGAAACAAGTTAATGTACCCTTCGACGAACAAACAATGCATTAAAAATTATAATTATTTTTCTTCCTCTTTATAAAAGATTTAAAAAATTACTATGTACTTAGGTGATTCTGCCGTAATATTTTGCATCCATTAAGTAAATATTTTCCTTTTTTGAAATTATTAAAATATGGTCTACTTAATGACATTAGAGAATATTCCGCTTAAAAATTATATATGGAAATTTTAATTTCCTTTTCTTGTTCCTTTAACCAAAAAATTAATTTTCCTTTTGAAAAATAAATCATAGTATTCAATAAAACCATCCAAAAGTGTAAGGATTAAAATAAAAAGTATAAGAATAAATTCATTGTAAGAGAAAGACAGCAGATTTTTTATCAATATAATGGTTGAATGAGGGAATAAAATGTTACTTCGGAAAGCATTATATGCTAATGGCGGAAAGAAATTCAAAGAACTTGGAAAATAAAGGGAAAAAATTTAAATCGACATTAATATATACAGAGATATAAAACATAAATAGCTTCGTTTTCTTTATTGCCGTATTGGTACTTTTTTTAAAGTAAAGAAATAAAGGAGAAAAATAAAAATAAAAATAAGTTTCTTTGAAGGTAAGCAAGAAGTTTGAAACAATTGAATTGGAATTTTGATCAAAGATTTATATTTACTTGCAATAAAAGAAATTTTGAAGGTCATTTTAGTCTAGATTTTTGAACTAATTTGTACATTTGTTAAAAATTAATTTTATTTTTTATTCGTCTATGAATTCTTAGCTTTGTTCTAACAGACGCGATAGTCGAGTGGTCATGGTTGTGAATTTATGGTCACCATTATTTCAGTTTTGTTTTAGATATGAGTCCTAAAACAACTTGAGTACGACTTAAGTATGAAATAATTTGGGGAAAAAATTTGATAGTTAAAGGAAATATTAATATTTACTAAAAGTTTTATTTGTTTAAGAAGCTACTATAAGAAATTTTATGAAATATTTCGAAATTATTTCATTACAGAATTTTTAGTTGATGTAAATTTCTTGTTTGATGCATATTTTTGATGAAGCTAAAATTACTTGAAAACAACTATGCTTATTTAATTTTAAATTGATGTTGAATGTTTACATCTATTTTCTTGAGCAAAACGCTTGCTATACACTTTGAATGAAAAATAAATTGATGTCTATTTGAATTTATATCTTCGTGCTCTTGAACAACTGATTATTTTTAGAAGAAAATTTACTTTGATGCATA
>BMAW01009839.1:0-10844 GCA_019974015.1 Nephila pilipes
ATATATATATATATATATATATATATATATATATATATATATATATAATTTATTTATTATTTGTATACACATAAGACGGTCCTATATTTTTTCAACATCCAATGGACCATGAAAGAAAAGTAAGAGTGTAAAACAAGATGAATTTTTTCCAAAATTTATTCACAAACAGGGCTAATTTTTTTCAATATAATCTTAGGGAAGATTTAAGTATTGGTCATTGGTAGACGAGCTTTTCTATCCCCTCTTCGAAAAATGTCGCATCCAGTTATTTCAGATTTACTTGCTCCGAAATTTGTTCTGAAGCTATTCATTAGTCTTGATGCTTAAGTCTCTTTGCAAGTTCTTAAACTGAATGGAGTGTTCATAATCATCATTTACTAATTTAGTTAGAGCTATGATCCAGTTGATAGAACGCATCCAATTTAAATTGTTCCAGAATTTCTTGGGTTACAGCAGGACATTGAGGACGGTGTTATCATGAATGAGGGAATCTCCAAAAATCAGCATTTCCGTATTTGTTTTGAATGCTTCTTCGCAGTCCCCGTAAATTCTGGAAATTAACGACCAATTTCAACGTAATCATCAGTTTCAAAAGCTCAACTAATAAGATACGTTTTTAGTCCTAATTACAACTGGTTCTAATTATGTTCTTTATTATTCGTATGTATAACGTTTTCCTACTTTTGAAAGTTTGAGTGAACAGAATTGTTTTTATTTCTCTCCTTCCCTAAAATCAACACACTTTAAATTGTCTACACCATCACTCATAGATCGTTCAAATTATTCTTGGTTCATTTTTTGGTGAATTCCCGCTCATCATTCCATTCTGTCTGAAGAAAGCTGGTAACAACACGGAACTCATACCAGCATCAACTGATTTATCTATGTTTACTTGCCTACAATATGACAAGGTTGGTCAGTAATAACATAGAGAGAGGGGCCGTCTTCCACCGCCTTCTAATGTCTGCCTGATTGTTTAACGACTCAATCGAATAGGTCAATATCTCCGATTCATTTTATTACACTTCTTATTTTCATCTTATTTACTTTATATTAAGTATGAATGTTTGAACTTGATTTTGGTTGACAAGGAATTGTAATTTTATGCAGTTCAAATTAGCAAAATATTCCGGAGTTTAGAGCAGAGGAAATCACTAATAGTACAAATTGTTTATACACATGACACAACATGTAATGAAATGTATTAGAAATAAATGTGAATTACGATTCTTTATATGCTTCTGTGGACAGTGCTTTAATATACAAAAAATAAAAATTCTCTAAATGAATTTAAATCTAATCAAAATTCACAGACAATTGATATTCATAAACAATTGATAGTTTCACAGGTGACATATGGGATAGATATATACCAAAAGTATAACACTTGGACGAAAATTTATATCTTGCCTCATATGAAATTCGTCAAATCTGTAGAAATATAAGATAATAAGAAAGAATTAGGCGAAAATGATAATAGGATTTGAGGATATTATTGAACTTATTAAATCTTACTTATAAGAAGAAACTACAATAAATATATGTTATATCCATTGTTGACTATTTAATTAACTTACTAAATATGAACGTATCTTTAAATCATTATTTCTAAAACTATTTTTTTTAGTTTATTGCAAAGAAAAAATATGGAATATTAGA
The DNA here is from genome assembly GCA_019974015.1 of Nephila pilipes. NCBI lineage: Eukaryota > Metazoa > Arthropoda > Arachnida > Araneae > Nephilidae > Nephila > Nephila pilipes. The sequence goes on from BMAW01009839.1 coordinate 1,660, forward strand.
AAATATATTAAAACTTAATGTAATAATGTTAATGTAAATTTGTCATGCCTTATAATCCTTTTTTTCTCCTTTAACCCTTTTAGGGGCTGTAGTATATTTTTCATACCACATATTTAGCACAATAAAAATCTCTCTAAAATACATTTCTTCTCTGCACATAGTGTTATTCACTTAAATTAGATGGTACAACCCTGAAGAATGATTACAAAAATTATAGCTTTAGATCTAATGAAAGTTCTTAACTAATCGTGGTTTTATCCCTTACAAAAATGTTTCTCAAATGAATTGAAAATTTTAATTTCATCAGCTAACCAATCTACATATTCCAAACCTTAAGTAAATACTGCTAATTACACAAAGCAAAGTATATGAAGTATTCGTTTCATACTTCAAACTAAGTGGTATAAAATTTATACCACCGCCCACACAGAGGGTTAGAGAGCAACAGATGCCAGCACTAAAATTTTCGAATCAGATATATATGTGACTGTTCACTTTAATACAGTGAAAGATACAGGTCGTAAATATGTTACAAAGTACCAGAAAGGCAGGCAAAAATCAGACTTATTCTACGAAGAAAGGAAATTTAAAACAGGAAAAAAGAGTTATATGTAAATTTTTATAAAGAACAGCTATATCCACCCAAGGTGCACTTTTTTTCTATAATTATTATTAAATTACTGAGTTAAATAAAAAGAACTATAAGTAAATGATGAAATATAGGGAAAATGATAATTGTAAACTTTTCCGATATAAAAATTAAAACAAATAATAAATTATTTAATTTAATATATATCAGCTACTTGCAATTAAAATTAAAGCAAACGAAAATTATTAAATTGAATATATTTAAAATAAATGTAATTAAAAACGAAGCAAACTATAAGAAACTGAAAAGTTATCAGGTACGCCAAAACGCTTCATATAAACAATAGCCCCTTAGATGGCAAATAAAAATTTCTCAACGCTGTACGTGCCCACGGAAAAGCAACAAGTCAAAGCAGGGGGAAAAGGATTTCTCAAAACCTAAGCTATTGCAAAAAAATTTAACAAAGCAAAGACCGAGAGAGAGTCTTCGCAGGCATCTAAAATAGAACTGGCTGGAGACAACACATTAGGGACTTATTGTTGTTGATAGACATGAGACTTGCAAATGATAATTAACGTATAATGTTAGCATGAAATAAAAGACGATAAGCGGCCGACAATTGAGGGACAACAATAGGGGTTCATTGCTCTATCGGTGAACTTTATCAAAGAATCTAAGTAAACTGAGATGTAAATCATTGAAGAATACAGCAAATAATTACCCGCTTTGTAAGAAGAACAGAACCCTCAGAATACAACACATAAATACTTCAGAATAAGGAGGGATGACATTTCTTTCTTTCTTTTTTTTTTTTTTGACACATCTGTTCATCACATTTGGGAGAGGGTATGTTTCGAATGTGAACAATTACCGTGGACGGCTGATTTTTAGACTCTTAAGGATCTACGCTTAATCTTAATTTTATTTACAGTTAGCCTTATAATATGGTTTTAATTATTTCTTAAATATATATATATCTAAAAAATATTTTTAAGAGAATGCCAAATGGGGACTTTCGATTGAAAACAACTTGTCTGTTTGAAAGTGGTCTCTTCGGAGTTACCTTCAGAAACAAGTAAATATCTTTACACTACATGCAATGAAAAATCTGAATAATTTTAAATAAAAATGTATATTCCTTTCTACTAAATTTAGTTTAATAAGTTTAAAATGTGGTTATATCATTAAATTATGAAAATCCTTTATGTATAAAAAAAGTTATACTTAAATTAATTGACACATTTTCGCACAAATTATCACTCTTATAAATAAAAAAACACATCATAAAGTTCTCATTTTTTAAAAGTGTTTTGTGATCCTAACATTTCCTAAATTAACTAAAATAGCATACTTTTTTTATGAAAGTATTTATTATTTATTCGAATGAATACATGAACTTCGAGGGAGCAATGTGTGTAGTTACAAACAAGATGTCCTAGAGTGCTGGTGGTATATTATTTATATTGGGTCTTAAGAATCAGGAAATAAATAAAAATTAATTTTACCACTTGATAATGTGTCCTTTTAACATTATTAATTCAAATAAGATGAATTGTAACTAATATTTAATTTTTTTTTATATACCACCCGTCAAGAAGTTATCCTCAAGGAAATATTGGAATTGACAAACAGTAAGAAAATAAATTCTTAAGAAGAATTATATAACATAATAAATAATTAATAAATTCTTAAGATGATGAATATGACAGTCAAAATTTCTAGGTTTTTTTTTTTTCATTGACACAAATTCTGAATTTAATTTGACAATCATGTTATAATTGAAGCATTTTCTGTATGCGTGTTGTGTTTTAACTGCAAATCAAATTTTACTTAATTTAGAATATTAATTTTCTCACTTGTCTTAAATCCTCTTATTATATAACCAATAAATCCTCTTATGATATAATCCTCTTATGTTTTTCGTTTTCTTACATGCAAAAGGCAACAATATTGTATACAGAGCAAATTATACTACATTTTATTATACACATTTAAACATTCTACAAATTAAATAATGCACAAAAATGTTATAGCAATTTTTTCATTTAAATATGATATTCAGTTTCTATATTTCGATAAATACATGCTTATATTATCAGCATGTTTTCGGTGAATTGAATTAAATGTCAAACGAGTTACTTCTTTATTTTGACATAGACACTGTAAACAATGGTAAGTATTTTATATATGCAAGAAACAAATTTAACACACTTAGAAAAAATAAATTTACTAAAAGAAACATAGTTATAAAAGATTTGCTTTTAGTTCCTATACAACATACAGAGAGATGCATAAAGGAATAATTCAAATTAAAATAATTCTGGAAAAAATAAAATGGTGTAAGTGTATTCCTTGCAAAAAAAAGCCATTTATTTTTCCTTTTAGGGGAGGAACTCTTAATTGGACTATAAAAGCAATTTCTCACTTCGTTAATTTTTTCTCTTTCCTACGGTTTAAAATTAGGGCTTTCTAATAAACCAGTATGCAATTTTTTTTTCCGGTAACGAAGTTATCTGAGTATTTTCAATTCAAAATAATGATTTCTTATTTTTAAATAGCCACAACAGCCATATTGCTTGAGTTTCAGAAAACGAATACCTCAATTTCAAAACAATTGAACAATTACTTCTAGTTGGTAAATACTCACACAAACCAGTGAAATTTATGATCATAAAAATTGAAAATTTGAATTATTTTTCTAAAATGAACTGGAATTAATCAATTTTTTGCATACAAAATGTAATACCCATAAATCATCATGCATTATATATATATATATATATATATATATATATAACTTAAGGAAAGGAAAATATATGATTAAGGTATTTACATAAAATGTTAGAATGATTTTAACATCTGAAATATATTTTCTTGAAAATACACACACAAACATACACCAAGTATCAAAGATATATATACTTACGAGTATAAAAGGAAAATGACAAAATCCTTTTTTTATTACATATAGATTAAGAATTAAAATATTTACTAGTTTGAAAAATATAACATACTTTAAATTTGCGTGTTATTCAATATGGGTTTTGGAGATTAATACTTTATATTTATAAATTGTAAGACAAAATAAAATTCCTGACATATAACAGGTCAATTGAAAAGTCCCCGGCCTACCATAATTAAACACATTTTTTTGGCAAAATTAGTTTTTTTTATTCAACATAATTCCCTGCAAGGGTGATACACTGATTATAGCGACCCTCTAACTTTTCGATACCATTTTTGTAGTACGATTTGTAATTTGCTTCAAAATAGACCTCAGTTTCGGCGATCACCTCTTCATTCGACGAAAATTTCTTCCCAGCGAGCATTCTTTTGAGATCTCAGGACAGGAAATAGTCGTTGGGGGCCAGATCTGGAGAATACGGTGGACGAGGAAGCAATTCGAAGCCCAATTCATGGATTTTTCCCAGCGTTTTCACTGACTTGTGACACGGTGCATTGTCTTGGTGAAGCAGCACTTTCTTTTTCTTCAAATGCGGCCGTTTTTCGGCGATTTCGTCCTTCAAATGGTCCAATAACGCTATGTAATAGTTGCTGTTGATGGTCCTTCCTTTTTCAAGGCAGTCAGTGAAAATTATTCCATGCGCATCCCAAAATACAGACGTCATAACCTTGCCAGCCGACTGTTGCGTTTTCCCACGCTTCGGATTAGGTTCATCGTGTGCAGTCCACTCGGATGACTGTCGATTGGACTTCGGAGTGAAATGATGGAGCCATGTTTCATCCATAGTCACATATCGACGCAAAACCTCGGGTTTATTACGCTTGATCATCTTCAAACACTGCTACGAATCATCAACTCGTCGTTGTTTTTGGTCAAAAGTGAGCTCGTGTGGCACCCACTTTTCAAAGAACTTTCTCATACCCAAATATTCGTGAATGATATGATGTACACGTTCAGTAGATATCTTTAGTGTCAGCTATTTCATTCAATTTCAATTTACGGTCATTAAAAATCATTTTGTGGATTCTTTTAATGTTTTAATAACAACCTCTTTTGGGCGTCCACTGCGTTCACCGTCTTCGGTGCTCATTTTACCACGTCTAAACTTAGCATACCAAACCTTGGTGGTTGATTTTCTTGGGTCAGTGTCCGGAAACTCGGCATCAAGCCAAGTTTTTGCTTCAACTGTATTTTTTCCCTTCAAAAAGCAATATTTTATCAACACGCGAAATTCCTTTTTATCCATTTTTTTGTTGCTTCACTGAAAATGCTATAATTCACAAACTAATGATCCGACAGCTATCAAATTTATACACGCATCTTGTGAGGGTTAGGGATAACTAAAAAACATATGGATTTAATTCTAGTTGCGCCATCTATGTGTCAGGCCGGGGACTTTTCAATTTATCTGCTATTGTTTTGCTTCTGTTACACACACACACACACACACACACATATATATATATATATATATATATATATATATGATCAAGTGAGCAAATTATTTTCAAAATCGTAACAAGATATATATTTGCATGAATTCAGATAGACAAATAGGTACACTTATTTAAATATATAGACTATGAATTTATTCATGCGTAGATTGGGTGGAGAAAAATAACTTACTTTTAGTCTCTTATTTTGTTTTCAAAATTGTTATTGGAAGTTTATGGTTATTAGGTATTTGTAAATTATTAGTTATGGATTAATACAAATAGAAACTTCTTTTTGTAGACAGTGGCCATCGTCAAATTTTGAAGGTTAACAAACTCTATTTTCACCTAGTCTTACACAATTAAAATAGATCAAAGTGTACAGAGTTTCATCAAGATTTTTATAAAATTATAAGCTTGCCATAAATGAATTACGTATAATCAAGACACCTTCATTAACACATACATTTCAGACATTAATATAGTGAATTGATGATAGATGTGATTAATTTTTTCATAATGGTATATTTTGTGAAACGTTATAAACGCACATTATTCTATTCTAGAGTGAGGAATAATATTAATTACATTATTTCCATTATTCTAAATTTTCGTTTACCTTTCACTGGGTTTTCTCTTATAAGTTTTCATTTACTTATTAGATATTTATTTTCGCTTTTAGTTTTAATTATAGTTCATTTCATTAATAATAATTTCTATACCATGTATGTTAATTTTACTTTAGTTTTTTAATGATTTTTTTTAATTATATAGTTATTAGAGATTGGTTTAATGAATTTATCATTGATATGATTAATTTGTTTATAGAGTGATATTTTACCTTCAAAAAATCAAATTATGAGATGGTTTTACATATCCGAGATGAAGCATTTAATCCCCTTGTCGCTTGTTAACTTCAATCAATTCTAAAATATCCCACCTAACTGTAGATAGGATGCTAGTATAATAAATGTAATTTTAATTGCATAAAATTCTTACATTCATTTTGAAAGATGTTTTCTAATTCGTACATGCAATACTATTCAACAAATTCAGAGTATAATTTGAAAATTAAACAAGAAAAATATGACACAATTATTAAACAGAAATCTTAAACTGTATTATTTTTACTGCGAGTAAATATTAACTATCTGTAATTTGAAACCGACTTAGGAATTTTTTTTTATGTAAAATTGAATAAAAATCTTTTAAAAAATATATCTGAGTAAGTATTTTTTACAGAAATTGCCAAAAAACCACTGCGTTTATCTATGTGAATCTACGTGAATAAATATTTAAAATCAGTATTAAATATGGATATCTTCTATGTTCTTTAATAGTTTTTATCAACTAAAGTATATCAAAAATGTATATAAGCGCCAAAAGGAAAAAAAAAAGAACAGTTATAGATTATTTAATATGCATAAACTTCGCCGTTATAATTCTACATGACAACGCTTTGATGAACCCGTGCGATTTTTACGCAAATGAAGCAAATATAATGTATATACTTCAGATTAGGGTTTAGTTACTAATTGTTAGTTAAGCTATTTGATTAATGAATACCATCACCTCTTACATCTTTCATCATTTTCAATTGGATATTTAGTTACTCCTACATATTCAGTTGCCATAATAAACCGAAGATTCAAAGTGGTACCTCTTAGACATAATTTGAACTGAAAGATAACATTAATCTCCCATGTTAAGTAGTTTTAATTGATCTCCATTACAGTTCTTTATTCTTTCGAGAAGAATTACTCCGTAAAGGTTAAATATGGTTCATTCTATATCTTCGAGAATTTCCATTGTTTGAAACCATACACCGGAGCAGATTACAGTTTCCCATCTTAAGGAACAAAGGGATATGTTTTCAGCAGAATATTTTGGGAATGTGAATGATGACAGTTCTCTTAGTACAAAACTCAATTTTATTCTGGTGTTCGGTTTAAGTTTACTGCAAAACATTTTATTCCATGTTTGTTTTGTTTGTTGAAATATTTTAGTTGCTCATTTATTGATACTTGTTAAGAGAATGGTTAGTGAGTATATTGATTTATATTGATAAAAATTAACTAACATATTTATAAATTTAAAAATTTGTTATTTTTGATGCACATTTTCAAGCACAGTAATTATCTAGATACTTTTCTTTTTGTTTTCTCAAGATACACTTAGGTAATCAGTAAGAAAATTACATGTTAAATTTACGCAACTTGCACATAATCCAGAAAAAACTATTTTTGTCAATTTATCTCTTTTTTGTTAGTTTACTTACATTTCATGTGCAAAAAATACGTTTATAAATATCAATTATTTCTCAAATCACTTCCCTTATTCATTTTTATGTCTGTATATTTGTACTGACTTAAGAATATTTGCTTGGTTATAATCCTTTAAGTGATAGTAATATTTTTGGGATTAGGCGAGCTTGAGTATTTTAAATAGACTTTTATTGAAATATGGGCATCCAAACATCAATAAATCATTCATTTTTGTTTTCTAATAATTCGTGTTCACGAATAGTTGTAAATATTTTAGAATTAAAAATATTGCATTGAATAATCAATAATTTATTGCAAAACATATCAATAATTTCTAAATTATAAATTGGTATACATTTATCATTTATTTACCTGAATATTAATTAACATTTCAGCATTGTATTTTTTAAGAAATCTTATTTAGAGGTTTTATGCTAATCTTAACAATAATTTGTCTAAAAAATATTTAGGATACATTTATAAATCTCGATGAAAACACTACTTCAGAATCCAGAATCTTTTTCAATTTTTGATAAGTTATGGATTGCTATGTGTAGTGTGATACTTGCCAATATCTAAGTTTTATATATGGATTGATAAATAATAAGCAATAAAATTATATAGTTCAAGGACTAAGTATTACACTTACAATACCTTAGCGTAGAATGAACTTAAATGGGCAGCTTATTGAGCTTAAATTAATAAGAAATCAAAAGTATAAGTCATAATGTCTCCAAGTACCTAAAAAACGTTATAAATATGAAATATACGTTATATTATGAAAGCAATCATTTTACGAATGGTGGCTAACTTAGGAGTTTGAACTATAAAAATTTTGTACAGAAACTCACAATTTCCTTACAAGACGTTTAATTAGACTCATACATAAATACTAAAATTTTGATGGATCAAATTCAAAACTGTCTTTCAAATATATTCATGTAATAATGAAAAATTACAAAATATTCTTAAGGGACAAGGAACACATTACATCTAAACAAAGTTTAATTTAATCTAAATATTTAGCTAAACTGTATAATGTATGGCTTTTGCTTTAAGATAACAAGCTTTTTCTTATTTTAGCGAACACTGAAAGAAAACCCCCTAAGCAACAAACTTTCTATAGAATAAAAGGAGGAGCTAGTATAGTCTGTAAGCTATCGATGATAGATGAGTCGAGGTGGTTAAGGAAATTTGCATTTATTGGGCTTCACTTTATTGAGTACATTGGGAAGCCTAATGAGCTACGTTCATCTGCTACGCACTCTCATGGGGTGATTAGGATATACATCTTTTGTGTAAGGGATATAAAAAGAGGAAACTCTGTAAACTAAACTTTGCTTACTTTACTGGAGAAAAAAGAAGAGTTTCGTATAATAAATCAGCTTCAGAAAAATAATTTACAGTTTCCTCTCAGTCTAGTGCTTTAAACTTTGAAATTTAATAACAGCTTCATTTAGATTGTATAATTTATAATTTTTAATTGTTCATGTACTTATTAATAAGTTTTATAAGAACAAGTCAATGCATATTAGTATTATAACATTCATAATTAACTTTAATTTTTTACCTATTGTAAAACATTTTTAAGTAAGATATCAAATTTAGTAACCATTCATCTCATTTGTTCAGGCTAGGAACTTAATGGCCCATTAATTAGTATAGAGAATATGTTATGTGTAACTTAATTAAATATTATTGAAAATTCGATGAATGAATTAAAAAAAATATCAATTTAAGAGAAACAGCCAAATATCATATAGAGTTTTAGTGATTCTTAAAATATTTTCAATATTTAAACAGCTTCCATTTTCTATCACTATTTGATGGAAAAAATTAATATAAACTGTTTAGCATATTTTAAGACAGATAACAGAATATAGTTAACTCCGGGGTAAGGGGTACCTTCACACACACACACACACACACACACA
>BMAW01009839.1:11244-43238 GCA_019974015.1 Nephila pilipes
AAGTGACGCATTTGCAAATATGAGGACTATGAAATCAGAGGGGAAGTCACGGCATGAAAACACTTGTAATCCGTTCATTCAGTGTGAAGACATCTTAAAAAAGGAGGAAGGATGCATTGCCAGACACACATACACAGTGCAAATGAAAATGAAAGCGTACCATCCTAATAATAATCAAAGGTAACCTTCAGTAGGACCATAACACCATACCATACATAAGGTATGGTTGAATGGCTGGCAATCTTGACGAGGGATGTAATTTGACAAGAGTTGCGCAAGAGTTTGGAATTTAGAAAAGTGTAGTTTCAAAGTTAGGAAAGGCCCCGAAATGACAGTAATAGCTGAAAGAAAGACTGCGTACTGTAAGCGGACGAAACGTGTAACGGTTTACTGTAACCAGACGTCTGCATAAGTGTGGCCTACTTTGCTTGTCCTGAACAATGTATATCATTAACAACAGCCTATCGGCGATACCGTTTACAGTGGTGTCAAGGGCATAAAATATCGTCAATACAGTCACGATCTGCTTACTGATGAGAGTCATTTCAGTCTCAGCGCCAGTTCATATGGAGGAAAGTAGGGACACGGTTTCATCCCTCAAAAATCAGGAAAAAAAGGAAAAGGAAAATCAGGAAAAAACACACAAGCACTCCTTGGGTTGGAGTGCTTGTGTGGAGTGATATTATGTTCAATAGACGAACGGACTTGCTTGCTTTTAATAGCGACTTACTTAACGTAGAAGAATTTATCCTCCCACACATGCGCCTGTTTCCAGTTTCCATTGATTCAAACTTTATTTTTGTGGACATGGTGCAACTGGTCCATCACCGGTGAATATCACATCTTAAAAGAAGAAGGATTTAAAAATGAAAAAGAAACATTTTTCTCCATGACACTCGCTGATATCAACCAGAAATTGAAAGAAGTTTATACAACCTTTAATGCTTAGGCTTGAAGGTTGACACAGATTTTCCATTGACCTTGCTAGCTGTATCAGATGCTAAGAGGAATCGACCCTGACTGTTAGGATTTTATTGAAAAAAGCTAGTGTTGTAAAGGATCTCCGAGATTGAACTTGGTTATTTGGTGATTACCTTACGAAACGGTTTTAGTTTGCAGAAAATTCAGTAGATCAATCCATTGTGACTTGGGGAAAAAAAAAAAAAAAAAAAACTAAGCAATTCCTTACCTGCTTCTTTCAGAAGAAGGAGAACAACAAACTGTATTTTTTTACATTATTTTATTCATTTATTTCAGCATATTTCATTTTTTTTAATCCAATACATTTTTAAAATTTTCAACATTGTATGTGTTTTGTTGTTAACTTTTAGTTCTAAAATCTAATTGGATTATTTATATAATTTTTGTTAATTATTTTTACTTCCTTTCATTTCTTACTTCTCTTACTTTTTCAATATATTTATGGTTATTTATATTTCTCTATACATGTTAATGGCTTACAAGAATATTATGAATAATAATGGTGTCAGGGATGTCAGTGCTCTTTTCGTTATCCATATATGTGAAAAAACATAATTTTTTAAAAGCAAAACAACTTACCTATGAATCAAAGCAGAAATTTGAAACTTTTACTACATAATATTCATATATATTTAAGTAGTGTCTCATATTTTTATATAATTTTAAGAAACCTTTTATAGAGTAATAAAAAAATAATATGAACACTTTTTTCCAAAATAATGAAAATAAATATTTTGTAATGGATTCTGAAGGATAACATTAATCGAAATTTTAAAAAAATGTTATTTGGTAGAAAACTGTTAAATTTAGAAATCTTACATATTTTTTCAAAATTCAAAGAAAGAAAATATTTTGAAACACAATTATTAATAACATTACAAAATGTTATGGGAAAAATAATTGAAATTCCTTTGTAAAGTTTTCTGTTTATAATTTGTATAAAATATATAGAAAAAATTGACAAATATATTTTCATAATATTTACGAAATTTCAAACCGATATAATAAAGAGTTTCTGAGAACTCAAGCGAGTAGCTTAAATTTTTTGTTTCAAAATACTGAAATAAAATTTGAAAAATTACAAGGGGAAAAATGATTTAAATAAAGTAATGTGAATAAAAAATTCTAGAATCATAAGCACTGACCTCAATAAGCTTATAATGTTTCATTTCTTCACCTACTTTAGTTTTTTTGGCCTTGCGAGCTTCAAAGAAACATTCGATTATTACTCATTTCTTAGGAGAGGAAACACGTCCTTTTGTTGAAAATAATATTTTTCTTAAAAAATTTCATGCCTGAAGCAAGAATAAAATCAACTTGGCTTTTATATCCATCATGGTATTCACACACAACCAAAAATTAAGGTATTAAAGTTAAAATTGCACCTAATTCAATTATTTTTTTCAAATCAACGAGTTAAATAATTCTTTTTCAATTTGATTGATACCTTCAGAGTACCTTCGTAATGATTTCAAGTATAATAAATCTTTAAGAAACAGGTATAATTATTTCAGAAATTGCATTTGGGAGGGAGTTTCTTTATATAAATTTATTAGTTTTCTTGTTATAAGGAGAAATATTGCTTTTATACCAAATACCACAGTCTTTAGGTCGGAACCACTATTTCTCTTCATCATCTGCACTGACTTTATGAATCCATACATTTAAAAAAATACAAGAAAGCCTCATCTGGCAGATATTTTGGGCATTGGCACGGATAGCATTTTTGTAATAGGTTACCTATTTGTTTATGACTACAACTATAGGTATCCTCTTTCACCTATTGTCTTTCCATCAGACATCTTCTTTTTCCTTATGAAGCTTTCAAACTCTTCATGTTGCTGTCTATTTGTTTTTCTCTCTCAATATGTCCAACGAAGTCTGTTTTGTCATTTGTGATATTCACCATATAGCCTTTTTTTAAACAGTAGACAAATTGTTTTCGAGACACCCTCAACTATGAATTTTGATACTTCAAGCCACGTTTATAAATTAGTATGAACAATTATTCTTTGTAAACCTCTGTCTTCCTTTTATTCAGAGGACCCATTGTGGTATTGTTTACAAAAGTCTTAACGATTTGCATTAAAAGCATTATATTTGAGTCTAAAATGCATCACCTTGGGTGAGTTATTAACTTTATGAATAGAATCCACTTGCATCTCCTCTCACTTATTTAGGATTATCATTATATTTTACCTCAAGTAAAGATTCACTTTTGTACTAGCTCTCGAGTTTGTAAGTTGTACGAACTTTACTTGGAACCTCGGACACAAAAATATCTTTTTGAATGAAATAGTGGATAAGTAAGTAACGCCAGTTACGGTGTGTATGTGTCAACAGGATTGTCTCAGAAGATATCTAAATTAATATTTGCCAAATAAGAATGAAAAAAAAAAAAAAAAATTTTAGTTTAAAAAATATTTTTAAATTTTGGAAACCAACGGACCATAAATATTAAAATTAAAAAAAAAAAAAAAGAAAAGAAAAGAGGACATTCTGAGAACCTATACTGAGCAAAATGAATTAAATCCCTACTTTTACAAAACCCCAATTTTTAGGATTATACATGGTTATTTAAAATAAATGATCCAATTTCAAAATGTTATATCTTCATAAATAAATGGCACATAATGATAAGTAACTCATAGATACAAATGAAAAAATATTGAAATCTTTTACAAATGTTCTATGTAGATTCCTTTAAGTACGCGTATAACGACAAGACGATACAATCTCAACTTTTCCCTTTACTATGACTTCCACTGCTTTCAAGTTAATGATAATACCTTCAAATAATCTCAGCAGTATGCGGATTAATTATGTACTTATTACGAAATTCACACTGAACAATTATTAATCTGCAACACAAAAACGTTTAATTAATGATACCACAGAAACGCCTTCTGCTCCATGGACAACAGTGTCACTTTTGTAACAGAAAAAAGCTTCTAAAATCGCTTTCATGAAATAGTTTCTGGAAGAACATCTATTGTTCTTAGTATAAAACTTTCTATTTTTCATTCCTAATTGAGATTTTACAATTGTGATAATTTGAACTTAAACTATGTGGCTTAAGAAAAATATAGTAATAAGCTTTTGTTTTTTACAGAAGACTTTAAGATGCGTTTCCAAAGTTGTAACAATTTATTCTGATAGGGTTCTATAGACTCCTAAGAATGAACAGAATTATTATCAATTTTCTACTTTGTTATATAGATTTCATTGTCCAGTGCATGATGTGTATTATGTGTCTATACTTATTAATAATTTGATACTATGAAATTTTAGAAATTTATTGTTAAATAATTTTGCATTTTTAAAACAAATTGAAACTCAGAGTATTTCATTACTTTACTTACATATAATATTACAAGAATTACTTATGTTTTAAGAGCACTTTACCAGAAGCTTTAAAATTAGAAGGAAAAAAAACGAGAGAGGGATGATAAATAAACACATCTAAAGTAGTTTTTAGATTTAATATGCAGATTTTCTATGTGAATCATTTGGTTTAATACATTTTCTTAGATTTTATTGTGGTATACATATATTAATTAATTAAAATGCCACATTTTGTTTACAATGATATGATATGATATGAAATTAATCTCAAAATCTTACATTTATTTATTAGTTCATGAATTTTAAAACTATTTAGAAAATGCATTAATAGTTTTTTTCCTCTAATAAGAAAATTTCTTTCGTTTTTTTAAATAATTTTTTTTTCAGTAAAATAATATTTGTTTATGTTGCTCTTTTATTTCTCTTTTATATCAAGCTGAAAAGTGTGGAATTTATTCCCCATGTATTTTGAAGAATTACCTCAGTAAAATTTTGTGTATATATAATACTTCTCTTTCTTATTCTTCCTATGACTAATTTATTTGCTTCTGTATCGTTTATTTATTTACCCCTAATTTTGAATTACTTTTGATTTTTTAAAAATTAATATGAACAACTATTTCTATTAATTCAATAAGATTTGATTAAATATGAGTAAATATTTAAATTATTTTATATTTATAAATGTTTCAAAGAAATATTTCCTTTTAAAGATAAAAAGATAGAGATTCAGATTAACTATAGATACCATAGGACAGATGCAAAACTATACTTTCTTTTACATAAAGAGACAACAAATCCACATCCTACCACCGCAAAATAGTAACACCAAAATAAAAAAATGACACTTATGACAATGAATAGAGCGCGAACTATGTTTCTTACCTCTACTTCATTTAATTTTAGGATGGGGCTACTACATAATTAAATCTAGATCTTCAATAAAGGATTAAAAACTGGAATATGTTTATAACTTTGTTCGATACCTTCTTTTAGAATGAATGGAAAAGTTCTGGAAAAAATGCTGGAAATAAAATGAAAGTTCTCTTAAATAGAGCTGGATGAAAAAAAGGAAGAATCAGAACTAGAAAAAGAAGGAGAAAGAGAATACTGTGAATAGAAAAGAAGAAAATGTAAAAGGGAGGATTTTGAAACAAAAGTAGTTCAAGTATGGACTGAAGACACATAAAAGCGCTAAGCCATGAAATTCAAAAGATAATGACGCCCGCCATTTTAAAACTTAACCACAGGATTACTTAGTACTTTTTTCCCGCTTAGAAAGAAAAATTGTCGAACACTTTTAGAAATCTTAAATTTTTCTCTCCAACAAACGTTAAAAGGGAATATTTGAAAAGTCTTTTTTCTTTATAAGGGTCTAGACATTCGTATTACTCTTATTTCTTTCCCCCTTTTCTTCAAATTCTTTACTTTTTTTAAAGCATCATGTAAGTATTTCTAGGTATAGAGATCGAAATTTAGGGAAATAAATAAAAATTAAGATTTTATTGAATAACTTTTGGACTGATGATTAAATTAATAGGATTCAAATACAAAATATTTTATTTTCGTGGTGTTTATCAAAGGAAAATAATTTAACTTTGACAGATTATATACGAAAATAAATTTTAAATTTATACGTATTAAAATAAGTTCTAATATTGAAAAATATACTACAACATACGGATATTAATGGGATAATAATTATAATATGTTCCGATCGGATAAAATGGATATAATAATATAAAAAGAAGTATCCATCTTATATCAGGAAACATTACTTAGGCTTCGCTTCTATTATATGACATCCACATTTTGAATTACCTCATTACCGAAAAGGTGGAATAATATATAGGCGTAATAGGTTGTCATATCACACTGTTAAGAGTTTACCCTTTCAGGTCATTACGACTCAGTGTTCGTCCATAATGAAATGAAATAGTTAATTGATTGACTGAAACAAAGCAATTCTTATAGTAGTCAATCGATAATTTTCTCATATTATATTTTTTAAATATTTAAACAAAAAGTAGTTTCAAATGTACATTCCCTATTTATGTATGAAGCCCTTTATATATATTCTAATTTTTTCGAATGAACAAATAGCAGTTTGTTTGCTAACTTAAATAATCAATATTGCTGAATAATTTGTGAGAATTTTTCTAATTAATATGCGAATTACACAGTTACTAAATATGTGAATTACACATTTACTAAATATGTGAATTACACACTTTATGCGATAAAAGTATATTACAGATGTTTACAAATTCTACTTTCTGTATGGGCTTTAAGTATTCATAAAACATACTCTGTAGATTGAATATTTTACAAGAATGGCAGAATAAATATATGTAAAATATTTTTGATCAAAAAATAACTTCTTAATATATGTATTCATACATTTTCAGAAATTGTTTGAAATTAAAACCTTCATTCAATAATTTTTTAAAGAAATTTTATAGTTATAAAGACTACCTTTTATTAGGTAAATATATAATATATATTGAAAAAATAAGTCATTGTGAGTCAAGTTACCATCTATAGATATTATTTTTATCTTATTTATGCATAATTATATGACGTTCAATAGTATTGAAATAATACAACAGTAATACGATACAAGAATGTATAGAATAATGATCAGAATGAAACATATTGTAGAACGCAAAGAATGTTACAGAAAGTGATGATACAGAATGATACAGCTTTTAGGTTATACAGAATCATGTTACGGAAATAATGCTACATAACTATATAAAATAATTAATAAAGGAGTAATTTAGAGGAATTTTACTGATGTATATCAAAACATTATTCAGTTATTGTAATTATTAAGAAAAATAAACAAATAATTGAGAAGAGTAGTGTATATTCTAAACTTCAACAGTTCTAACGAAAAAATAGCACATGTAGTTTATTGTCAAGCATGTTAAAAGAATTTTTTTGATAAAATACTTCAAATCCTTCAAATGCTCAAATACAATTTTTTCAACTTTTGTTTAGGATTAAGTGTTAAATGTTTAATTATGTACTTAAAACTGATAGCATTATGTATTTAAATGTGTCAAATGATGGAAATAATTCTCTAACCGTAAAAACAACAGTTCATTTTCAAGTGAACTGCCTTTCCAGGAAAACGAAGCTCCAAAACCTATAAGATAAAAATTTAAATTTTGTTATCGTAAATACAAATCTTTATAATATAAATAACTTTTTTAAATTTTTTTTCTCTCCTTCTCTATTTTTCTAAGCCTTTTAAGTCATCTTATATGCTTGTTAACATTTAGATTTTAACAGAAATTCAGGTCAAGTTCAATACATCTTCAGAATGTAAAATTTAATTAAAAATATCAGCATGAAATAAAATTATAATAAAATTTTATATTCAAGTGTACTCTTCTTATTGTTCCAGTTGATTCATCTATATAATAACCTGTCAAGAATGTATTTTATCTTAAGTAAAAGAAATGGTTTCTTCTAATTTGGTGCTTCGCAATTTTTGTTTATTTTTTAAAATTGTTTAAGTAATTAACAGAGTAATTTTAATTTCATTTAACTGATTACAGCTATATCAAATGCCTTGAAATAATTCAAATCGTGTTAAACAGTATTCTCTGCTGCACAATACCATTAAAATAATAATTTGAACTGCAAACCTACTTTGAAAGCTTTACTGTGGGTAAACACATTAATTGTTTTAGGATTTTAATATCTTATTATTTGAAATAAATTTAATAAACAAACCTTTGTTAGAATTCTCGTGCTTACAAATTAAATCTCTTATCTCCGAATTAGCTTAGATTTTTGTAAATTTCTTCCAATATTACTAAATGTAATTGAAGTGACTCTACATTTTGGTTCATAGCATGAAACTAAAAGATATAACTTCCAGAAAAAGAGACTATCAGTAGACCATTTTAAAACTTATATAAAATTTTCACATTATGGAGCATATAGATAAATATAAGAATTTTAAAAATAATTCACACTTTTTTCATCTGATATTTAAACAGCTGGACGCTTACTTAGACAAAAGAATAACAGGTTAGGTAGAATGATATAAAAAAATTAAATTAAATTACAAAATTTAAGTTAAATTAACCAATTTGGATGCTCGTACATAATTCTGAGGACTTACGATCAGCAAAACGTCTTTTGTCAGCGTATTATTACACGATGAACACCTATATTTATCGAATTTTCTTTTAATTTTCGAGGGGACATTCCAAATTTATTTAAATAATAAAATGTATTATATTAACATTATTAAACTTTTTGAAACATTTATTGCGAAATTCAATGTTTTTTGGCTTGAAGAATAATATAAAAGCATTGAATCCTTTATTATCTCAAACCAAATTACAAAAAATCATATTCTGATTTGAAGGTTTATTAAGATTATTTTTAAGAAATATTCACTTGAGAATTATTTTAATAACATTCTGTCTAAATAAAAATATTTTTTATTTAGACTAAAATTCTAATTTGATTAACTTAATGTTTAGGGGAACTCAATTTACTTAAAATATAACAGGGTTGAAAACTTCAGGGAAAATCAATTTTTTAGATTTACAAATACTTATCACGAAAGCAGCAGTTAGTTTTTTATGTATGGGAATGTTAATTTTCTTAAAATTCTTTCCAAATCTGCATGAGATTTGACAATCCTTTAGTACTTATCATACGATTCATAAAATATTGTCTTTCAATCATAAATATTAAGTAAATTGAAAAAACGAAAAGAAAAGGGAAAATTGTTTTTATTTCTTTATGTTAGTTGAATAGTCATGGTCATGTTTCATTGAGTGCGCTTCGAGTCAGTTCCAGCCTAGCCGCTGTTTTGAGTTTTAATTTTTCAAACAATTTGTTGCATAGAATAATAGTACTACTTCACATTACACAACTTTGTTCTGACCTCCTTATTGTCTGAGTGTAAAGGAGAATTAAATAAATGTCATGCTTTGCACTTGACAATATTTCTCAAGTTACGAGATCCGTCGTGCTTGTACCACCTAATTTACCTGTTTTGTCATTAATCCAGTGTTAGGTAGAAACAAATCAAATATCGATTTTATGTTTTTTTCTAAAGACTTCTACAGAAACCTAACAATTTATGAAAATGGCTCAAAAGTTTTCCGACCATAGTGCTTCGTGTATAACAAATGGATTTAAGGATGCGTCAGATAATACCTACAAGAAAGCGATTCTAATGATCTCGCATTGAATTTTCTACTACCTGCAGAAGCTATCAGTGGTAGGCCGGTATGTATCAGCGGTAAACCAACAGACCAGTGATGAATTACTGAGTGTAAGATATTAATCTTCGATAAAATGACAGAAGAACTTGAACAACACAACTTATTTAAATTTAATTGATGATTCCAAAGTGGTAACCACCATCCACAACATTTAACAGGCTTTCAAGTACAAATTAGTGAGCCCTATACAGAAAGAGGAAAGAGGAGTGTTGCAATCTCTTCAAAGATGACCGGACAACATTGGAAACAGCGCTCTAATATGACCTCAACATACAAGAAGGAGATTGAGACCGTGATGATGTAGTCTCACCAAATGACGGTCAGAGAACTTGAAGATGATACGAGTATTATCATTGGATATGTTTATTATATTTTGATTGGAAAGCGGATTTTCAGGAGAATTTCAGTGACGTTCATGCCACAACAATTAACAATCGAGTAGAAATAACTTTGTTTGGAACTCGGTCAGGATATTCTGCAGACTAAAAACAGTTATTCAAACAAAATACTACCAATAATGAGTCTTGGATTAAGTGTACAGTCAAAATTTGCCTGTAGATGTCATCGCAATGGAAACATTCAACACTTCCGAAGCCAAAAAAAGAAAGAAAGAAACCAAAGCAATCTTGTACTCATTGCAAATTCTTTACCATTAGATTTAACTCCAGTAGCATGATTCCTCACGAATAGCATGATTCATCACTACAGGGTCTCTGTAGAATGCAGAGAGTTCTATTGAGAGGGTTTGTGCCACCTTCGAGACGCAGTCTGACTGAAAAAGTCGAAATTATGGATAACCCGTCAATGGCTATGAACCATTTTGCTCGTCAACCGAATAACATGCCATAATGGACACTGACGAGATCAGTTTGTCCGAAGTTCTTCGATCCAAATGGGTGCAGCCTTATCCTAATAGTGCAGGAAAACTTTATCTGAATGGTCGCTGAAGATATGAGTTCGTCCACGTATATTATCATGCGTTATTCGTGTTTCAAACGATATTTACTGGCAAAATTTAGTTAATTTGATGGCATACATATGATGATACGGGTAACATAAAGTTTTTACATAATAAGGAAAACTTTTCCGATCCAGTTGTTCATCTAGTTCTTTTTCTTGTGTAATTTGGTATAAGTTTTTTACTGAAAAATATTATTGCGAAAACTGTAATGCTCCGTTATGGGCAATTCCGTGTTTTAGTGTGTATCACGCACAGAAAGTATTTTAGATAAATATAACAGTTAAGAAAAGCTTTACAAAGCTTAAAGTTTTATTTCTTATAGCTTTATAAGACTTAATATTGCGCTTATTTATTTAGTTATTTTAATTTCATATTTTACAAACTAATATTTATGTTATTTAACATATACTGAATTCTTCAAAAATGCGAATAATTGTTGTAAATAATACATAAATATACCGCTAATAATTGTTTACAAACTAATATTTATAATATTTAACATTTACTGAAATATTTAAAATTACGAGTTACAATTGGTGTGAATATTAGATTAATTAACAGCAAATAATTGTTTAAAAACTCAATATTTTAGAAAATAAAATTTGTAATATTTATAATTCATTAAATTGTTTAATGGTTTAAGTGTTATAATGGGTGTATATATTGCGTTAATATACTGCGAATAATTGTTTAAAAATTAATATTTTAGAAAATAATATTTGCATTAGTTATCATTTACTAAATTGCTTTTAAGTGCAAGTTACAATTGGTGTAATTATTAAATTAATATTCCGCAAATATTTCTTTAAAAAACATCTTTTAAAAACGAAAGAGCTATCATAATGACATTTTTAGAAGCCACCAGGGAGAAAAAGGCTGCCACTTTCACCGACCATTTGATCGTAGCGCTGCACGTCGTAGGAGGGCGAAAACTGCTGTTTCGCCTAACCGTCAATGGGCTTAAGGACAATTACAAAATCTATCGTGAAACTTGTCCGTCCATTCTTTGCATTTCATTCTGAATTTCAAACCAAGTACAACAAAATGTTATTTTTTTAGTCTTTTTTCTCTCTATATATGACTTATTTAGACTTCTGAATTTCCCCCCAAATGAATCTACTGCCTAAAGAGGCCAGAAATAAGAGATAAGAAAAGGAAATATAGCATGATGAATGCAACACACTTGTACACATCCTGCTTCCAACAGTGGCAAAATCATTGGAAGAAAGGCTGTTGTATATAAATGCGAATAAACTTTTTTCATAAATAAGGGATCAGAAATCTTTTGTTAACAGAAAATCTGCTGAAATAATATAAGATAGAATATCTTATTAAATATTACTTTTAATTATTTTCCGTTGTAGAGTGTGATAAATATTAATACAAAGTTTGCGAAATTTGATATATTTTCAATTGTCTGTGTGACTGAATATATTTTACTTCCTTTTATTAGAATAAACTTATAAGTAGAAAATTGATGATACGAGATATTAACGAGACATAATATTGTACCTTAGCCCAATAAATTCTAGTTTTTATTTTAATTTATTTAATCTTCTTCAATGGTTGTACCTGAATAACAGCTAATCATGTTTAAATTATATCACATAGAATTTCAGAAATCACCATAATGCAATGAAATGGAGTTTTGCACCATGATAATTTTTCAGCATTTCCTTAAAAAGTATTTTATTCAGTGGTATACAATCTACTAAATTGTAATTAAGCTGTTTTCTTTTTGTGTGATCTCAAAGTATTATATTAAGATATACAGTATTCCTCACAGAAAAGATGAATAAAGTCTCACACATTTTTATAGTAGTAAATCAAGCATTTTCAAAATGATTGGATTCGTTATTCAGTATAATTGGAATTTGTATGAAGAAATATATTTTATTTTTAATTTGATACCTTAAATATTTATTAAACATAAAACATTTATTGTTTTTATTCGTAGCTTTATTTCAGTCAATTTTTTCTTCTCTTTGAATCACATCATTTTCTCCTAATAAATTGATGTCTCGAAATAAGCCATTTATTTCTTTCTCAAAACTAAATAATGGCAGTTTAAAATATTGCAATTATGAATTACATTTTTTTAGCTAAATTTTTGTTGAAATAAAAAAGGTTATGTATTTCAAACAATGAAGTATAGGACAAAAATAAAATGAATGAAGAATAAAATTCTATTTTCAAAATATTGAAAATAAAATTTAATTCTTCATAAACATTGCATTTTTAGTTTAAAAAAGACAGTTTCAGTTAAACGTCTTTAAAGAAAATTTTATTCAAAAAAAAAAAATCCACTATATTTATGCTTTTTATTCGACATTAAATTCTAAATATATTTCTCTAAAAGTGCTTGGGGGAGAAAAAGGAAATTTCTTCATAGCTAAATGAAAAATAATCTAAAAAAAATCCGCCTACCTACTTGAGACGATCCACACGTATTTTTACAGAAATATTAATAGATTATACATAATGCATGACTTTAAAACTTTACTCTGGCGTTAGTGATTTCTTTTTACGATAAATATTTTTCATAATTGATGAACTTTTGGTTGTCATTAGCCAACTATTTTTTTTATTTATAGAGAAAACAGAACCATGAACGAGCGCAGTATAATTCAAGACACTCTTCAGTTGCAGTAGAGGACTTGGCCGGTATTATTTTTTCTCTTTACTTTTCCCCCACTCGAGTAAAAACTAAATAAAGATCGTGAAGGGATGGGGCAGCAAGGATTTATAGCCTTGTTGTTTTTATAGCTCTACGTTGTTCGTGATTTGGGGCT
This sequence comes from Nephila pilipes, assembly GCA_019974015.1. Taxonomy (NCBI): domain Eukaryota; kingdom Metazoa; phylum Arthropoda; class Arachnida; order Araneae; family Nephilidae; genus Nephila; species Nephila pilipes. Next base: position 24,582 of record BMAW01009839.1, read on the forward strand.
TATCTGAGTTCAAGTGTGGCGGTGAGGACGAGCATTAAAAATATTGCGATGGGAAAATAATCCCATTTAGAAAAGAAGAAGAACCACGATGGGTGCTTTATTTTCGTTGTGCGTGTGCCCTGATACAGGAATTTTATGCTAGGTCTGTCTCGTTTACATAGAAAAAGGCTGTGATAACGTTAAAAGATCAGTTGTATTTGGGGAAGTGGAATAGGGCGTGGACATTTAGCTCTTCGGGATCTATTCTTCTTATCCAATGATTTTGACGAAGGTATTTTCGAACACTTAAAAGATTAGCTTGATATATGGCTCTTTTATAGAGCAATTTAGTGGGATTTGTTGGAAAGTGGTGTTTGTTTACGTTGAAATATCTCAGACAGCAGATTGTATTCGTTAACAAATGTACTCTTAATGGGCTTAAAGGTGATATGAAAGGAGTTACGTATAACATATATGTAATATATATTTATCCGAAACGCATGACATGTAAGACATTTTTTATAGTATTCGCCTTTAATAATTCAATGTCTCTAAATTTATATTGAACACAAACATAAATTTTAAACTTTTTCTATGGATATAATTGGGTACAGTTTGGATTGTAAGATTATTAAAAGGTGACTAATTTGAACCGGTAATATTTCAGTTAACCACGGCAACAGGATTAAAGTAATAATTATAGGATTTTATTTAACAAAGTTGCAAGATTTTGGAAGCACATCTATATAACTATATTATGATAAACAAAATAAAGCTCTGATAAATCTCTTTCAGCATGTTAAATTATTAATTATGGGATTTTGTAATCAAAACAAAACGTCTTTAACTGATGCCTGGCTTCATTTCTTGTTTCAAATTAACTATATATCTAATTTTTCTCATTTTTTTTCACAAAACTAGTTTGGCTTTCCTATCCACTGCCAAATTTACACGGTATTTTACTGGTCCGTTTCGATTTATATAAGATTTGCTATATTATTACAATTTGACGTGGGGGGGGGATTTCACTATAAAAAAAAACAAATTGCTTTCATAACCGTCATTACTTCACCATTCAAAAATATTTTATTATCTCCCTTATAATCTGTTTTTAAAACTTTTTATAATTTATTAGCTTATATAAGTTGAACATATTATAATACCAACTATAATTGCCATAATATGGTCGACTACATATATTTATCTATAGTTATAAATAAGAATTATATACAAATCTAAGAATCTAAACGAAAAAGAATTCCGTAAATTCTGTTTTAAAACTTTTACACACATAGACAAGCAAATAACTTTCGTACTCTATTTAAAGATTTCTCATTTTTAAGGTTTTTTTTTTTTTACAAAACTACCACAATCTTTCTCTTAGTGTTATCATTTTATTTCTCAAATTCAATTCTCTGTCGTTTTAATACGACTTGACTATTTCTATACACTACACGCGTGAAGTTTAACTAGTTTCCGTTATTACATTTCGTTTCAGTATAAAGCAGCTGCAGACATAAATATAAAGCTGGAAAGAAATCCTAAATGTTAGTTAAGGAATATTTCACGAATAACCTGCGTTACAATAAACTAAGAGAGCTACTGTCTTCGAAACAACAAAATATAAGTTAAGAAACATTTTCTTGCTAACTAACATTTGTAAGCCTTGAATATAGAATATATCTGATATGGAATAAATTATTTCTGTAACTTGTCATTAAATAATGAAATGAAAATTATATAATTATCGTCGTGTATATATTTTTTAACTACAAATACAATTAGTATTAGGAAAGTATTATTATAATTAGTATTTTACAAGTATAATTCGAAGTATAATTATCATCATGTATATGTTTTTATCTGCATTATTTACAGTTGACGCTCATAGTTAATGTAATTGCGGTTGCATTGAAAAAAAAGTATTCGTGAATGTATAGAAATAAGCATATAATAAAATTTTAAAATAGAACATGCTTTTTCAAGTTAAAAATATAATAGTATTTTGAAAGTTATAATTTATTTACTACAAAATGTGGAATAAAGAATTTTGGTGGAGTTACATATGCATTTAGAAAAGAATCATTAGCTCAGTTGTTATTACTACATTTTATCAATAATTACTCCAAATCATTGAATAATTCATATATCAAATTCAATTCTTATTGAAAGTGAATTGTGTGATTTACATGTATCAGTGTGCATAGTATATTTTATTTACCTTAAAATTTTTTCCAGTCGTTTTCATTGTTGAAATAGAAATTTTCTATTTTTTTTTTTAAATTCAAATACTGTTCATTACTTAAAATATTTAATGATTCATAGTTTCATTAAGCGTAATGAATCAAATAATCGAAAAATGAGATACAATATGTAGATACAAAAGCACTTTAATTATTTATGAAATTACAACAAAAGGAATGTTTAAACAAAGTAAAAATGGAAAATTTCCCCCATTATTCTGTTACTATTCTTGGATAAATTAGAAGGCTCATTAATATTCGATTGCATTTCTTAAATAAAATCTGACTTTATGGTACGTTTCACAATAATTTTAAATATACAATGTTGAATAAATGTTCTTCGTTTGAACAAAATGTGGAACGGCATTCGAACGGAGTTGAATATTGTTTAGGGAATTCAAACAAAATCCTCTCTTGGAAATTGAAATTTACTTAATGAATATGGTAGGCAAAACAACATACAAAAAACTCAAAAAGTTGAAGCAAAATGAAATACTTAGTACCATAAATATTACAAGGGAAAAAATGATGTTAAAAAACTATTGTAGTTTTTTATTTGTTTTTGTATATATACTGGATGTATATTTTTAATAAGAAATTTATTTACGAAAACAAAAAGGAAAGTAAATATGTTTTTTCTCTTTTTTTACTCATAATTAACTATGAAATAATATATATACAAAAAATTTTTTTAAGATTTTATGATGAGATATTTTTAGAAAAAGCAATGAAGTCGCAAAATAATCGTTAAAAGGTAGATGTATATTTTCATTAGATTAACTCTAAGTATAAACTCTTTAAACATATTTGAAATAAGATATTTTATCAGGAATGTGAAGGAAACCCATAACTACATGTTCTTGATAAAATATTTCTAAATGTTTAACATGATGTTACGACCAATATACATATTATGCAGTGAACTGCAATTAAGTTTCGTTATAGTGTCTTTCTACGACATTAAAGCGGAGCAGCATGTATTTATATAATTGGATAAACATGTTTAAAGATTTTCTTAAGCTTAAGCACATTTAAAATAAGATGTTTATTCAACATTGATTCACCAATATAAACAAGTTATATTTAATATTAATATTCCTTTTTGGAGTTTTTGAATTAAGTAAAGCATTTATTATAGAACCATCAACAAAAGAAGTACTCTTATTCTGGCATAAATGCAATGCCTTCAATCAAACTTAGTATAATTTATAACAATGTTAAAAAATTTCAAATGCATTTTAATAAATAGAACCTTACAAATTTCGAATTGAAATAATTTAATTTGAAAATATATAGTAGATTATCATTTACAAATTGGAATTTGCTAGCGAAAATATTTTATTGAGTTACGTATGATAAAATTGTAAATGCCGACTACAACAAAGCTTAAAATTATACCTATTTATAACTTAGGTTAGTTTGTGTATTTTAAGAAAAATCGTGTTTATCAAAGTATACATTTGTACGAACTGTTAGAGATTACATATAACACCTATGCGCTGCAACATATCACATCCCTAACATGACCATCTGCATGGCAATTGAAGAACTGCGCTGTTTTTAGTGCTGGAAATGAAACAAGATTTAGAAAAAATTTAAACATAATGCTTTATTTTGAATTTTATATCTCGAGCATATTATTTAGAGTTAGTGCATAATGACAATCGCTATGTCGTCAGTTTTAGGATTCTTAAATTTTTAGCCATCGAAATTAAAGATGTTTTGTTGAAATATTTAAATTATGAAACAAATTAATGTAAATTATGAATACACAGAAAATTATAATAGTGATAATTCATGCAGTTTTTTGTTTTGTAAATAAATTCAAGTTGCAAATCCAGTGTGAAATTTTAATGCACGAATAAAAGTATTATATATGTAAAAGTAATCAATATGAGTGATATGTTAAATGTTATAGGTTAGGTTTTGAATATATAAATCACAGATACTTTATATTAAATTAGACAGTAAATGGCACTGGAATAAAGCTTTTACAGATATTTAAGACATGTGGAGAATTTCCTTTTCTGATTTTTTCATTGCTGAAGAAACGTGTTCTTACACACATACGTCTATAACTATGTAAATCAAATACATTCAGTGTTCATTAGTTGCTTAAACTACCCTGCTGACCAATAAAATTGCAGCACTAAAAATAAAAGCAAATACAAAAAATATATTAATTGTACATAAAAGGGTATAGCGTGAAAAATAAATTATTAAATTTGCAAGCTGTTTGGGAGGTCTTAATTGGTGCGAAATTTGTAGAAACAGCTGCCATTCCTGGCAGCTAAAATGGCTCTTACCCTGTTAGGCATGGAATCCAACTCGGCTTGGATGACAAAATCGGGCAACTCATTCCATGCTGCTTCAAGTTTGGCTTCATGGACGTCTTTGGTGATCATACGCGCGTTTTTTTTTTTTTTATCAGCGAATCATGTAATTTGTTTAGCAGTAACAGGCACCAGTGGTGGTCTAACACTTTTTTAGACCTAGTAATCTTTACTTTCTTCACTGTGGTGAGTATTGGTCCGTAAATGATCCTCAGATTTGTTAGTGAGGATCTTCCCTTTTTTACATCGTCTCTAAAAGACGTGGCCAAATTGAAAATTGCTTTTCTACCTCACAACAGAATCATACGACAGACTATCATTTCCCCAACAACCATCATTTTCTAGTGAGTTAGTCAGTCCCTAACCTTTTAAATAAAGAAACTTAGTCTTGCTGCAGTTAATGTAACACTTAATCTTCTCCATACTGCAAATTACTTCAATCTGAGGTTTCCTGAAACGACACACATTAACTTGAATTGTTGTAATTTGTAACATTATATATATAAGAATCCATTAATATGTAGAATAAATTTTATCTAGTTATATCTATTATTATTTAGTAATAAATATTATATTATATTTTATTTAAAAATAAAGGTTTAGTCTAAAGCTTAGCTGTTTACTGTGATCTTATAAATAAATGAAAAATTTAAATCAATAATGCTTCATGAAGATAATTTTATACTTTTGTAGGAAATTACATACTTAAGAACTTTAAATCCCTCAAAAACAATAAGATACATAATATTAAGTAAAATTAATTACATACGTCTGAATTGTTATTAATTGTTAAGAAACTCAAATGACGAAACTTGTATCCCATTTTCACTGTGAATAGATAACTACTAACTAAAACTGATCATCTTATATTTCATATGCAAAATTATAAGTAATTACTATTAAGAATATTTTTATTTTGAATCTTTTCTGTATGGAGGCTTTGTGGGTTTGTATTCATTAAATAATCTCTCAATCCTATTTCATTTCCAAAATATTTTCCACATTTTTATTCTGTTCATACATCGAGTCAAATCTAAATAAATAAATACTGACAATTTTCAAGCAACATTTAACTCTAAAAAGAAATCCATGAAAAAATTTCACTATATATGTGCAAAATTATTTAAACTAACTAACGCAAAGATATGCTAAGATGTTGCTAATGTAAAGCTATTATAATAAGGTGTAAATAAAATATACGCTTTGTTAAATCATATATAAAAAAAAACCAAGAAATTTATTGAGAAGCACGAACCGTTACATCGTATGACGTGTGTAGAGTTTATCATTAGAGAACCTTGAAAATTATAATAAAAATATCTATTATTTCGTTACTATCAAAAAATATTTAAATACACATTATAAAGAATTTATATAATAATAGAATTTATTTAAGAATCTAAAAGAGAACTTCTAAAATTATAGAAAGGCAATATTTGAAATTTTTTAAGAGTAGTTAATTTCTTATGACAAATATAATGAGCACAGTCTTGTACAATTTCTTCCGAACGATTGCTTTATTTTAATAAATTAGATCTTTTCTTTTCTTTGTAGTCTAAATAATGCTCAATTTATAAAAGCTAGATATTCAATTTGGATTTCTTCACAGTTAACGTGGTAACTATCAATAACCTTAAAGTTGAATAACCTTCAATAACCTATCAATAACCTTACTTTGGTACGTCATTCTAATCTAAGTCAAAAGATTACAATGAAAAAGTTCAAATTTTGTACTGAAGTACTACAAAACTAGAATTAGCTAATTATTTTTAAGGAGTTTTCAACACGTACAGAAAGTATTTTAAGTATTAACGTTTCAGTCAAGAAAGTAAAATAGTAAAAAAAATAGTAATATCCATTCACAAAGATAGAAAGGAGGAAATCTGTAACAGGAGGAATACATATCTGCGTATGTGTGTGACAGAGTAATTGCAGTTATACATGCAGTTTAATTTGTGGAGATATTTATTCTTTAAATATTGTTTTGGAAATAAACGCATTGATAAATTAATTCATATTATTAAAACCTAAGATACATTTTTAATTTCTAAATTTGTTTAATATAATGTCGTCTTTAAGAATTCATATATGATTTGATAAGTCTTAGTTCGTGCAAAATTATTAAACTAAAATTGTGTACCTAAAGTAGAGAATGTTGTTATAGTTTTGTACATACATATTTTCCCTCCTTACAGCTTATAAGGTCATAAATACATGTATTACATAATAGTTTAATAACGTTACATTTACAAGAAAAGAAAATGAAAATAAAGAACTTTTCAAAAATGCAGAGAATAAAAACAATAATAAAATATTTCCAAATGTACGAAATAAAAAAAGGACCTTTATTGGAAATTTTTCTTAAAAAAATGTTCAAATAGCTTAATGTCGAATAAAAATTGAAATTGCTGATAAAAGTATTCGACCGAGAAGACTCAAATCGAACCGTTCGTTTATTTAAAACTTTCTTTTCTAAATCACTCGAGAAGAAATGCAATAAAAAAACAAAAGAATTTCATTCGTTTTTTTCCATTTTTTTCATAAAGAAAAAGCAAAGCAAAACATCGAAACCGTTAAACGAAAAAAAGTAGAGAGAGTGGGACAAAAACATACAAGAAAAAAATCCTTGCAGCAAGGTCGGAAATGGAAGATATTTCCACAATCCATCATAAGATAACTTTTCCTCTTGTTCGAATAAGAAAGATTGGAAGCGAAAAGAAGATATGTTTTTCCATCGTTCTTTTTCTCTATCTTTCTCTAAATTTTAGAGGAAAAATTTCATCTTCATTAGAAATCTAAAGAAATTTCTTTCAGAATCTTCCAAAAGGAAATAATCTCCCATTTTCTACATCTATCATTCATAAATATTCAAGTCGACAAATTTAGATTAACCCAAAAATCACCATAAAATGATTTTACCTTTGGTTGTACATAACGTGTAACATGATTAGAAAAAAAATAAATAATTATTTGTTTTTGGAGAAATATAAGAAAAAATCCAGGTTAAGTAGAGATGTATATATTTACATATCTTAAACTTTTAAGAAGGACTTTTCTCACAGATATCCACATGTATTCATTGTAGTATTTCCTTTATGTTGTTAATCTAGTTCATAATTTTCATCTCTCTCAGATCGGAATGAATGGTAAATATATAATATAATATTATATATATATATATATATATATATATACTGAAAAATATATATATATATATATATATATATATATATATATATATATATATTGAAATGTATACCACAATGAATGGTAAAATGTGTATAATATATTCTTTTTCAAATGTATACCGGAAAGAATAAAATTTGTACAACATCTCTTAAACTATAATTTTTCAAACAATACCAATTAAAACAATGATTTCTCTCATTATAAACAATAAATGAAAATACGAAATGAATGTATTATTTCAATATACAACTGAGTACCAATTTTATATGTTTGACAGTAAATTTTGATGTTACATTATATTTACATATAAGTTTATTTAGATCAATTATTTATCTAATTAAAACCATTTCTTTTTTTTAGCTTCTAACAATTTGAACTATGCACAAATGGGTGTTTATTATATGGAAGCATATATATGTGAAATACTAACAGAATTTTGAAAACTAACTGTTATTGAGCTTTGATCAAGCGACAAGGACCAAACCTCAGCTGGCCATTCCGCTCTCTAGGTTTCAGCACCATTATAAGGTAAGGACTATGATCCTCGAAAAGTTGAATCGCATCATTTTGATGCAATAGCAGTATTAGTGATCACGATGAGCTGTAGTGGTATTAGTGTTCAAACATATAAATTGATTGATACAATGCTTGGCACGAGTTCATGACCATGACTATGCCATAAATGTCCAATACATCGTATTAAATTTATAGAAAAATTGTTTATCACTTACATTTCCTACATTCTTTTTTTCATTTCTAAGTTTCTTAAAGTTCAATATGGTAAGAAGAACTTTAATAAATAACTGAAATAAATTCTATAACTTTATTTTTTTTTTCAAAAAAAGGTAATTATCTACCTCATTATGTATTTTTATATGAAGAAATACAATTATATTTTTAATAACTAATTTTATTCAATGTAATCTTTTTCAAGATCTTCATTTCAGAATTTAATTAATTTTACCTTAATATCTAAATGTATTCATGGAAATGTAAATATTTCATATATTAATTTTAAATGTTATATCTTAAATTATTTCATGCATAAGATTATCGAGTATTGTATATTAAACTCAATTTTTTTTAAAAAAATCGGCAATTATATTTGTTATTTTCATGAATTGTATACAAATATATCTAAATTAACTTCCTCCGAAAGCTTAAAAACCATAAAAATTATGAAATATTCGTCATATAAAACAATTTATAATATTAAAATTTACTATTGCACATAACACGTTTCGCAGCTAGAATAAATTTACCACATCATATGGAAATTCTTTGTACTCAATCATTTCTAATATTCCAAATATATTTCTTGAATATTCAAAGTTATAATAATTTAAAATTATAATTATGCAATGCTTATTTAACTATGCAATTCTTTAAAAGTACAGAAGTTCGAGTTGGTGAGAATTTTAATACCAGATGCTCAATTGTCTTAAACGGTTGAAACACGTATTATTGCTTTAAAATTCACGTGTATTATTTGGAGGAGAAATTTACTTTAAAATCTGCGTACTTCAAAATCGCCAAATTTAATTATAAACTTTAAGTAATTAACAGAAATATTTTTGAATACAATTTTCTTCAAATATCTATAAAAATATAGTTAAAAGAGATCATTCATTCTTCATGTCATTGGGATGTTCTCCTTTTTCATTGGTACCTAAAATATTTTTGATTAAACACATCATTGCAAAATTTTACATATCCCTGTCTTTTTTTGAAATTCAAAGCATATAATCATCATGAATAAATAAAGTTAGATAACAATATATAATTAACTAAGCAATATAACGTACAAAGAGGAATTTAATTGCTTGATTTTCAATCAGTAGCAGATAATTTATACAGAATTGAAACTTTCTAATGTATTATTATTTTACTATAACGTAATTGAGTTTATAAAAAAAAAAATAGATAATTTTCATGATATATCTTAACTGTTACTTCCCAGATATTTCCATATTAAAAGCAATGATTTTGAGATTACCAGAATTTTGATTTTGTACAGATATTGACATTTTATTAAATTGAAAAATGTTTATTTGCATATAATTCTACATTTCTTTTCATTATACTGCTACGCATTTTAGTACAATTTAAAACAGTTCTACAGTAAATCATAATAAATTGTAAATTGAAACATTAATTTATGTATAGAAAATAATCACTAGTATAAGACTTCTTTAAATTGTATTAAAAAATATTAATCATTTAACATTCTTAGTATGTAGAATATTTTTGTTCTATTCATAGATTTTTAACTTTGTAGGAAAATTCAAACGTTTTCACAAACATTAATATTAAAATTATACAATACACGAATCCGTTTTCAATTTTACAAGATGGGTAAACATATTTTCCTTTAGAAATAATTTATAATGCACATTATTTCTTTTTGTATTTGATTCAAAATAATAAGCGAAATTTAAAATAAAATCATTTGCCAAGTGACTTCATATTAAATTGTAATATCATCTCACACTGTGTTGATGTGTAACATACAATAGAACACAAACATGGTATTCTCATTTAAAGTAATATTTTTATTTTATATTTATACTTACAAAGAATGGTTGCAAAAAAATCAATCATGCCTGAAAATCAGATCTAAAACATTTCTTACGGAAAGGTAAAATTGTTAAGTAACACAAAAAATAAGAAACAGTTACAATAACAAAGTACAGCATGAATCATATATTACACAAAATTTTCAGCAACAACATTTTATGAAAATGCTAAATATAACTGATACGGTGCCAATAACAAATATATCACATAAATTGTTTTGACAACATTTCGGTAGATTAGTTTTTATTGAAAACAAAAAGAAGTAATAGCTTGAGAAACGTATCCAGATTTTCCGAAAAATAAAATACCTGTATAAAAACATATGCACTTACCTTTTTCAATTCATAGATCTTTTTGAATTTCTTTCTTATTCCTTATCCAGTTAAGAAAAGGAGCATTGAAAAAACGTTTTGAACTTCAAGATCTGGATAGTCTCCGTTTCATAAGCAATATAAATACAAAATATTTTCACTTCAGCAGATAGCATGGACAAATACTTTCCGAAAGTATATTATGAAGGTGAAAGAAGACAAGAACATATTTCTAAAAAGGAGCAATGATTTATAGCAAATATGCTTGAGTAGAATCCATGAAAATGAAAAAAAAATAATAATGTCGCGTTCTCTCACACCTCATTGAAACAGTATCGAAGCATTTTCCCATATATATATATATATATATATATATATATATATATATATATATATATATATATATATATATGCTTTCATCTGACTGGCGATAGGTAGATGGTTCTACGGAAGAAAAAGATGGTTTGTCCAGAGAAATGGACCATAAAATTGAATCCTTCGCTTTTCAGAGATGCTATCATTTTGACAGCTTTTTGAAGAGCTCTTTTGTATTTTGTCCCGTTCATTCCTTTTCTAGGTTCAGATTATTTGGTATTATTAAATTTTTGAGAAATGCTTTGCCCCCATTTTCTATTATGTGGTAAATAGAAAGTTATGCGGCATATTTTGAAAGGAATATTTTTCAAACGCTTTCAAAGTCAAGCTAGTAAATTTCTGTAGATAGACAGTAGATATGTATAGGTTTTAAACACATAAAGATTTATTGGACTACAGATAAGTAAGTTCAATATGTGTTTCGTAAAAGGCACTAAAGAAGTTTTTAAATGTATTAATGGTTTTTAAAAATAAATTTATAAATTTTAGAATTTTAGTAAATGAAATACTGACTTGTATGAAATATTTTTACAAGTAATGTAAAATAAATCCTATATAATGAGAATTAAAATAAAAATAACTAACAATTTTATTAAATTTTTATACTAATTTTAAGAGTTATTTTTTAACTTTCTTTAATTTATTATTTATTTTAATAAATTAGTACAAATTTTTGAAAAGGGAATCTTAGTATGTAATTTCAGATTGTAAGTATAACTTAAAAGCGAAACAAAAAAAAAGAACTGTGACAAAACATACAACAAAGTATTAAATATCTTTAAAAACCTTATGTGAAATGTTTTTAAATTAGTAAGTATTTGAATATTTTATTTGCAGTATGAAAATAGATAAACAAAATGCAAACATTTCATTATCTCACTGGTGATTTTAAGGCAATCCTATTTTAAGTATTGATAAAACAATTAAAACCTCTGTTCCTTAAATGATTAGTTACAATTATAAATATATATATATATATATATATATATATATATATATATATATAATTGAAAACTATAAAAGAATTGTTTTCCAATGGATCCCATTTCACTGTGGTATCCCCATCAATCAAACAACGGATGGGCTGGCCAAATAAAAGGTTGTTTGGTTAATCAGGCCCCATATTTCTTGGTTAGCTCTAAGTCCGCCTAATCAAGGATCTATCAAACACTTAAGACAACGCATATGTCATCATTGAAAGAACGGATGAAAGAAAAACAGTGGAGAAATGACATTCTTATTTTCCCCGATTGCCCAAGAACCATCGCTGCAGCTGCCTTTCTTCTCTCGATTGGGCATGATCATCCTTGCCGATTTCTGATACTGGACAGTCCTACATACCCACTCTGCGGCAGTGGTGCGACAATGAATGCTGATCATGTCCCGTCTGCTCAGCTCGCACGAAGAACTGCATCTAATTCCGATATTGGGAGGACAGAGACTCTTTGAAAAATTTAATTTCAATTTCTTGATTTTATTCGTTTCTTCTGTTCTTGTGTTTGACTTGTGTATTTGTATATTGTACTCTTTTGATCTCTGTTCGGCTTTAGGATAATGTCTGTATTGCCTGCTGCATCGGAAACACACACACACGTATATATATATATATATATATATATATATATATATATAAAGGAATTTATTGAACTTGAACGTGTGGCAAAATATTAAATAATTTTTTTTATTTATTGAATAAAATTCTATGTGAGATTTATGTTTTGAAAGCTGTCTTCCATTTGTAGTTACGATCCATCGAAAGTAAATTATAAGTCTTGTATGAGGTCGCGGTAGCTTAGTGTTAATGATCGTTCGCTCTTGGCAGCCGAAATTGGTGCGAATGCTGATGTATTTGATAACCGTCGTGCAATGTGGCTGGTGCACGCTATATCTGTCAAGATTTAAATCCTTCCATATTTGGAGTGTATAAGTTAGATCAGAGAGACTCTAATTCAGATGTCGTCCACATTATTTGACATAGGTGCGAAGCTAATATACTTCGTATTGCTTCTGATTGTGATGCCAATAGCAATCAATCAGTACAAGTCATTTAATATCAGATGATTTAAGAAATAATAATATTAATTATCGGAAGTTTCTAATTTAGAAACCAAAATTTGAAATCATAAGGATTTGTTTTTTACTTTTTTATAAAAAAATTTAGTTACTTATACTTAAGAAAACTTTTAAAATATATTGATATTTCTTTTGATAAATGTTTAATATTTTGCTAATTCAAAATTCTCGATTTTTCTTCGATTTCGCGTTTTACCTTCTTATTCTCAAATTGCTAGAAAATTACTTTCTGAGTGAAGAAAATGAAAATATTGATAAAACTAAATCCCCTCAAATAAATATGAAAACACTACAAATAATGTGATATTTAAACACAAACTTACTAATATAAAATTTTACAAGCGATTTTAAAAGGACTTAAAATTGTTCAACTGAAAAATTGATCAGGAATTTTGAGGAAGTTTCTATTTGTTAGATCTCAGTAATTTGGATAAATCAATAATCGGAAGAAAAAACTTTGACTTGTTTAACTTAATTGCTTATTCAGGGTTAATCATGGATAAATTCATGAAAATAATGAAAATATTCACTAATCGAAGAATACGGTTACAGATACATTTTTGCCCAATTACATTTGATGCTAACCGGAAGTCACTAAATAAAAAATAATTTTTCGATTGGATTGGAAAAGGAACATTGGATTTAGAAAAAATCTTAAAATTTATAAAAATATGAAATGAAATAATAAAAATGATGGTAGGAAATTTGACGATAAAACTCATTTTAAGCAAAATAAATTTCACACACAAGTTCAGGATTTCAAAACAAACTTTAATACTGAGGAAAATAGAATTAACCCTGAATACGAGGAATTAAATGTTAGAACAAATGTTAATTTATGTTATAACAGTAATAAATATAATCACCTATGTGTTAATTGCCTTAAAAAGTAATGCATTAATGTATTGTAATTGAGAATCTGGTTGATACATTTCGAAAAGCATTTACCAAAAAGATGTAAATGGAACTTAACTAGTAATTCAGAAGACTTATCGAGTTAAACATGTATAATGGTTGAAAAAATATATTGATTGATATTGGAAATTACATAAGATTAATAGGCTGTGGATCGCCTGAATTAAAATTGGTGTGTACAAAATTGATGGAAGTATTTTTGATGAAGTAAGATACGACGTCTTTTGAACTTCGAAGTATTGCTTGATATTTATGCTCTTAATGATAAAATAATTGTTTTGGAGAAGCAAAATTTAACAAGAAAAGGAAAGTCACATTTAGGAGAGGATATTAATGTATCTTACCGGTAAACATTTACAGTTAATAATAACATTGTGCTTTGAACGCAAACGAATCAAAAATATAGCACTAACACAGTTCCATATTGGAACAAGATTGAGTTAAATATAACTATCCCTCAAAGGGATAATTTTTTACAAGTTTCTAATATTGCCGTTTTCTAAGATTAGAAGATTTAAAATGCATTTGTAGATGATATATTTGGATACAGTCGTACTCGGCACACGGAGATTCTACCAATTTTAGTGCAACATATCGTTGATGATATTGGATATGTATTTAAGAAGAAAACCTAGATACCGTCTCTAGTTGTTGAGATTACAAATTTCAATCAGTTTATTGAAGATGTGATACTGATATTTTTCACCTATAATAATGTGTATTCTTCAAAATTACTATTTTACACATAGACATGGATGAAGCACAATAAAACAACAGCTCGGCAGGAAACACTACTCTTTAAAGTTGACAACAGAAATATTGAGTTCGCAGACAAAATCGTAAGTTTCTATAATGTGCAGGTGCATTAAGTCGTTGTAGATTACGCAAAGTCATTATTTATTTTACTAACCTCAAGAGATTATGTTGAAGTAGTTTTTATGTCAGAAAATTGGTTGTCATTAATTTATATTAGCTTAAAATCAATAAAACCCTTTTAAAAAGTAATATAATTAAAAACACATCATGTTATTACTGATGACTCAAAAAATGTATAAAAGATACTTGTACAATACATAAAAATGTTACACATGAAGAAACTGGATTTAGGCTCATCATTTCAAGCAATAAGAATTACATTAAGAATAAGATTAAAGAAGATTTTGACGAATTTGTTATTAATTTGGTAATAAAATGAGGAATACGCTTTCAGGGAATATGATTTCTGCCTTAATAAATAAATCTTCATCACATGAGTTTCAAGACAAAGCATAGTATTTAAAAAGGAATAAAAATTCTGCAATATAACTCCATAATAATTTCAAATTTGATAACGTAGATTAAATACATACTGAGTGTTATGCTATTTGTAAAGATTTGTACTTAAAATGATTAATAAATATCTTGAAAAATTATAATTCTATTGAAAGTAGTAATAGTGAAAGAGAAATGAAAATAGAAAAATACAGAAAATACGTTTAATACTAAATTAATTTTAAAAAAATAGGTTTTCAAAATAACAATATAAAATATCCATATCTATATATATTTTACATTTCAATGTTTCATGAGGTACCTTTTAAATTTCGAACTGTAACAAAATTGGATTATATGTATATATTACAAAAGAAGGTAAATTATTATAAGCTGTTTTACAAGATGCTACACATAATTACATCTAATGAATCGGTGATTATTGAAAGAATTTATCATACTATTTAGTATATAAGAACAAAGAAAGTTGTCCTATCCATAGCTTTCATGATGAAAATCTGTTTAATTTAAATTATATAAGGGATCTTAAAGAGATTCTTCCTGTTACATCTGAATAGCACAAAATTAAGAATATTATTTCGTACGAAAAATTTAACTGTTTAGTTCAGTTACTATTTAAAAAAAATTATATTATATTTATTGATAAGAAACTTAAATTAAAGATATACCAAACAGTGGTCCAGTAACTTTTGCTTAGCAAATAATTGATTATATTTTTGTGTGTAAAATCAAGTAGATAATAAGTTCATTTTGATTACATATGTGCATGACATTATTGGGCTTCAAAATAATTATAAACCAGATGTAAACTCAATTTCTTTTTCATTATTGTGATTTAAATATAATTTAAACTAATAATGTTATAAGAGATACTGAGTATTAAAAAATTAAATTGGAAATTATAGACAGTAAAATTTACAATACATTTTTAATAAAATGGAGAAGTTTGATTACTATTTCAACAGAGTATTTTACTGGAATAATAATTTACAGTAACATAATACTTAATAACATCTTGTGTTACAAAATTTTGTTTCAAAGGAATTAGATATAAAGGTTAATTTTAAAAATACCATAAATCGTAAATTCATAGTGATTTTTCTGCTATTTAAAAACAACTTCTGTATTTGAAATTAAATATACATATTTGTAACGCTTTAAAAAAATTATTCTTCAGGATATTCGTTTTAAAATTCAAATTGTTAAATATATAATCTAAAATAAATTCTATTTTTGTATTGTAGAGGACGATAAATATTTTATTTCTGTTTAATGATGGTACGCATATATTAATAATTAAATTTAAATAATATTTATAAAAATTATTATGAATCACTTACTTTTATTATGAATCACTTTCATGATGGTAAATTTAAAATTTTTGTATTTTGTGAATTTATAATTGAAAAGTTCTCACATAAAGCGAGAAATTCTAATTAGTATGCCACTTACTATAATTCAATGAAGTACGAATGGGAGTCAGTTTAAAAGAACAGTTTTACATTCCACTCAATGATTATTATAAGACATACATTTCTATATAACTTAAAAGTTATTTAGTAAGAGTTTATTTTAGCTGCCTTCTATTTTATATTTTAACACTTTCTTGTATACTGATTTTTGAAAATTTTTCAATCTCATTCACTTTTGTTTGGCTATGATAGTTATTAGCATTCAACAAGTTTTTTTTTTTTTAAATTTATAATTGTGTTGTTAGTAATCCAATAAAGAATGCTTTGCCTGAATCTCACTCCTATGCCGCTGAGGTAGCTAATTTTAATTACTTAATAACCTTGGTTTTGTTTCTTCATCTTCTTAGTTGTAACTAATTTTCTTAAAAATATATTTCCTGTCTCATGATTTTGATTGTTCCATGTTTTAATTGTAATTCTTAAATTCAAATAGTTAAGAATTTCACGTACCAACACTTATTATTCAAATACGATATTTATATTCTTATGCATTAGCTAAAAAGCAAAATTATTGCATTATATTATGTTTACTATATATATATATATATATATATATATATATATATATATATATATATATATGAATATTTAAAATATGAATATGGTTTATTATGTTTTATTTTCATTGTTAAGGGAATAACACAATATTTGAAATGAGCAAATAATAGAATAAGCCTACCAATATTGGTCTGCTTTATACTTGGTTATTCCAACAGTAAATTTCCTAAATACTTGATAAAATGTATTCCTTGAAATTTTCAAATTAATTTAAGCAATTAAAATGGGTCATCAAGTTTAATGCATATTTGCTTTCACAAAGACGAGTCATTAATTAGAGCTTTTTACATAAAAATGCATGTGTGTGTGTGGAATGCATCAGAGTGTATTCATGTAAATATTTTCCTGGGTATTAAACGCAATTAGCTCACCATTGCAGTTTCTGAAATTCATTTAACTATGAAACTATAATTAAATATTTGTAATTCAATTAGCATAATATATTCCGTTTATAATATGATTAATGAAACTAATTATAAAGCAAATTCATTCACATTTTAAAACGATCTTTTTTAAAATGTATTTGTAACCATTAAATTTATTATGTACGCTATCTCATTTAATTGCTGGGTAATAAGTTAAATTTTTAATTTCCTTACTGAAAAATAAAGTTACATTTAAAACACATAGAAATGGTAATCATGAATCAATTTGGCACAAACATGGTTACTTTTCATCATAACCAGCTTGAAGTTTCAGTCATATTTCTCATATGAGTGCACAAGTTACCCTCTTCGAAGAACGTTGCCGACAGTAATGTGAGATCGACTTGCAATTTGTTTGGAAGCTTCTCTTTGGTTTGAGTGTTTTGGCTTCCTAGTCTAGACATCAACTTAAATAAGAGAGGGAAATCCTTTATCACTAAGTTTGTTAGGACTATCCACCGAATGATAAAATATATCCCATTTAAACTGCACTAGAAGTTGTTGGGTGACAGCAGCACCGTGAACCAGAAAGTTGTTAAAAAAAACATCACCAGAAATCAGTACTCCTCTTCTTTTGTTTTAAATGACTTTTCGCCATCATCTAAAGTTCTGACAAAAAAAAAATCTACACTGATCGTATGTAGCACCCAGTTCCATAAACTCATCAATCAAGTCATATTTATGCTGCCAAAAATACTTTGTCATAGCCTTCCTTCTGCTGAAAGTTTGTTTGAACACATTTTCATTCCTGTCCCCTTCATTGTGAATAAGAATAAGAATATCGTTTTGCCTGTCTTCAAATTTTCTATAACATTTACGCATAACACCAAGCAATCGTAAAGCGATCGTAGTATACTCGGCTTATTTTTCGGTAAATTTCAAATTCATGAATTAAGGCATCAAAGTTTGAATGCTTACAGTTCGGCTTAAATTCG
>BMAW01009841.1:0-12132 GCA_019974015.1 Nephila pilipes
TTTCAGGTTATCTGAGGTCGTTCATCATGCCGGAACCAAGTTCATTTGTACATCAAATTGTGTGGTAGTGGTAGTCTTGTGGTCATGGTCGGAAACTTGCGGTTTTCGTCGAGTCGTCCTAGTCTTTAAAAATGTTCCAAAATATTTTTAAAAATTGAGAAAAAAATATAGTATCGTAGAAACCTTCATTATTTCTTTGCTCTTTCGGATATAATTTTTGAATTCAAATAGATTAAATAGTCAAGAATGGAGAATGATTGTATAGAAATTCCATAGGATTAACATTACAATTACGAAATCAAAATGGCTGGTACACAGGAGCCTGCAAGCAACAAAAAAATAACAGAAATGTGATCCTTTCAGTAAAATACTGTGAAAAATTAAAAACTTATTAAAGCGTATTTACTGCTATTTTGACTTCAAACAAATAAGTGGCCGCAGTAACTTTGTGGTAATGATCGCGGACTCTCGGCCGGTGGTTTTTGTCGAGTTGTGAATTCGGGCCATGGTGCCACTAAAGGCATGCCGTGTAGCTGGTGTTGATGCATGTTAAATCTGTCGGGGCCCAAAGTCCTCCCGTGGCATGATATAAAAGTTAGGAGAAGGAATGACAGTTAAGGTGTCGTCCTTGTCACTTGACTGAAGTTCAAAATTACGTGGTCCATCTGCAGTAGCCCTCGTATTGCTTCTAGTGCGATGTAAATGAAGTCAAACCAAAGCATACCACATTGTTTCAAATGCCCCACTTCTCATCTCCAGTTATCATTCGCTTCTAAAAAGAATCGTTTTCATCACATTTAATGAGTATGTCAAATGAACATCTTTGAGTTGATAAGTACCCAAATATCGATCTCTTTTATGTATTTTAGTCCTTCAAAAGGTTGCGAATAGTTTAATGTGTTGTTAAAGGTTTCTGCAATCTCTCGCGTCATGTAAAGCTGGTTTGAATCAATCAATGCATTTATTATGTTAGCATCAACTTCGGTTGATTTTCCTGACCAAAAGTGGCTTTTAGATTTAAGTCACCAGTATATCGTTTCGTAATCCATTGATAGGACTGACATTCTTGTAGAGTGTTGTCATCATAAGCTTTATCAAATTTTCACAAACTTGACTCTCATTCTTACTTTTACGGAAGCAAATTAATAAAATATTGTGAAAATGCAAAGTTTCATCTTTCATCTTTAGATTGTTATAAAATCTGTAAGAAATTTCTAAAGATAGACATATGTTTTAAAGAATGAAAATAAATTTATCAGCTATTAAGGGATATATCAATAACTCAGATGGAATGTCTGTAGTCCTTTCAAAAATGAAGAATAATACCCATTACAAAAACTCGTCATGACTTTTCCAATGATTCAATAGCACTTATTGTATTTTTCTCCTTTTGACAATGTTAATAAGTATATATATATATATATATATATATATATATATAAGATACAAAGAAAACCTTTCTTTTTAATAAAATAGTTCAATGACCTTTTATTCATTGCCTTATATTCATTAGACATATTTCTTTTAGTAGACTGACATCATTTTTCTTGTCATTAATTCCTCTTAGAACAGTTGAAAAGAATGTGGAAAGAAAATAAATAAATAAATAAAAATGTTTCATCATTCGAGCTGTAAAATCAAAATAAATAAATAAATAAAAATGTTTCATCATTCGAGCTGTAAAATCTCTTTAGCCTTTCTTGTCTCGGTTATTGTTTGGTTAATATGAATAAAAGAAGGAAAGGCTTCAAAATGAAGAGTAAATTTACAAAAAGGTAATGCTATAGATTCTTAATAGAAAAAAATAAAAATAAGTTGTATCAACAAAAAAGAAAGCGTCAGAAAAACAGAAAAATAATTGAAAAAAAATCCCCTTTCCAACTAATCCTTCCATTTCTCCCGTCTCATAACAATACATAAGAAATTTTATGTCAAGGAAAAATGGAACTATTTCGGAGGTCGGACTGGGAAAAAAAAATCTTTTTTCCCAATCCAATCTTTCAGATTTTATTTCTCAAAAATAACTTTATTTTGAGAATGGTAATACTTTCACTTGAATGAAAACACACCATCTAGTTAGAAATTGAAAAAGATTAAGACTACATTCTTAAAAATATTTTGCGAAAATCATAATCTGATTGCAATATACATATATACATTTATTTAATCCTTCTATGTGGAAGGTAGTCAGAATCTTGCCTGAACATGCAGAGATTTATTATTAATTCTTTTTATTTGTGGAACAAGTGTTCTTTTTTCTTTACTTCGCTACTTTTCTCTCATATCTCAGAGTTTTTTTTATCTTATATAAAAAAGCGGAATTAATTAAGAAAGATGGTGAGACGTAATTCATTCGTTTTTACAATGCATACCAACTAAATCATAGCAATATATATATATATATATATATATATATATACATAGTAAAATAACTAAAAATAAAATAAAACACTGAAACAAATATGAAATAAAAAGAAATAAAGATTCTTTGTAAAATCTTAACAAATAATTAGATCATTAGGAGATTGAAAGAGTTATAAGTTACTACATCATAACGCTTTATCACAAATTTAAAATCAAATATAACAAATACAATAAAAATATACAGAAATAATTTTAAGATTTTTTATGAAGCCAAATATAATATTTCAGAATGAAATTATTAGTCTGCTAATACGTAAAAATATCAAAATAGAATGTTATTATAATTATGAATAAAATAATAAAAATAAAGAACAAATAATAAATATAAAAATATAATATTAACTACAGGAGAAACAGTTATATAATAGAGATAAATTTGGATCAACTATATAAAATTAAAATAATGACAATTTGAAATCAAACAAAGAAAACCTATAAGAAATGAAGAATTGAAACGAATATAAAATTGAAAATACGCATAAGTATGTGATATAAAGTAAAATAATTAACACTGTTATAGGCTAATATGCATATATATATATATATATAAATTTCATGAAAAATTCATAAAAGTTCACATTCTATACTGAGTGTGGAGGCCTGGAAAATGAATTCAGGCATAATCTTCGGCATTGAATTGTGATTTAAAATTACCATTTCACTTATACATGACCTTTAAACCGCCTTGAATCTTAATTAATTGAACCCAATATTTTCTTTCCTAAGTGAAGTTGTAAAATTGTGTTAGCTTAGCAACCTGCAAGATTTTGGAACTTTTTTCACTAGAATTCTTATATAAATACAATAGAATTGTCACATTGATATTTGATGTTTTTCCCTCAAAGAAATACACTTACCCTGCTCATTTTAATTTGGTTTGAAAAATCATAACAGTTTCAAAACATTTCTCAGAGAATCTGTGATAAAATGTTGTAGAAACAAGAAAACAATTTAAATTTGAAATGTTTCCTCTAACAGTTAAAGATAAATAATATTTCTTGATCTTTCGTCTACATCTGTTATAAAAATAATTATGTGTAATAGAAGCTAACTTTGTTTTAAAAATGAATTTCGAAAATTACTAACCATCACTTCAAATTGATTTTATTTAAAAATATGCCTTTTACATGAGAAGCTATTTATAATGAAATATTCATTTAATGGTTTGTGAAGTCTTAATATAATCTAAGACTTTAAATAAAAGTGTTTTGAAACAATAAGAGCCTCTGTACTTCCACCAGTGCATTCTAATTGAAATTGGAAGCGTTTTGGTAATTGATCTTAATGACATTCTCGTCAACTGAGTTTACTTTCTTAACGGAGATGGGTATTCTCCAAAATTTTCGAATCTTTTGTTAATTAAACTGGAGCCCTTTAAAAGACATTAACGCTCTTCGCTTCCGTAAGAATTTTAATCAGTTAAGACAAAACACTTTAGTTATATTGAGAGTCGAAGCGTTAAATTTGTCCCAGAAGTCCCTTACCAATAGCAAAGCATTCTTTAACTTGAGAATTAGGATTAAATTTGATTACTTGGGTAAGGATTCGAACAAAGTATTATAACCTGAATAGCTAAGGAAATCATCATTAAAGTCATGTTACATTGTTTCATGAAGATGAATGTTTGTGCCTTTTTTTGACTGTAAATTCTTTAAAGTAATAATTTTTTCTTGTTATTCTTTTAACATAACACATCGATCAATAACTCCCGAGACTAACCCAGAGATGGCGCTCGTAGTAAACCAGTAACCAGGTCTTTCTAGAGTACTAACCTTTGCTTGAAACGTGTCAAAATTTTAAGTCGATCGGACCAGGAAAAAGGTTTTTTGAAGTGAAGTGAAAAAGGTTTTTTCCAAGTGGGTGCCGCGATTGCTTTCAATGGAACAAAAGCAGCAACGAGTCGATGATTCAGAAAGCTGTTTATCTCTATTTACTCGCAACAAAAAAGATTTCTTGCGAAAAAAAAAAAAAAAAATTGGAAAAGCGTTGGAACGATTATATCACCCTAAAAGGTGATTAACAAAAGGTGTTATGTTGATGAATAAAAAAAAATTTTGCAAAAAAAATGTTGTTTTCAATTTTAGACTCAGGAGTTATTGATCGATGTGTTATATATCTGCATCAGAGAGATAATAATGAGATGGTTTATTTTTTTAAATTTAACTATAAGAAGTATTAAATTAGTTCATTTAAATATATAATTTTTTTTTGTATAATGAAATTTCTGTTGCCAGTCAAGTCGAAAATGGAAATATTTCTTTTGTAAGCAATGAAAAATTCATTACTATAAATACCTACATTTTTAAATGGAAAAAATACTTGTAATGAAACATACAAGATATAAATCAAATTTCTGCGTGGATGAAGTATACATTAATGTTTTTCAGAGCTTTTCCTTGAAAGAACAGCACGGGGAATTGTGCGTTTTGAAACAAACTTAACAACAATATCTTTGTAAGTAGGTTTAACCGGATGGTATTGGAATGGGTTAATTATTACTAAGAAATAACCAAGAAATCTGGCTTAACTTTCTTCTGCATATTAATATATTCTTATATATATTATGTTATTAATAACTGCTATTAATTATGATTTGTTTAGTTTCAGGAAGTCGCAGATTACAGTGATCCGCAATATATAGATGATACAGGTTCATCGAGTGACTAAGTTGATTGTATTTGAAAGGTCACTGTGTCCATCAAATCCATGATGAAATGATGGCTGTTTATGGAAATTATTATAGCCCATTGTATGATAATGTTACATGATAGAAAAGGAATTTTCAAAATGGCCTTATGTTCCTCATAGACTATCCAAAAAGCTGAAGACGATGCTACTACGAAGAAAAAATTAAGGACCTATTCCATTAGATTGGAGAGCTAACATCCAAATCATCATGAATGAGACTGATTCTAGTTATGTCAGTGTATGGAAAATTATTCTTATGTAAAAAATGTCAACACACTGGGTTTTACGATAACTAATTACTTTCTGAAGCAAACATGATGTGACCTGTGAAGGGAATTCTGTCTGATAAAAAACGAAGATTAAATTTTTTAGTCGCCTTGTTGCTATGGATGATTCTTGGATCTATCATATGAGCCAGAGACCAAAAACTGAGCAAGTGTTAGAAACTCAGCACGAATCACTTCTTCCACGAAGTTTCAGGATCAGATGTCTTGCAGATTAATTTTGCATGATGTCAGTTTATTGGGACTATCGTCGAGTCATCTAAGCAGACTACGTGAAGAAGTGTCAGACTGTAACTAGTACATATTACTACACACTGCTAAACAAATTACTTGATGCTCAGATTAAGAAACGATATGATCGCCATAGGTGTCCGTCTTCTTGCCATCAACGCACCTGCTTACTGATCTCGAAGTGTGGTTGAAAAATCAGAATGATGGAGATTTGAAATTTTGCCACTTCCAGGCTATTCTCCAGCAGGCTTCTTATTCTCAGAACTCAATAAGGCATTGTGGGGTGGAGATTTGACAACACAATTAACATTATTCAAGAGGTTCAAAAAGGATCTCGACGCAATTAACTGAGTTCTACAATCGGCCTTCGAAAAGTCAAAAAACATTGGTAGAAATGTACAATTAAGGATGAGGACTGTGTAGGGAAGTTATAAAAGCAGCAAAGGAATATCAAACTTCTATCTAAATTATGGTTAGTAATAAATGCATCTTTACGATACCCCTTGAATAATAAAATAAATTTTAAAATATAATCAGATCAGAATATCAGAAAGATATATAAGGTATTAAAATTTTTTTTTTTTGGTTCGGAGTAAGTTTGGAACATGAATATTTTCATTTAAAAATATCTGAAAGTAAATTAATATTTGAAAACAATTCGGCAGACAATTTAACCGTTATACAAAGTTTTCAGCTTATACGTGTTCGAAGTTATTTTATAGTAAGTTCACATAAATTTAAATTCTATGCTTTCCAGAATTTATAAAGTATTCTTAGAAGTTTACAATGATAAATAAATATTTTAAAATATTTTCTCTATTTTCATAAATTGCAAAAAGTGTATCGAAATTTGATTTCAGTCAATTCTGTTCACTTAATATTCCTTTTATTGAAAATGATTTTACGATTCTTTTCTATAAATTCATAAATTAAATTTGAAGTAAGGAGCCGCATAAAACTAATTAGTGGTTTATCAGTAAAATCAATCATTTTTAAAATATTATTAATTTAAATAAAGCTTAAATTTAAACTAATTTCGAAATAAATAAGGTTTGCGAAACTTTCATGTACGAGTGCTTTTTCAACCACATAATTATTTTCAAACTTAAACTTACAAAAACGGGTAGTATAATTTGTTATTTAACTCAAAATAAACTATTTTTCAATTAAAGGCTTAAAAATTATTACAATGGAATGGAATATAATTAATTTACTTAAATAATTATACCCTGCATTGAGATAATAACTTTCGTTATTCGTTATCCCATGCTTCATAATCATTAAAATCAAGTTTTCTCTACTTTTCTTGTACACAAATTGAATGTTTCTAATGAAAAATTATAATGATATTTTTCATACAATTTTTTGATTTCAAACACACACACAAATCTCTACGTCAATAATTATATAGCTAATTAAATTCACAGATTAATTACATAAAATATATCTCGTATATTCATTCTTAGATGGAATAACAAATAGTTCAGAAGATCTTCTGTGTATATAAGGCTTTTCCTTAATTTATTCTTTATCTTTAAACGTGACTCAAATACTTTATTTTTTGAAATTAAATTAATGATCTTCTGTGTTTCTTTAAGGAAAGAAATATGATAAAACTTTCTAAATCAATTCTTATTTGAATAATTAAGTCTTAGGCTTAGTTCTTTTGATTAAATTACTAAAGCAGGTTTTTTTCTTGATAGTTGTAGTTATAATTTGTATTTGTTATGATTTCATAAAAATATGATTTGTAGCGTATCTCTGTTATCCGACTCATCTACGATCTTAAATATTAATCTACTCGTAAATCTAAGCTTTTCAATTTAATTTCAAGCACGATAAAATAATTAAAATAGTGAGATAAAAGAATTTCAAGAATGTAGTCAATTACTTTTCAAAGCCTTATTTATTGTTTCATTAAAAGAGGGAATGCTATCTTTTATGGTTCACTGTCCCTCCACGAGAATACTCGTAACTTCTATAAAATTTCAAATATTTCTTTTACCGAGAGATACGATTCGACTTAATCCACAATGTAGAAACTTCGATCAGGCAGAATCGGGTGATCGAAGTTTCCTTACAGGTGATTCTGGCATGCAAGTAACTCCCTTGAACTATTTAAGGTCTTAACCCTTTTGCTATCTTTCAACTACGGTAATCTTTTTATTACGGTAAACGTTCTATGTTCTCAAATTCAGTTCTCTGCCGCTTTTATTCGACTTGAGAAAATCTACTCTAAGTCTACAATTAAAGAAATAATACAATTCTAAGTCTTATCTAATCGTACCATTCACTACAATTCTTTCTAATTTCATTCCACGTTTCATATGGTTGGAACGAAGTTAGAAACTTAAATATAAAGGCAAAAAGAAACCTCAGATCTTCGTGAATAGCTAATGATGCAAATTACTTTTAATGCAAGAAAATTTTCAGCACATTCAGTGATTATAAACGATTTAATTTTCTGTCATTTTTTAAATTTTCATTCTCAATGTATCCAGTTTAAAAGGAAGCAAATGAACAAACAATTACCCTATGTGATGAAAGGTTCGATTGAGGATAAAATTTTTCAAATTGTGTCTGTTGTACTTGAAAAATAATTGTTCTATTTTTTCTAAGGTTATTTAGTCTGCAATTAATATTTATGAAAATAAGAAAATACTCTTTTTATTTCATGAAAGCTTCAAACCAATCTTCAAAATCAATTTTACTTAGAGTTTTGTTAGATTCTAGAAATAGTAACAAAATTCTGAGGTGTTTCAGTATTTTCTTGATTTTCCATCTATCGCATTTTATGGAAGAAATGGAATGCTTTTTTTTTTTAACTTTTATTAATTAGAAGTGAAAAATCAGAATTTGCTTCTTTTAAAATTTTTATTTCCCCCTTACTTTTGAATACTTTGAAACTCTTTTCATTAAAATAAAATTTCTTTCTAACGGGTAAAAAATGCAGAATTCTTCCCCTTACTTTGATTAAAAATAAGGAAATTATTTTTCTTAGTAAGAAACTTTGATTTCAATATTCTACTGAACGTAAGTTCTTAAATTAATTTTTTTCTAATTTTAAAAGTAAGTTAGATATTACTTTACTTTATAGTTTATTCCTCTAAAAATATTTTATAGTCACTTTGGCTAT
The DNA here is from genome assembly GCA_019974015.1 of Nephila pilipes. Taxonomy (NCBI): domain Eukaryota; kingdom Metazoa; phylum Arthropoda; class Arachnida; order Araneae; family Nephilidae; genus Nephila; species Nephila pilipes. Next base: position 8,764 of record BMAW01009841.1, read on the forward strand.
CAGTTCTATAACTGAATAAAATTTAGATGGAATCATGCATTTGAATTTCTTTTTTTTATAATGCATATACTTTTACTGGTTAAAAGAATAAGAAATCTAGCAAGTACCATGAGATTTCTGAAGTGAAATATAATTCGACTTAAAAATAATTAAATATCAAAAGCGTGTTATTTGCAAATACGCATATCAAGGACAGGATATGATCGATCTATATCAATTTCGAAATATGTTGCTGACGTTTCCAAAAATTGAGAAAGAATTTATTTTCTTATAAAAATATTTATGGTATAAAAATTATATTAATCTTAGTTGTACCTTTTCTTGGATATTCTTTAGAATACTAAGCCTCATTTCATGTCATTATTGTAAATAAAAGAATTTTAATATTGGAATGTGAATAGATCAATTGTTTCTTTAAGTATTATTTATTATGCTTATTTTTATGCTCTCATAATTTAGGATATTAACTGGTACTTTATATATAAAAAGAAAATTTTTATTTGTATGTAGTATTACTTAATGTAGTTTTTGTTCCCTTTTATTTTATTTTCGCTTATATACCACGATCCCTGATACAATTCATTAAACTTTTCATCTAATTTGCTTATTATTGTTTCATTTGGTTGCAAGAATTTGGAATTTTATACAATTCAAATTACAAAACTTCTCCTGGGTTAGTGAAGAGAAAATCACGAGTAGTCCAATGACGCAACTCTAAATGAGGGAATCAAAAGAATGGGAGAAATCAGACTCAAATTGCAAATAAAAGTTTTATTAATGTTTAAGTCTAACTCTAGAATAACAGAATGTTTCAATAGACAACAGCGAACAAAAGGATGAAGCAAAATTTACTCCTAATCACAGTAGAAACTTAAAATGATTAATATCTCATTTAGTGTATTTTATTAAAACGTTTTTCTGAATTTCACTTGATGTGTGTGTGTGTGAGTGTGTGAGTGTGTGTGTGTGTCATCAAATTTTCGATCGTTAATTTAACCAACTTCCCATCAAGCTAGAGCTTTGAAATTTTGGGAATCGTTCGTACTCGCCTAACAATGCAATATTTAGACGTTTGCGACAAGTTTTAACTAATATTTTAATAATTTTAATAAGTCAAAATATTCTTTCCTCTAGGCGCTTTTAGGATTGAGGAAAATTTTTTTTTACCCCTTTGGGAACACCGGGCACTCCCCACGCCACATGAGGTATTGTAAAACCTTTGTACTCACAAAGAGGAGATACTATCTCCCCTTTACTATCTCCGAGATAGTAAGGGTTGCTGACTTTTAGTCAGTAATCATTCGCAAGAAAGAAAGTTTCCAATATTTGGCGCCATGTCTTATCACAATAATTTTTTCTGAATTCTGGTTTCCATTTTTTTTTTAATAGAATGACTTACAAACTTTCAAATGATTTTATGAGTATTATGAATTGTTTAATACGCTCACAAATGTCTCTTTTTAAGTAAATTTTAAAGTTAAAATAACTAACAGTTTTAACTAATATTTCAATAATTTTCTTTAATAAACTTTGCCACCACATAAAAACGTTGGTTTTTATATCGAATTTTTTTTCAATTGCTTTTAAAAATAATCTGTTACAAAAAAGGAGACTCAGCTTGTGTGTTCTTGTTATATTTACATAAAACTTATTTCTGGAAATGAACGGTGGATTAATGGGAGAAGCCGAATCAATAGAGAACAAAATTAAATCATGCTAAAAGATGTAATATAAATAAAAGCGGACGTCCCAAATTGGGAAATGGAACACAAAAAGAAAAAGAATACCTACTCTACGTGTTAACATAATTCAAACCAACCCGAGGCTAAGGCATTAATTTCTAGAGGCATTTTGCCTTTCAACGTTGAAGCTCCTTTTGTGTCAGCATCTTGAATAAATTTTTTTTTTTGGATTCACTGAGACTCTTAGTAATACTTATTACACCCTTCGAACAAAAACTAGATAAAGTAACCCGATTGTAACATTTGGTAACTTTTTGAGGAAATCAAAATCACACAGAAAGATCTTGGGCTTTACTCATATGTTAGCAATTAACTTTTGCATGTTAAAGTTGATCACATTCATTAACACTATTAAAGTTTATTAGATTGGTGTTAAAGTGAAGGTGAAGCATTCGTAACTTTCTTTTAGTTCGAAAATTAAAGGGCTTTTAGTATGAATGTAACTCAGACACTCAAGTGCCTGGAAAACTGTTACATCAATTATATACATGGTACATCCATCATGCAAACGTCTGCTGCAATAGACAAGGTACAGATTTCTAGAGCTTTTGGAAATGTACGACGTACTTCCTGTGGAACATTTAGCAGTTGATATTGTTCTGAGTTCTTGGAAATTTTTGTTTCATGATACGTTTCATGGCATACCCAAAGCTTATCATTCTATGATCTACGATCTTGAAATGTGATTATGTGATTGTAACACATGTGAATATGTGATTGTAACACATGTGAATATGTGATTGTAACACATGTGAATATGTGATTGTAACACATGTGAATATGTGATTGTAACACATGTGAATATGTGATTGTAACACAAATAACATTTGTGTAGGGATGCAGTTTCCTGTTGATACAAATCTAACCCAAAAATATATATCTTTATGGAAATATAGTACTCAAAACACATAGGTATTTAATTTCTAACAGATTTTCACAAAATTCAGTGCAATCAAAGAAAATTATATGCTTTTCTTATCCTCAATATTTTGTTTTTTAAATACATTATAATATTTCTTAAGTTTTGAAATATTTTGGTCAATTTTCTATGCGTATTTAAGTAGCTCCTTGTGATTAACAATATGCGAGCAGACACTTTAAAACAGAATGTTATTAACATATTTTTAAATTGGAACAATGATATAGAAATAAATATACAGCTTTGTTTGAAATTTTTAAATAAATTAACAGATGAATCAAAGTACACGTTTAACTTCATTTGTTATGTAAAAAATGAATGAAATCTTAAAAATTAGAGATTTTCAAGCAAAATGTGAAATGAGTTAAATATTAAGAATGCAAAATATAATAATTTCGATATAAATTAATTTATTCAAGTAAAAAAAATCTGTAAAAGAACAAAGTGGCTTAACACGAAGAAACCTACATTTCTAAGCAATGTCAACCTTATATGGTATTTGTTACGACAAATTGTTAACTTTTACATTGTTTTTCAATCGAAAATTATTTTTCGTAAATTAGTCCTCTTTTATGCCCCGTGTTTTCTGATAAAATAAATTCCTGTTTATAGATTTTAAAACTCACATATTCAGTTGTTTATCACAAAAAATAACAATTTTCAATGTTGTTTTTTGACATCATAGCAAGTAAATTTGGCAGATATTGA
>BMAW01009848.1:187-16631 GCA_019974015.1 Nephila pilipes
GGTGATTAACAAAAGGTGTTATGTTGATGAATAAAAAAAAATTTTGCAAAAAAAATGTTGTTTTCAATGTTAGACTCGGGAGTTATTGATCGATGTGTTAATAAAAGTTTTTTCCCACTGTTGATGTAAATGATATACGGGGGCAATTAGGAAACTAGACGCCGTTTGGGCATGGTGCTGGAAGTACGGTTCGGAGCAACCTCAATCGAATGCACGAACAATCTAAAATTATGCGAATTTATTCCTGTCATTGTTAGCTGCGAGTTGTGGGACAGAGTTGTAGGTGACGTAAGAAAACTCATTTAACTTCAAAATTTGAGTTAAGTTTAGAGATAATAAATAATACACCAATTTGTAAATAATTTTAGTTCTCGTCTACATTTACTCACGTAGCTTTCATTGACCGAATAATTCTGACGCAGACAATTTATTTGTTATAATAGAAGCCTTCAGTTATTTATTTCTATTTAGTCCCTAAAAAAAGGTATTTAAGTAATAACCAACGCATTTCGAAATTTTGAACCAGGAGTAGAAGATGTAATAGGTGTTTGAACAGGTATTCCACATCCATTCCACGTCAAAATTAAGAATTTGAGTCAGTGAGTGAGTGAATGTAAAGTTTATTGGCGCAAGAGCCAGATATGGCTATGCTGCGCCAAACAAGATTAAACTGTGGTCTAGACGTGAAGTTGAAAAAAAGGTAAAAATGGTTGACAAGAAGGAGGGTCGAAAATAGAGAAGGATCGCTAGGGTATCCCGGGAGTGCGTCACCCGTGTTTACCAAAGACAGTAAACCCAATGGGAAAGTAAAAGATCACTAAGGTGCTTCGGGGTCATGATTCCCGTACTTACCTGCAGAAGGCAAGTCCCTGAGGTCCCCTGATATAATCCCCAGGGGCAGGGTACCCGGCTATACCCCCAGACGTTGGATACCCATTTTAGTCGCCTTTTACGACATGCATGAGCTACAGTGAGACTATTCTGTCATCCCCGGTCACCACACGGGTCTAAGAATTTGAGTCAATTCAGGATGTAGACTGTTGCTAAATTTGCATCTCTCAATAGAAATTTTTTTTTAAAAAAAAAAATGGATTTGTTTGCTTTTGTTAAAGTCGAACTACAAGCAATTTGAAGGCTATTGACGATGGACCTCGTAATTTTTAACCTCGGTCAAGTGACGAGGAAGACACCTGAGATAGCACCACCCTCCCCAAACTTCCATACCAAATAATTGGGAGGACTTTGAGCCTTGACAGATTTAAGGTGCATCAGCCCCAGCTACATGGCGGTTTTTAGTGGTATCAAGACTCGAACACACGACTCGATGAAAACTACCTGCCGCGAATCTACAACCATGCATTTATAACAAGAAAATCTGTTAGTTTTGCAAGTGAAATGACTATTTTTCCTTTAGGATATCTCGTTAACAGTTAAAAGGATTGGAATTATAGTCTGTTTGGCTAAAACACCAATCCTGTAGTTGTTTACAATTTTATATCCCATAAAAATCAATCAACAATTGAAGAAATAATAAATAGTTCACGTAATACTACATGTTAAACATATAAAGAATTTTCGAAGTAAAATAAGCATAGATTTTGCTAAGAGTATGTAACGGAATTTATGATTCAAATCAATATGAAAATGTCACTTTTAGAATATAATTTCAAAACATTTCATGAGTTTCAACTTTAATTTAATAGGCTACTTCAAAAGAGACATTATAAAAGCCATGGAGTACATAGAAGATCGTACCTGCATCGAGTTCAGAGAGAGAGAAAACTCAGAAAGGAATTACATAAGAATCTTTTCTGGAGATGGGTAAGATTAAATAGATTACCACACTCAAGCCAATAAATTTTTATTTACTAATTTACTTTTAGTTTTCTTAAGCTTAACAACCGAATTTTTACAATAACCTTAATTGTATTTCAAGCACTGGTAACAACAGTAGCGTCTTAGTCAGATGACGAGGTCGGCACGTAAGATAGCATGCCCTTTTTCGGACTAACTCACTGCGCTAATTTAACTGTTTACAGAGGTATTTTGATTCTGCCTGTTTTTTCTTCATAATACTACCTTAATTTTAATTTACAACTCGTATATCATAGAGTTTTCTTTCCTAGTTAAATATATTCCGTGATTTTCTTTCTTCATCATCCAATTAAGCATAATCCAAGTAATCAAGTATTGTAGTGTGAAAAAAGACGAATTACTTCATGCCAAATTCAGCTATAATATGCCAATATTTGCATGGTGTAGTGTGTAACATAAGTACATACAATAAGATATTGAATAGTAAAGGTTAAATAAACCAATATTAATGACAAATCATCTGTAATTTTAAGACATGCAATTACTAACATTACGCAAAGCTGTTTATGAACATTTAGTATATCAAAAATTTATCAACATTTTCGGTAACATTTTCCTTCATCAACATCATCGGCAACATTTTCCTTCATTATGAAAAAACAATTCACGTTACCCACACTGCCATCTGTATGCTATCAAACTAACTAAATTTTGCCAATTGATTTTGTTTATAATCACAGGATAATATAAACGGACAAACTTATCTTATAAGCTTGTATTAAAGAAAAGTTTCGCTATGCGAGCACGGATCGATTGGAACCATTTCGTTCGAAATACTTCTGATGAGCTAAAAATATAATTCCTATTTAAAGATAAAAAAAATTCCAACCTTCATCCAAAAGGCCGAAGCAAAGTATAAAATAATTTACCACATCAAAAATGATACAAAAAAGACGAAATCTTTGCGATGTAAATGTCCATTTAATTCGTATTCACGTCATTTTGATTCATCATTTACGAATTCCACAGATGCTACTCCCACTGGGGACGAACTGGTGGGGCCCAACCCGTGTCCCTCGGGAATGGATGCGAGGACATAGGAACCATCATTCATGAGTTGATGCACGCCATTGGATTCGACCACGAACAGAACCGATCGGACAGAGACGATTATCTCACCATATTTTATGATAACATCGATCCAGGTAAGAAGTTGTGATTGCTCGAGAATCAAACAAATACTCTCGGAGAGAAACATTAAACGCAAAAACATCCGCGAGGGTGTTTTGATAGGTACGAGTGCTGCGAGGCCGTAAAACACATTCCATCCTAAAGGAGACAAGTTCGAGAGAGGAGGATATTAGTTCAAAAATGATTTGGTTTTTGGTTTTGCTAATGTAACACAAGAAGCAACACGAGGGCTATTGGCGATGGATCTCGTATTTTGAGTCAAGTGACGAGAGTGACACCTGAGGTGGCCCTCAGTTCTTTGATATCCCAAAAAGAAAATAATTCTGATATTTTTTTCCGTTTTGAACTACTGAGTGATAATTAGATCGAGAATTATAATTGTGAAGGGGTATTGTAACATGCGCTATTCCCGAAACTTCCCCTAACTAAGATCTCCAATTTCTTTCCAACTTTATGGTTATGTTCCTAACTTCTTTTCATTTAAATGGAACATAGTTATACAAATTCACTTCATATAAGTGAAGTGAATAAGTATAATCATATTGCATAAAAGCGAAAGAGAATTGAATTGATAGTTAATACTGCTATATAAACAATGTTAGTGTGAAACATAGGGAATTTTTTTTTATGTGTCTACATGATTTGTTTAGTCAGGAAACCAATGGCTCAGGGATTGATTGACTATTTAGAGAACTTATTCGCATAATATTCCGTTAAGCTTATTTTTTGCTTAGTGGTGTTATTAATCGCGGCAAAGAACTTAAATCTCTTTGAGAGTATTCGCCATATTAGAGAATTAATAAACTCAATTTTGAAATATAATTAACTATTTTATTACTTTATCTGACATGGAACATAAGTTGAAATATAGATTTGTGATTCCAGTAACATTTAAGGTGACAAACGTCACTGTATATGGTACCTTATGACAAGTCTTTTATAATAGCGGACCTGGCTCTCAAGCCATTAGAAATAATTGCTAGGAATAAGGGATTTTTTTAGCTTTCATGTGTAGAATTTTTTAATATTCTAACACTTTCTGAAGGTGAAAAACTTCCTTTTCTTTCGAAACTGTAATTAACAATTTAATTTTCTTCCAATTTCATTCAGTTCTGTTTTATACTTTTAGAAATCGAAAATTATTATCTACCATTTAAAATAAAGACTTTCGAAAAATATTGCATAAATTTTTTAAAAAAAAAAATTCTGTACGACATTCTTTTATAAAAATACCCAATTGTTAACCTCTAATAACATAGATATATGTGTTCTATAAACGTTAGTATGGAATTATGTCTGGGATCTCCAGTTATTTTTTTAAAAAGTGTTAAATTTAATACTTAAAAAAAAAAGTTTTTTTTAGGTTTAGCTAGAAAAAAAAATTATTAAAAATCAACAAGGAAATAAATTTTCAAATCCATATTTACTTTTGTTTGCAATAATATAAGATATATAAATCACTTAAAATTATTTAAAAATTTCAAAAATTGTGTATTTTATAAGGGTTTAAAAAAAATTCAAAATTTTTAAATTTTCTTAAATTTTAAAATAAGCGTTTGTTAAATTGATTTTTTATTTTCAGAATCAGTTTGATAATATAGTCTGAAAACTATACATAAATTACTTTTAATATTTCTGTCCCCCATAATTTTTTTTGAAAAAGGGTACCGTGTAGCCTTAAATAGGAACTTGTAAAAATTTGAATTTTAGGCAAATTTGTAATTTGAAACTGCCCATTAAATTAATTTAAAATATTTTAAGAGCTATTAAAACTTAAAAATAATTTCAATACATTTTTTTCTTCTATTTCAGACTTCGTTGACCAATTCCAAAAATTGAAACCTTCCCAGAACAGGCTGATCAACTCATTCGATTACGGCTCCATCATGTTGTACGGAGACACTGCTTTCTCAGTCGATGGCAAAAAGAAGACCATGAGGGCCAAGAAGCGAGGTGTCGTCTTGTTAGACACCTACGATAAAATGCCCACATCCAGCGATATGTACAGAGTCAATGTACTATACGGATGCGATACTCGCAAATGAATATGTGCCACTGTTTTCAAGTGCTAATAAATTTAGGAAATAAGTACAAATTTTGTTGAAAAAAGGTCCATCCCTAATTTCATTTCTACTGTAATTAATCAATACACTTTTGTATAAATACACTGTTCTGATTTGCTGTCTCAGTATTTTCTTTCTTTTTTTTTTTTTATATATAGAACACATTCTATTCCACTTTATAACTAGAAACATTTTAACACTTCATCATTGTATATTCATGAAAACATCAGTTTGAAAGTGATATTAGTATGTGATTTGGGTATTGAACGTTTTATGTAGAAAATACTTATTGGGTTTGGGATTGTATAATAATGTCGGAATGATGAGTAGCACGACGGCTGTTGGCGAAGGACCTCGTAAAGTCTAACGTTGGTCAAGTGACGAAGACGATAACTGAAGCTGGCACTTCCATAACATGCCACTGGGATGACTTAGGACCTTGATCAGGTTGAACGTTCAAGTCCCGTTGCCGTATTTAGTGGCATCAGGACTTGAACACACGACGGGATGAATAAAGGTAGGCTTTGATCCCGAGACCATGACTAATAGGCTACCACGGTCACATGCCTTTTGAGAAATCTATCATAAGTAAAATCAATAAAACTGAGGTAAAACGAATGATATTTTGTGCAATTAGGGTCCACGGTAGCTTAGTGATCATAGTCACAACCTTGGCGGCCATGATTACTTTAGGATACCAGCATGTCATGGGTTAGAGTTCCAATGTCACTAAAGACCCATTGTGTAGCAGGGATGCTGCACTTCATATCCTTCGATGTTCCGAATCCTTCTGTGGACGTGATTTAGAAGTTTGAAGTGTATGGATTAGGCTTCGTCCTCGTCGCTTGACCGAGATTCAAAGTTACGAGATCCGTAGCCAATACCCCTCGAGTTGCTTCTAAGTGACATATATTGTATGATTCGGGTTCGGTGGAAGTCTGTTGACCTTGATTTTGTTAAAGATATTTTAATTGCCTATCTACCGGTTCTCAGATGAACATTTCAGAAGAATGAGTGAGAACGTACCCTACTAGGTAAATTACTACGCAATTTTTAGTTCTGGAGAAGAGGCCACCGCAAAAATCGTTTTAGGGATTAAATATTTGGTTTTTGTGGAGTTTTCGGAAGAACATTTAGAGAAATTGTTTTACAGATATTATTATTGATGTACATCCAGTGTCAAACTGAGTGTCATATGGAACACTCCGAGTTCAAGTTATCCTCAATATGTAACGATGATGATGGATCTACTTAAAGGGGACTTAGTACCTTTGCACCTTCAAAAGTTCGATTTTTCAAATTTGATTTTAAAAAATAGTACTGATTGTTAGGAGCATTTTAAAACAAACCGCGTCAAAATCCGACAATTATTACGTCCAGTGCAACAAAAAAATGTAAATGTCTAAAGTGACTTGTTCTATGTAATGCAATGTAAACAAACCTCTTTTTCTCAGTTTGCTATTTTCACATTTTCCCACAGGATTAAAAAAAATATTTTGCTTGCAGAGCTTTAACATTTTACATGAGTGTTCTACTTGTAAATCTTTATTCTGTGAACCTCAATTTTGTTAATAGGATGATTAGATTTTATTTTATAACGTGATACATGAAAAAAAAAAGTTAATAAATACAAACTTGATAACTTTTTTAATTTTTCAATTTTTTTTAATGTAAGGTAATTTTAAAATTTGAGGTTTACGGAATAAGGTCATTATTTAGCTCTAGTTTGGTATAAGAATTATGGTTCTACCGTACATCTTTCAAAAGTTATCTTGTGGGTAACGTAAGGTAAGCTAATTTATTTTTCAAATTTTTGCACGCATATTTCATGTTGTATAAGAAAATATATTAATTTAATAGCAAAACTTGAACCAATATCTTAAACTATGCACTTTAATACACAAACTGGCAAAGTTTCATACTGAAATGAGCAAAAATTGTTGTTTTATGAAGAAATGAAAAAAGAGTTTGTCAATATGTTCTACTTTTGATTTCGTAAGGTACTAAGTCCCCTTAAATAACTAGTCGAAATCGTTTATATTACTAATTTTGATGTATTATTGAGTCGCTGAGGCAATTTTTGTGTTTGCGATATTTTGAACCATTAGTTCTACGTCAGGATAAGCAGCCCTCTAATGTTTAATTTCTGTGTCACCGCTTAAAAGGGCAGTGAGTTGACATTGACTTTGTCCATTACGGTTCATGACTTTGAACTGTATACCTGTGCGATTGTAGACATATAATTTAGACAATTCGGTCCGTTGGACAGTTACTTGATGCATTTCACTCCTGGAGAAGAAACCGCCTGAAGTTCTTTTAAACTGTCTCTATAGGGCGTGTACGCTAAATGGATGCAAAGGTCCTCTAATCATAATCAATACGACTCTAACTTTAAAACGTAGTCAGATGACGAGATCGACAATATCATAGTACATAACCCTCCGCATTTATAGCCATGCTCACAAACCGATATAGGAGAATACGAATTGATAGAGAAAACTGCAACGGTGAAGACACCGGAACTCAATAGAAAGGAAGCGCTCTAGATGACGTTTTCAGACTTATTCACTCGTTGCAAGGATAAATTGAAGAAATGAATTAAATCGTTTGCTACGCACAGCTGAAGGATTTTACTAAATCATATCATTGGTTCACCCTTTCGCTACCGGAGGTAGAAAAAAGAAGTGCTTCTCTGAATCCGCGGCTTCTCACCGCGGAGTGTCACTCTGTGCCCAGACGATTTTTAGATACTAAGCCTAATTCATGAAAAAATTCCTCTAAAATCGGCTATTCATTAAAATATTTTGGTATTTATATAACTTATTTAAGATACATTAAACTTAATATATATATATATAAAAAAAAAGGGATTTAATCGAAAACTGAATGTTTTATACATAAAATTTCATAAAAAATCACACTTTTAAGAAAATACAAAATATATTTACATAGTTTACATAAATTTCATGATGTAATGATGTACCATTACATGGAATATATAGCTATAAAAGATAAATCTTATTTTGCTGTATGGTATATTTATAAAAAAAATTCTTTCTTTCAATTATATTTCATTTATACATTACTATTTCTAATTCAATTCACTGCACTGCTTTTCTTCTTCTACTTTACCGTATCACCTTTCGTTGGAAAGAAATTATGGCCTCATGCTACTCAAGTTACTGAAATGTTCCTGAGGTTAGTGAACAGAAGATAGCGAATAGTCCGACGTCACATATTCACGTCATTTTTTTGATTTTTGATTACCACCACCAAAGAAAGACGTTAAACAATCCATATGGATTGATATTTTAAAATGAGTTCCGTGTTTAAATTACGTAACACTGCGGAAGATAAACACTTGTTCTTTTCCGTGGGATACCATGCATCTGACTCCAATCACTAAATGAGATTCGCTTGAAACTGATTTTAATATATGAGTATCAGGGAGAGCTGGATTGTAGAAGACAGCTGGATTTAAAATGAAAATTTTCATATTGCTGAGTATTGTGGCAGTTACATGTAAGTTGTAATTCAATTAAATACTTAAAATATAACAGCATTTTATGCAAAAGGGTTTTTTTTCGCACAGTATTTAGAGAGATAATTGTAACATTTCATACATACCGATATATTTTCATATTTGCTTTGCATTTTCAATAGCCACAGGTTGCAGTATAATAACAATTATTACAACCAAATATCTTATAAATTTAAATTAATGATTTTTATTATGCACCTGATTTATATTTAACATAAATTGGTTAAAGTGTTTCTTGAATTATAATGATAATAAAGAGATATTATTTTTTTAGATTATCTAAATTGACAAAAGTACATTCATGCCTTTTAGTATTTTGGAAATCGTAAATAATTTTTAACATGTATTTTATTTATATTTGGCATTGAATTTTTCATTTAATTAAGCATAATAATGTTAGATTCTATTTTATTTGATAAATTTTAAGAAGTCTAATTTAGATTGAAATAAATATTTAAAATGTTATAGGGATGGTAATGAAATGTTTTTTATCTTTGAAATTGGCTAAAATTCATTTTCATTATAAAAAAAATCCCTTGAAAATACCTCATATTATTACATTGCATTTGAAATTAAGGGTTTCTTGAAAATTTAGACATATCTCAAAATTTAAATCTTCCTTTTTTTTTTTTACTTCAAATGTCATTTATGATTTTATAAATTAGTTATAAAATTGCTTAAGCTACAATATATTGTAAATGAATTCTATATAAAAAATTAAAAAAATATATTATATTTAGAGTTTAAAAATTTTAATGAATTAAAAACAAGTTTTTATTTTTTTTATTTTTCCTGTATTTACTTTGCATTTGCAATCGGAAAATATTACAGTAACAACAATTATTGCAATTACAATGTCTAAAATTTTAAATTAATTATTATTATTATACATCGGATTTATATTTGCGAAATATAGAACAGATATATTTTTCTTGTGTTAGATTGTAATTTTAGCGAAATTTCAATTTTTCTAAATTATTTAAATTTACAAAAGTGCATGATAAGACCATTTTGCATTTTGAAAATCCTAGTAAAAAGTTTAAATATCAAATTTATTTACATTTCAATCATTTAGTTTTTAATATAATGAAGTATAATATTAGATAACATTTTAATTTAATGATCCGTAATTCTGAGTGATAAGGAAAATGATTTAAATTATATTAAAAATGGTAATGTAAGGCTTCTTTTTTCATAAATCGGTTAAATACTAGTTTCATTACACTTCACTTATACAAGTGAACAATTAACTTGAACTATATACCATTATTACATCGCATTTGTATTAAAAGTTTCAATCAATTTGTTCAAAATTCATCATCTTTGTTGTTACTGTAAATCTCTTTTATGATTTCATATGTTAATTATTAAGGAGACTTAGTACCTTTGTACCTTCAAAAATTCGATTTTTCAAATTTGTTTTCAAAACATAGTATTAAATGTTAGGAGCATTTTAAAGCAAACCGCATCAAAATCCAACAATTATTACGCCCTGTGCAAAAAAAAATGTAAGTGTCTAAAGTAGCTTCTTCTATGTAATGCGATGTAAAGAAACCTCTTTTTCTCAGTTTGTTATTTTCCCACTTTCCCACAGGATTAAAAGAATGTTTTGCATTTAGAGCTCTAAAATCTTACATAAGTGTTGTACCTATAGATCTTTCTTCTGTGGACCTCAATTTTGTTAATGGGATTATTAGATTTTATTTTATAGCATGATACATGAAAAAAAAGTTACTAAATACAAATTTGATAACTTTTTTTAATTTTTCAGTTTTTTTTATGTAAGATAAATTTAAAATTTGAAGTTTACAGAATATGGCCATTATTTAGCTTTAATTTGGTATAAGAATTATGGTTCTACTGTACATCTCTCAAAAGTTATCTTGTGGGTAACGTAAGGTAAGTTAATTTATTTTTCAAATTTTTGTACGCATATTTCATGTTGTATAAGAAAATTTATTAATTTAATAGCAAACCTTGACCCAATATTTTAAACTATGCACTTTATTACACAAACTGGCAAAGTTTCCTACTGAAATGAGCAAAAATTGTTGTTTTATGAAGAATTGAAAAAAGTTTGTCAAAATATTCTACTTTTGGTTTCGTAAGATACTAAGTCCTCTTAAATTGATTTTGCATCGATTTATTCTTGGTGTGTTTCAATGAAAAGTGTAAAACATATTTACCGCTCAAAAAAGAACTTGGCTTTAAAACATTTCTCATCTACCCACGTTTATCTACAAATGAATAATACAGTTTCGAAAACTCTTTTTGAATATTGGCGACAAAAATGCATGACAAAATAATGCAAAAATGTCATCTACTTTTTTCCCCCACTTTGTCAAATTTAGCAAGAATGGTTTTAAAATGTATTTTTGTAGTATCATATTAATGAAACCTCATTATTTCCCTTTCGCAATTTTAATTGCAGCTGAAATTTATAATGACTTCAAAATAGATTTCATTTATATAAGAATTAAAAATATTTTAATAATAATAAACTTTTAACTATTTCTTTTTCATGAGCAAATACGTTTTTTATCAATTTCTTAGACCCTATATTTAAAAGCATGTTTTTATAAAAAAAATCGTTTAAATTAATACAATGTTTACTTATTTGAAATTTGAGTGTAAAGAAAAATAAAAGTTACGGGGGAAAGTAAACTGAAGAGAAGTGATATCAATGTTGAAAGAGTTAAAATAATCTTTAAGGCTCCCGTCTACCCGCCATTTTGATTTAGTGGACTTAATGTTAATCCTATGGAATTTGGAATTCAATTCTCATATCTTCACTATTTGATCAATTTCAATGCAATAAAGTGCACCGAAAGAGCAAAAAATAATGAAGGCTTCAGTGGAATTACTTTTTTCCTCCGATTTTAAAAAATATATTTATTCTTATTATAATGATTCGCTTGTGAGTCTTCAGGTCTTTAAGAAATATTTTAAAATATTTTAAAAATTCGAAGGGGGAAAGTAATTCCGAAGAAGCCTTCACTATGTTTTGCTCTTTCAGATGCACTTTATTGCATTCAAATTGATCAAATAGCAAAGATGAAATAATTAAATTTGGAATTGCATAGGATTAACATTAAGCTAACTAAATCAAAATGGCGGGTAGGCGGGAGCTTTAAGTATTTGAGTAATTTATTAAACATGCTTCACATACCAAAAGCAATGTTACAACTAATTGCTTTTAAAAATAGACTTCTATTTTAGCCCCATTTGAAGTAAAATTCAAGTTATCAAAATAAAAATCTGAACTATTAATATTATTTATTAACAACCACCTTATCATTTATTTATCCTTCTGATAGGGGCGAAACGGAATTACCGAAGACCCTTGGAAAACCCTGATCTCTACCAGGGAGATATCGCTGGTATAGACCCTCACGTGAGTATAGAACTATTATTTTTCAACCGCAAAGATAAATCATACAATTTTCTTAAATATTAAACAATCATGATTCTTCTTTTCATAGTTTCTGTTATCCTTAAATTTCAGATTAGTTTAGTTTAGTTTTTATTAACGTCGCACTAGAAGCAACACGAGGGCTATTGGCGACGGACCTCGTAATTTTAAACCACGGTCAAGTGATGAGGACGACACCTGAGCTGGCACCCCCCTCCTAACATCCACAACACGCCAACATAAATTTCAGATAAAATAACCTTTTTTTTTTAATTGCATAAACACAAATTATTTTAATAATTATCTCGATATCTAATTTTATATATGTTGGAGAGAAAACACTCACACACACAATATATATATATATATATATCTTCTCAGTCAGTTTTTCTCACGCTTCAAAGTGGTAGGAATAATCGCTATTTGATAATCCCTCTGGTCTGCAGATAAAATATTTAAAGATCCCTAAATCTAATACCACGTGATTAGAATTATCATTGCATTTTAAGTGTAAGCAGGGAATGTTTCTTAATCTTCTGTTTTACGGAAATAGGATAAGGATGCGTGTGGCGTCCACCCATTTTCTCATAACTTATTCTCTCTCTCTCACTCATTGAAAGTAAAATGACGAGACTTATTCCAGAGAATTTTTATGTCCTTCGACATGACGGTAACAATAATATTACTATCGTCTTTTCATCTCATAGTGTGTGTGTACACTTAGTGTCCAAAAATATAAGGAACACCCTGTTACACATCATTATTATCGAGTGGCATCCAGTCTACTTTCACGACAGAGGATATTTACCTAAGAAAGAATTCCTTTAGTTACTGAAATTATTGAAGAAAAGTATTATTTAATGAGAACAAATTGTCAACTCCTAATTCCATCAAAATAGGAGATCGTGTCTTATTTCTTTTAACAGACTTTTCATCCTTATTTCTCAATTTACCTTAATAAAAAGTTATGACAACATCCGAACAAAATAAAAATATAAATTTCATAAAATAAACAAAAAAAAATTCATTATGACGTCACAGTCACTAGTTGTGGTACAAAACTGAATAGCTGAAAATTTTTTTAAACTCGCTACCTGCTGAAAAGAGAATGTAACAATGTATATTTATCCTTCCTTTCCCTACATACTTGAACTATATTTTTACGTTTATTAATAAGACCTTCTCTGCAGTAGCAGTTAAATTTCATTTAATTTGCTTATAAAATATTTTTATCAGTAAAATTAAATTTTACATTATATCAAATATTACATCTCATATCGGAACTCCTTCAAAAAATTATTTTTACTAGCAGTGAAAAATTCGACAGCCACGTTAAACTGCAACTCTCTTTCCCTTTTAAGATATCCTTCAAGATCAGAAAACTCAAATAAATTGACTTTCTCAAATTCCTTTTTAATTAAAATCACATGGCAATTGGCACTACTCAACCTGAACGTTTTCCAGTCTCATTCCCATCATGAAAACCACCCATTCTGCAATTTTCATCACATTCTCCAGATTCGGATGAAAAGGTAGCTTCGAGGCCTAGGTGCCTTAGAACACTTAACACATTGCAATCTTAATACAACTTTTTATTTGTATTCAATAACTACGAATTGTTTATGACAATCTGGATTCAGCAACTTCTAGTACAATATTTTCGAATTTATTAGAAGCTAATTGTGTTAATAGTAATGTTCTTTTTTTAAATATAGGATAGGAATGCTCTACCCAGGGACTCCCAAAGATGGTCTCAAGGGGTCATTTATTACAAGATGGATTCTTCAATTAGTAAGTTATAGATTCAGAAGAATTTTTAAATCTAATAAATTTTAAGTATAACTTTTTATATAATCATTTTAAGTACTTTTAATTTAATTTAACGCACTGATTTTAAGGTAATTTTTATTTAACTCAATTATGATATAAATTTACTTCTATCCTGAGTGTAAGAATACAAGATGGGATAGACATTCATTAGTTTTTCGTTACACTCCTTTCTTTTTGTCTGGGATTAAAATGAAAAGGAAACAAAAAGAAATTAAACTCTTTCTTCAAACCTGAATTAAGTAACAGATTGCTGAAAATAACAAAGAAAATAATTACTCGCCAGTATTTTTTTCCGAATACTCTTACACATGTGTAAACATCGTTAGAAAATGAGCTAATCAGCTAAATAAATATTTATCTGCTGATTATCCTTATTTTTACTATAGGTAGAAACTGCTAATTGCTATGTACGTTTTGGATTAATTTATCATAAAAAGAGAATTACTTTTATTTTGCTTTATTATTTTCACTATTGTTATCAAACCACACCTAAGAAAAAGTTATACTTTATTTTGTATAGTATCTCTAGTTTCACTTATGAAAAAGGATAAGAATGCTATCTTTTACCTTCCTTAAATGACAATGATGAAAGTAAAATTCTTTTCTGGTTGTTTACGGAAGAGCTTAAACGTTGAATAATTATTTTTTATATTAAAATATATAAATGATATCATTATAAGAAGCCTGAATCATAACTGTCTGATTACCGATGTTGACTTTTACGAATGTAAAAGTCGTTGTTTAAATCGAGTCATAAATCGAAGTCTTGATGTCATTTACTACTATCGATATAGCAGGGCTGACGACTGTAGCTGTAGCAGAGCTGATGATCTCTCTGTGTTCTAAGTTCTTTCGCAGACATAGTGTAGAAATTAGGAGAGTGAAGTGCCAACCCACTCTCCTCATCACTTAATTGTAGTTCAAAATTATAAGGTGTATCACCAATTGTTCTGATGTTGAATCTAAGTGCTACAATAATATACAACCAATCAACGCAACCGTTTAAAAATCGTATGATTATTTAAAATGTTTTGGTAGTTGGTCGATTTCCCACCCTTTCGGGGGAGGCTAGTTGATTTTTGTGAAAGTCTAGAAGCTGTTCCTGTCTGGGTATCATTGCTATCACAGAATTCTTGTCCTATTTGTATTCCAATGTCACCTGAACCAGTATGGAATTTCATCATGAGGACAATTGTTGCGTGTTCTTATTCTTTAACTTGGATGGTCGCTACCAGCAGTAGAGTGTAACCGTACAACCCCTTCCGAAGCAGGAAAGTGTTTTAAATGTTGAGGGACTTTCCGAAAGATGTTTAGAGAAAGGGTTTTCCCCACAGTTGATGTAAACGATATACGAGTGTTATTAGGAAGCTAACAGCCGTTTGGTCATGGTGCAGGAAGTGCGGTTCGGAGCGCCCTCAATCGAATGCACAAGAAATCTAAAATTTAGTAAGCTTCCAGTCGGCGAGTGAGAGTGTCGTAGGGCCAAGCGTTTTCTAGTTATAACGTGACAAAATGTGTGCCGCCACAGAAATGTGAAGTGCGAGGAGTAATAAGAATTCTTTGGGCAAAATACTATCAGTAGTGGATATCCATCGAGAATTACGTGCCGTATACGGGCCAAACATTATGAGTGAAAGTGTAGTGCGTCAATGGGTATGCTTTTTGAAGGACAGAATTACAAACATCCATGACGAATTGGGTTGTGGAAGGTTGTCTGCAGTGAGTGCTGATCTCATCTTTGAAATCGATGGAAAAATTCATTTGCTTCGTGATTTCATAACTTTTATAACACTTTCCAAACATTTCTTGGACAGTTTTATATGAAACAGTCACAGGCAATTTAGGGTACCGGAAGTTCTGTGCTCGATGGGTACCGAAAATCCTCACAGAGATCTACAAAACCAATCGGATGGGCGCTGCCTTAGAAATTCTTTCCCGGTACCACACGAATAGGGAGGGTATTTTGAACAGAATAGTGACTGATGACGAAACTTAAGTAGTGCATTTCAATGCGGAGATAAAACAACAGTCTATGGCATGGGGTCATACCGATTCTCCAACCCCAATGAGGAAAGCCCGTCAAACTTTGTAAGCGAGGAAGCTTGTAGTAACCGTCTTTTGGGATGCTCAAGGAAACTTACTTATCGATTTTATGACACGTGGAACAACAATCAATTTAAGAATTTACTGTCGCACATTGCAGAACTTGAAAAGAGCCATCCAGAACACACTTCGCTCCTTACTGAGTCCTGGGGTTGCGCTTCTGCACGATTACGATCGCCCTCGCTTTGCTGTAAGAACAGGAGAGGTTTTGCGCAAATTCAAATGGGATGTGTTTCAACATCCAGGAATGTGTTCTCCCTACAGCCCGCACTTGGCTCCTTCTGATTATCCTCTGCTGACTGCAATAAAGAAGTGGCTTGGGGGACAGCTTTTCGCTGACGATGAGGAGCTTAAAACAGCTGTGACACATTGGTTTAAATCGCAGGCGGCCGTTTTTTATGCAGAAGGAATTGGTAAATAGTTACGACAAGTGCTTGAATATTGTTGAAAAATAGAGGAGACAAGTGCTTAAATAAGACTATGTTGAAA
>BMAW01009848.1:22327-60665 GCA_019974015.1 Nephila pilipes
TTTAGAGAAATTGTTTTACACATGTACATTTAGAGAAATTGTTTTACAGCCATTATTACTATTGATGTACATCCAGTGTCAAACTGAGTGTCATATAGAATGTTTCCGCTTTCAAGATATCATCAATATGTAACGATGATGATGGATCTACTTTGAATAAGTGTCGAAATCGTTTATGTTACTAGTTGTGATGTATTTTTGAGAAAGGGGTCCTTAGACGCTGAGGCAATGTTTGTGTTTGGGATATTTTCAACCATTGGAATGAGCACCCCTCTAATGTTTATGTTCTGTGTTACCACTTTAAAAGAAAGTTTGTTGACATTGACTTTGTTCATTACGGTTCATGACTTTGAACCGTATACCTGTGCGATTGTAGACCTATAATTTAGACAATTGGGTCCGTTCTAGGACAGTTACTTGATGCATTTCACTCCTGGAGAAGAAACCGCCTGAAGTGTTTTTTAAACTGTCTCTATAGGGCGTGTACGCTAAATGGATGCAAAGGTCCACTAATCATACCCAATACGACTCTAACTTTAAGACGCAGTCAGATGACGAGATCGACAACTTCATAGTACATAACCCTCCTCATTTATAGCCATGCTTGCAAATCGATAGAGGAGAATACCAGTTGATAGAGAAAACTGCAACTGCAAAGACATCGGAACTCAATAGAAAGGAGGCGTTCTAGAAGACGTTTTCAGACTTATTCCCTCGTTGCAAGGATAAATTGAAGAAATGTATTAAATCACTTGCTACGCACAGCTGAAGGGTTTTGCCAAATCATACCTTTGGTTTAATAAAATAATGCCATTTTTTCCGTGTGTATCCTGGAATGTTTTGAAGACATTGGGTATTTTGTCTAGTTGGTTAAATATGCAAATAGCCTGTCGAAGTAATTCGGCTTTCTAATGTCCTACAACCTTTAAGCGCTGAACACAATTTTGTGTGTTAAACCTGGAGTAGTTCAAAAAAGACTCTGGTATCAATTTGAGTAATCCAACTGATCTCAGAGTCTTTGATCGATCTGCACTACAAGCAGCATCAGAATGGGATACCTCATTTCCGTCCATCTGATTTCCCCACCATCCTAACAAATTGGGCAAACGACATTTCCTAGATACGGTCAATAGTATTTTTGTACCAACAATTAAAAATTGATATTTGTATATTAGAAATCGAAGTGCAATAGCTGATCTTCTTTTTTTAAAATCTGTGAGAAGTGGTTCCAGGTTAGTGGAAGCTGCAAAAGGTGATTGAACTTTCAATATTTCAGAAGTGGCTCCTTCGGAACGAGTGAGTTGGTAAACTACAAACTTTATTGCTTAACTCAAAATAATGGATCTTTAATATCGTCACCATTTAATAAAAATTGTTATTTAGAGAAGCTCTTGTGTATTAATTCGATGTCTTTCTGATCAGATAAATAAAACTTTTTAGATAAATCATAGTTCCCAGTAAGCATCATTCCAACCTCATCCAGCTATGCAGAACTCTAATCTGGCTCGACAGTGTGCAGGCGGGAGTAGCAGGTGGCGTAGCAGTCGGTACGAGCATAGATTTCTCTCTATCGGCCGTCTGAGCATGGTGATAGTGGACACTCGTATGCGGGTTGCCCGTCTGATGGTTGATAACAGTGAATCAGGCGCTGTGAATGCTGATCTGACAATCTTTCTGTCCTTCCGATCTGCTATGGCCCTAAATCGACCGCTACCATCATGACGCCTAAATCTGCCATTGTCCCCCCATTCTTGCCAGCATCTTCTATCCCCGCATCGCTTCCACCCCATATGACGAGCGATTCTCCAGTTTACCCAACCATATTCTTCCAATCTAATGATACGACCTCTTTCAAACTCTGACAGTTGCTCGTAATGATCTCGAATCCTGTGGCGAGGCATTTTTTTCAGCCGTTGAAAGTTATCCTAAATCGCAATGCAACAGAAAATTTGATCATCACATTGAGAATCGCTTCTTATATACACCTGCTGAGTACACAGTTGCGATGCGCAGTAGCTCCCGCTATTCATTCATTGGACACCAAATTTTAATCGTTTGCATGTTCCGTTCAAATGTTTTTGCATACGAAATTACAACCGGGCAACTCTTTCTTGACGCGTCCTTTTTTGTATTAGAGTATACTCATACTGTTTCTCTACATAATCTTCCAGTCGCTGTAGACATTTGTCGGAACGTTGCATTTATCATTCGGCGCTCTGACGATAGAAAGTAGTTTATTGACCCTGATTATAGCAGCTCTCTGAACCTACTAATCATTGATTAATTTTCTTCCAACCAAATGCTCTTTGAGCTTGCCGAATACATGAAAGACGTAGGGTGTCAGATCGGGACTGTACCGTGGTTGCAGCCAGAACTACCATCCATAACTTCGAAGCAAACTCTATGTTGTGCGTGAGGTCCTTGCCCTTTTGCATAGTCTTGCAATAGGACAATGCCTTTAATTAGCTTCTAACGTCGAATGTATTTTCACAGCTTTGCGCAAACTCCTTATTGCTTTGCCATACGACTCTGCATTAATCGTTTTGCACTTCCGCGTAAACTCGATGTGGATAACTCTTTCTTAATCGAAAAAACTCGTAGCCGTGACTTCACCCACTGATGGAAGAATTTTGGGTGTCTCATGTCTGATATGCTCACCGCTGTTGACCTTCCTTGTCTTTCCGCATTGGTTAAATTTGTGCGACTGCTGACACCATTTCACATTGGCGAGAAGTGACAATGTATATTTCCCATACACTGCTGAAATTTCCTAATGAATCGCAGAATTCGTGAATTGTTTTGCGACAAATATAGTACTGTTCAGCAAATTACAAGGTTGGATTAAATTTCCAGCTGACAACGGCTCAATGGTTGCTATTATTGGAATGAAATTGCTATTGTTGAAATTGCTTGGAACTCAATTATCGTCTGCGCTTACTTCACTCTTGTTTTGAAAGGCTGCCATCTATGGAGGAAGAAGTGTAACTTACTTTTTGAACGTCCGTTGCAGACTGCAAGTATAAGAATCAGAACAAATGTTATACTGTTTCCCCTTGGCGATTTTTTTTTTCGGGAGGGGGGGGGCAACACCAAAAGAGAACTTGAAACTTCACTCTTCAAGTGACCTGCCTAATGCAAACCTAAGTAAGGTTGCCAGAAATGTTAGCACAATTCAATCAAAACTTCGCAAATAAAAAAAGATACGTCCAGTGGCCAACAGTTTTATGGTGGTTGTACAGGAATTTCAGAGCTGCAGCAAAGCTGTTTATTTTTTTTTTCTACAAAATATCAGAAGTGTTGAAAAGCACATAACTTGTAATTAGGTATCATAAAATTTAAAAAATTTACGATTAGGAGTCGCATAGAAAATCGGTTGCAATGTATTGACATTTTATAAAAAAAAATTGGTTTTCTATATCACATTGGTTTTTTATATTGGATTTTGTTTCTTTCACGATAGTTGTATTTTATTTCACAATATTGTTTCTTTATATATTTTAAATTTTAAAAAGAACTTGGGTTACTGTAAGCAAATGTCTGGCGCAATATAACCAAATTTGGCTTATGCACTATAAAACCCCAATATCATTCACTTCCGCGTAGAAATTCAATAAAATACAAAGTATTGAATTCAGTGGTAGAAACCTATCTGTTCCGTGTTTTTTCCCCTTTTATTTCTTTGTACGTTAACACTAAAATGGTTTCCACAATTTTAGAGCACTCCGTATTTAACAAACTCATAAAATTTCAGATGTAGAATTCTTAAATACTAAGAAACAAACTTGATGACATTCACTAAACTCACTACCAATAATCAATTCCTTTAGTAATAAATTTCTGAATTCTCCTAAGATTTGAGGAGATTTTCTATATCAGAGTGATAAGAAATTATAAAATTTTCAATCAAAACCAAAAAAAGGAAATCTGCAATTCGTCAACATTATTATCGTACAAAAAAGCGAAAATCAAACCCTTTTAAAGGACTGTTGCCAAGTGTTATATATATCATCAAGAAATTCATTTGTTGAGTGAATGAATATTTTTTACTGATATTTTTAAATGTAAATATATTATCAAAAAATACCAGAAATATTTAATATTATGTTCCAAATTTTTTAATTATGATTGTGGCTTCTCTAATATATTTCTTTTTTTTTTTTTACATTTCTAAACTGGAGAAATATTGCATCATATGCAGTTTCATATAAATATCCAGACATGGGAAAACAATACTCTTCTGTTATAGTTTTTACTAATAAAACTATATTTTTATTTTATTTCTCAATATTAGAGGGGCAATATCTGAAAGATTTGGAGACATTCCCGCATATGTATCAATTAGCTATTGGTGTGGTAATATACAACTGGGACCAAGAAGAGCGAATACATTATCTTTTAATTTTACATTAGAAAATACTATATTAATTAACTTTATAAAAATTTAAATTAATCAAGTCAAAAGTAATTTTAAAAAAATTTAAGTTTGAGGAAAATGGAATACGACCGAGCGCATTGTTCAAGAAATTAATTGAGTTGAACATAATTGATTTAATGCATTATTTAACAATATGTAAAAAACAATAACTTTTATTTCAATATCGTTTGGGGAAAAATTCAGTTTCACTTTCGAAACTATTTGCTATTAATACTTGCCTTGTAATATAGTTACTTAAAGACCATTTAAAATCTTCACCCTGCAATGCTCGATAAGTAGAGATTTTCGAAACAAAAGTATTTAATTTCATTTCACCTATTAATCATATTTTTCTATTACTTTTTAGCATGAGTTCGTAGATCATAGAAAACCAAATAGTAAATCAGAATTAGAGCTCTTTGAAAAAACACGAATTCTTCATACATAATTTATTTAACGTTAAATTATTTAAAGGGTGAAAATTAAAGATACATTAAAAATGAAATAAATATATAATTTTTATGGCATTTGAAAAGTAAATTATACTTCAATTCTCGAATGCAGTGAAATAACAGTGGAGTAAATAACATTCTTATTTTCTTTCGTGAAACATCACAACATAACTGTGTGAGTTTTTCGTGATTTTCTCATCACTGACCTCGGATATTTTGGTAATTTGAATTGCATACAATTACAACTCGTTATCAACGATAATGAAATGCTGTTAGGTAAATTAGATGAAGGTAAGCGGTGTAATTAATTGAATTAAAGAGGGTGATATATAAGTGAAAATTGAAATTGAAAGGGTAAGGAAGGGAGATGGATGGTACCAACAAGCTGGTAGGCGTTGTAGATTGGAGTGAATCATTGTAATTAATCGTTTACAATTAAAGTACGGGAAAGTGACTCTTGTCTAAAGTAATTAGAGTTTAGTTTGTTGTAATCAAAAAGTGCTTGAATCGAAACAAATGATCTGGTGAGCGAAGACTTTATTATTGAATTAACCGAGCTAAGAGAGGTTCGAGAGAGAGAGAGAGCTTGCGCATTCTTTGATAGATAATATATTCTAGCATGTCCTTTGTCCTGCTGTTACGTACCTTCAATTAGACTTTAGAATTCATTGGCTATTTAATCAAACTTTATGACGGCTGTAGAATTTAATAATGAAGTAAATATGCGCCAGTTAATTTGCTTAAAAGTAAAATTGAATCTAGAGAAAAGGAATCATAAATATTTTTTTCACTTCATCACTCGATATAGGTTAAACTCAGATTAAAGAATTTTATATTGAAATTCTAAGGATATGTAAATAAAATTCAGCCGTTTCCTCTATACAAATGCAAAATATTGAACCTCACTCTGTATTAATAAGCGTCGCGTTATCTAACTTTCATTGTACGACTTTGTTGGGCTCATTTAATTAATTCGGTAACTCAGATTTAGATGAATCCAATAGCATCATTCCCGCAAAGAGTATTTCGTGTGTTGCAAGATTATGAAATATATTGTGAAATGCATGACATGGACTGAGATATTGACAAGATAGAAACATATCAAAACGTTTGTTTTTCACTGTTACAAAGTGAACAATATTATGTATTTGACTGCATAATTCATCTATTGAGTGGAGAGCATAAAATTATGGTAAATCGTTTGTTAGTAGTACTTGCTAGCAGCGTCATGATTTAAGGACTATTTTAATTTTTATAATGCTTATCCATGATTTTCTTATAAAGAATATTTCTAGAGTCGATGTAACATTAATGTAATGCTTTTGTGCGAATGAAATGTTATTAATGAAATATTTAGGTAAATAAGTTATGATAATATCTTTGTTTCGTATTATCCAAGCAATTGTTAATCAAAATAATTCCTTCTCAGAGGTGTACGTTCTTCAGTTCAATACGAAAATCGAGATCTCGGGTACTTTACATATCTTGTTCTTTGACATGGAGTGTAAGACCATTTTACGAGTGAAGATGATGATAGTGCAGTTTTATTGGCGCAAGAGAGAGCCAGATGTGGCCATACTGCGCCAAACAAGGTAAATCTGTGATCTAAACATTAAAACATTGAAAAAAGAATGATAGACAAAAAGGTAATGTAAGAAAGTGAAGGTCATTGGCGCATGAGCCAAATATGGCTATGCTGCGCCAAACAAGAATTAACTGTGGTCTAGACGAGAAGAATCTGGAAAAAAATACAAAAATTGGTTGACGAGAAGGAGAGTCGAAAATAGAGAAGTATCGCTAGAGTAACCCGGGGCGCGTAACCCTTATTTACCAAAAGCAGAAAACCTCATGGGAAAGAAATAGATCACTAGGGTACCTCGGAGTCATGATGTCCGAAACTACCTAAAGAGTTAAGCAAGTTGCTGAGGTCCCCTGATATAATCCTCACGGGCAGGCTGCTCTGCTATACCCCCAGACGCTGGGTACCCATTTGAGTCGCCTCTTACAACATGCATGAGCTACAGCGGAACTATTCTGTCATTCCCAGTCACCACACGGGTCATTTTACGAGTGAACTCAACTATGGGTTACCCAAGCAATTCTTTATTTTCGTCCCTTCTTGTCACATATATGTTTCCTTTTTCCCCATTTTTCTAGCGTATAGAAAACAGGTTTCTCATGGTTTGGTGAAACATCACCAGTTTGATATCTGGCGCCATAAACCCCGACTTTTATTCATTAAATCAAACAACAATTTAAACACAGTAAAGGTTTTATTTTATTATAGTAACCCTTCATTATTTTATTCATTTGTTATCCTCAATAATTAAGTAGCACTCACGCAATAATAAGTTCATAATTTATTGAAGAGACGTCAGCAAGGAACAAAATCATCTTATTAATAATTACTTTAATTAACGCTCTCTATGTTTATTTTCCCTCAACGCACCCTAAATCAGAATTTTGAGACAGAATTCCTTATTGAGTTCGTGGAAGAATCGTAACTTATGTAAATTAGCTTTACTATATAAGAAGTGTTATGAATGACATAGGAGAAAAAAGAGGATTCAGCCTGACTTAGAGGTTATAAACATTGTATTAGATGCAACTCAATGGCTATTGATTGCAGATCTCGTAATTTTGAACTTGGGGTAAGTGACAAGAACCACTCATGAACTGGCACTACCCTCTCCAAACTTCTACTCCATGCTATTGCGAAAACTTGGGATATCTATCAGATTTAAAGTGCATCAGCGACACGACACGTTGAATATTCAGTGGCATCCGGGGTCAAAACTACGATTCGACAAACACAATGCAGGCCTCAAGTCTGCAACCATGGCCACTAGGCCACATCGGCATCCACTGAGAGTGAAAAAAGGCTGAGATGCCACCCCATGACTTCATTGGGGAAAAAAATGAAGAATTTCAGGACGTTTTTTAACAAAAACCAAATTCCTATTTCTCTTCATATATCTATATGAAATTTCATATGTTATGTAGTAAATAATGTAAATTAATATAAAAATAACTTTAAACCAAAGTAAAATTTGCCTATTTAGGATAGGGTGTTCCACATTACCTCTGTAGTATAAAGATCTTGTTTTAGTAGTTTCATATAACACTCTGATATTTAAGAAAGATTCCGAAGCTCTGAAAATCTTTCAATATAGTGCAGCTTGAATAATATTTGTACAAACAGCTAACGACAGATAAATGTTTATAAAACTTTATCATTAAAAATTTATGTACCAAAATTTGTCATTTACCTAGTTTTTTACGTCCCTTTCATACGGAAAGAAATTGTTAATCTCCCTCAGAAATTAGTGTTATAAAGAAAGTTTTTATGTTTAAGTGTAAAAATTTTTTCCAATTATTAATGCTAAGCTTAACAGAAATTTTGTATCATATACCTTTCGTGAGATTTCTCTCAAATAACTTCTGGGGTTTCTTTCTAACTTTATATTTAAGTTTCCAAATTCTTTCCAATCGAATGAAATGTAGTTATAAAAATCAAGTTAATTTTAGAAGAGAAGTGAATAGATACAATCAGGTTATTTAAAAGCGACAGAGAGTTGAATTGAGATAAGGTTATGGTGATTGGAAGAGTTTTAGTATGAAATGTGAGTGAAGTGTTTGTTTATGTGTCTACGTAATTTGTTGAGATTAGGGCTCAACGCGGTCTGGTTGAATGATTATTTGGAGAAGTTGCTCTCATTGTATTTCAGGAAGCGCATTCTTTGCTGTATTAAAGAACCAATAAGTAACCACGGCTGGGGACTACAAACTCATTGAGAACCTTCCCTTTTTTTAATTAATAAACTCAACATAATTAACTCTTTTAAATGCGTTTGAATTTAATATGAAATTTATATTTGTGCTTCGAATACATTTAAAATGGCAGACAAGACGGATAATAGGATACCGTCACAAGTTATGCACATTTGCGAATATTTTTCTTACAATATAATTTCCATCGTTACTAGGAAGGGTCTATAAATATCCCAGATAGTTCACTCATAACTTAAGTGAGAAAAATATGTTTAATCAAATCGTTATATGCACATATCTGATTGCTTGTAATAAAAACGAGCCTTTCTGATGAACTGGATGATAACTGGTGATGTAAACTGTAATTCCCTCGAAAACTTTGAAATGCAAAGAGCATAGGAGAATAGGACAATACTAAGTGTATGGTGGAATAACCAAGGGTCAATAAACAATGAGAGCTTGAAACCTAAAGAAAAGCTAATTCGGGAAAGTACAGTCAGAAAATGGATAATTTTAAAAAAGAACTCAAAATGAAGAGGCCGGTGGGGTTCAATAGGATTTGGTTCAGTTTGGTGTCTTAATGTCGTACTAAAAGCAAAACGAGGGCTGTCGGCGACGGATCTCGTAATTTTTAATCTCAGTCAAATGACGAGGACGACACATGAGCTGGTACCTTTTCTCGAAAATTCCTCACCCCGCCAACTAGAGGACTTTAGGCCTCGACAGATTTAACGTGCATCATCCCCGGATACACGGTGGGACTTTAATGGCATCATGGTTCGAACCCACGACTCAACGAAACCGCTGGCCGCGAGTCCGATGTCTTAACCACTAGGCTGCTATGGCCAAGAGATTCAATAGGAAGTACATCATAACGTATTATGATAATACCGAGATTACATGCTGTTTCAACGACCCATCAAAACATCGCAGAGTTTGGCTGAGAAATTATGTCGTTTCAAACATACTTCCCAATTACAGTACCTTCCGAATATCACCGGTATCTTAGCTCGAAAAAGTTTTGAAGAAAAAAATGTTTAAAACTGAAATAGATGTCAGCTATGCAAAACTTGCTATCTTCACCTCTAGAAACTTAATATTTACTAACTACTATCACTCTGGCATAAGTAATGACGAAATATATATTGCACAATAAATGTTATTAAATACATGAAAAATGAATTATTTTCATTTATTTTCCAAACGCACAGAACTTTCCCAGTGACCTAAAAATATGAATTATTACGAGGGTTGTTCAAAAAGTTCTTGTATTTAAAGACAGATGGCATCATTAAGATAAATTGTTGTTACCATTTGGTGCTATCATCTGTTAAACATAGACAAAGCAAATTTGACATTGATTCTTAAGTTAGTTTAGCCATTTGTGGGCAAATCAAAATTTCATCACTGCCCAGTTGTTGACGTCAGTTTGGGTCCAGTTCTGACCATCGAGGGTAAATGGTTTCATCATTATACATCGAAAATCAAGCAACAATCATCCATATGAATTTCTTCCGATGAGAGAATGAGAGAATGATATCATCGGCCGGAAAAAATTTAATGAAGAACGTTTGAGGTGAGAAGGCGTCATGATCACAAAAACGAGTAACTGAAATTTAAATAGCTGTCTAGCGAATCATGATGCTTACCAAAATAAAATAATTTTAGATGCTGCCAGCGCCATCTCTTGGATTTTCTAAGTACTTATTGAACGAGTTAGTAGGTAAAATCTTAATATACATAAAACAGAACATTGTCAGTTTATGAACAAGGGAATGTGAAAACATTATTTTACGGTTTTTAAGAAATTTTCCTTACTTCATTAAATACCATAAATAAATACCAACAAAGTTTGGTCGGCGTAATTTATTTCATCTAAAGGCATTATCTTTCCCATCGTCTCACGTAAACATAATTAATATTAACGAGTTCTCCAAAAGAATAATAGAACACTCTAAATATCTTTATCAGAGGGGAAACTCATTAAAACGAAGGGGAGAAAAATCTGTATTTTATTAAGAAACCACGTAATAATTTATTCGTTTTAATCATATCCTAGAAATTCCCAAAGGAAATTCGCGAATTCGTTTCCCTCCATTATTATGAATATTTCTGTCTAACATATTTTTCCTTTCATTATAAGAGTACGTGGCAATAAAGCAGTAAAAAACTAAATGTTGCTTGCGTTTAAAATGTTTGTATAATGAGTATTTCTAAACTTTTTGCTTGATAAATTATGAATGCAAGAATTGTAATAAAAATTTTGTGTTTCCCTGTTATCAAAACTGTAAAACTTTTATATTTTTATAGAGGTCATTATATTTATATTATTACTGCTTAATTTTGGTTTAGTTAAAAACTCAAAATGGCAATTTTTCCTTAAGAAATGTATTCTTATTTCTAACCTCAGCTTTGGATTTTTATTATCAATAATATTAAACGGTTGTTTAATATTAAATGAAAATCATTCAGCAATATTTATTCTACAATAATCTTGGGCTAGTTTTCTTTTTAAAGATATTTTTTACATTAAATGTATTATAATAAATGAAAAATTCGACAGTTTTAGATTAAATGTTTCCCATAACTTATCAGTAATTTCTTGTTCGTTTATTATTTAATGACCAATAATTGATATTCTTTGAGAATCTTATAGTTTATCGAAGTTTCTGGTAAAGAAAATTGGCGAACTCTTGAAAAATTTTAAGTTTTCTAAATTGCAATTTTGTATACTAAAAGTATGTATCTGAGATTGAGGTTCCCCAGAACCAATAACCACCAACGAAAAAAAAACTTTAAGAATTCTTGATATATTTACTTACACATAGTTAACACAAATCCTCAAATGCATTTAAAACATTTTTATTTTAAAGTACGAGTAAAAGTACAATCAGGATGCGTATTTTAACAACAAAATAAAGCAAAGTAGACAATATGCGATAAAAAATTAAATGAGTATTCGAATATTTAAACTAAAAAATAAAATATTAAACTATATAATAAATTATTAAGGCTATCCATAGTATTCTGTTCACGTATTAAAACTAAAACAAACAATAAATGATAATGTAAGTTTCCCAGAGACTGTACAGAAGCACACACAAAATTACTTAGAACCATTTACTGAAAAAGATACAGCACTTTTCCCACTACTACTCAATATAAGAACCACAGTAACTGAAGCATGTGCCATATCGTGAGACCAATTTCTGCACTTTGGTGTCAAAAAAATCCACTGCCGGTTTTGATTGGTCCGTCGGTTGTTCTCCTTTGTGGAACAGTAAAGGTCAACGTTCAGTAAAGTGTGACCTTTTCACATGAAAACTTCAATAAAATTCTGATGACACTGTGCGCATATGTGTTGCTCTGTGTCTTTGGTACGCCCGCCTATCTCATCAGGTCGCAGTTGTCAGTTCTGAGTGCGCATCGAGCATATATAGATACCTCGAACAACAAAGTCTCCCACCAAGTGTGAAGTGAAAACTCTTTCAATTTCTCCCTGTTGAGGGCTGCGATGTTGCCGAAATTCATCGACGAATGAATAATGTGCATGGAAAAGTTTTCATGAAAGACAATCCGCGACCGCTCACTGCAGCTGAAACAAAGACGCCTCCATCGTATTTTCAATGGGACGTGTTTGGTCACTCACCATATAACCCGGACTTGACTCCCTCCGATTTCCATCCATTTGCTCACATGAAACGCTGGCTAGGAAGACAGAACTGCAGATCATTGTCCAGCATTGGCGTAAAGCACACTAGCGGATTTCTTCAATGTTGAGGGTATTAAAAAGTTGGCACCACGCTATGATATTTATCACAATCGGATCGACGACTATGAAGAGAAGTAGATCTTAAAGGCATATCTAAATGTTCAAAATAAAAAAAAAAGGTTGCATTTCTAATGCAGTTTTTCAATTCCGGTCCTACCATACCTTATAAAAAAATGTCGCCCTCGTACCATTTTCCATTGTACAGTATCTGCGTCAAAAATGTGTAACTCCAAAATGCGATGGTCTATTCCGTTCGAATAGTGTAGTGGCTAGTGAGTCTGATACTGCCAATCCAGATTTGATTCCAGCTGTGTTTTTTTTTCTTGGGTAGTTAGCTGATCTTGGATCAACTCACCTCTACATACCTCTTCAGTCGATAAATGAGTATTAGGTTTGGTTGAAAAGTTAGCTGGTCCAGCGTCGGTCTAGCCACTCGTCCTGCAAACTACCTTGTAATTAGTACCCAGTGACCCTAAGGCTACGAAAACGGTGATGGTTACCACTTGATGGGACTTCTTAGGCCCTGGAACACTATAAATAACACCAAGATTTGTAAATCTCGCTCTTACTTTTAACTGTACACTTCGTGAGGTTGAATTAATCTACATTTTCCAACGAGGCATATAGTACGATAAAAAAATTATTTTCCGAATTTTATTAAATAGAAAGGTATCTATTGAGCAGCATTTTCCAGTACGGTATATAACTGTAGTCATGAACGCAATCGAGATGAAATCCTGTTGGAGATAACACCCTCTTTCTCGTTGTAAATTGCTAACTTACTTCAATATATTCCACCAATTCTAAGTATTCTGATAGATGTTCCATGAAATTTACAACAACCATAAGGTAAGTAAAAAAAACCTTTTCCTGTTACATCAATCATTTAGGTAGACTGCGCTGTTTATATCTAATTACATAAATCAATATATCTACAGCAAAAATTCGATATAAAAACCAACGTTTTTATATGGTGGCAAAGTTTATTAGAGAAAATTATTGAAATATTAGTTAAAACTGTTAGTTATTTTTAACTTTAAAATTCACTTAAAAAGAGACATTTGTGAGAGTTTTAAAAAATTCATAATACTCATAAAATCAAAACATGCATTTGAAAGTTTGTAACTCATTCATTTAAAAAAAGAATGGGAACCAGAATTCAGAAAAAATTATTGTGATAAGACACGGCGCCAAATATTGGAAACTTTCTTTCTTGCGAATGATTACTGACTAAAAGTCAGCAACCCTTATTATCTCGGAGATAGTAAAGGGGAGATAGTATCTCCCCTTTGTGAGTACAAAAGGTTTACGATACCGCATGCTGCGTGGGGAGTGCCCGGTGCTCCCAGAGGGGGAAAGAAATTTTTCCCTCAATCATAAAAGCGCCGAGAGGAAAGAATATTTTGACTTATTAAAATTATTGAAATATTAGTTAAAATTTGTCGCAAACGTCCAAATATTGCATTGTTAGGCGAGTACGAACGATTCCCAAAATTTCAAAGCTCTAGCTTGATGGGAAGTTGGTTAAATTAACGATCGAAAATTTGACGACACACACACAAACACACACACCAAGTGAAATTCAGAAAAACGTTGTAAAATGTCGCAAAACAGCATTGTAAATCAACGCGAATTTAGTTTCACTTAGCTGAGATAAATACTACAGAATTTAACACTCATGCTTTTTTCTATTTTAATCTTTTTTAAGATAAAGATTCAATAATTAGATATTTTTTAAGAATAAAACAGTGTAATTAGCATGATTTTAATTTTTCATATTTTTATTTTGTTTTTGAATATTCATTGTCCGATAAAGAAACCATTAACTCCTCTCCAAAATCACAAGTTTATTAATATTATACTCAGAATTTGACTATTTGCAAGCAACTTTAATAATTCATCACAATTCATTTATTTCTTCATATCCCAATGATTAATAAGTAAATATTAAACATATGAGTACCTTTTCACAGATTCATTATACACCAACTCGCATTTCATAAGGTAACTTATGTGGAAATAGTGCTCTCGTATTTCTCATCTCTTCAGATAATTCAACCTTATAAACTAGAGAATTAATTAAAAGATCGCAAGGATACTATAATTAAAGCAAGATAAACACGAAGCTTATTAATTAAGAACGAAACTCTAGTAAAATAATTTTGCAATTTTACAGCTGAAATATTCATGTTTGCATGAATATGATGTTGAGTAAAACGTTTTAATCAAAAGTTTTAGCATCCTATGAGGAAATTTGAATTTTTTATCAACCAGTTTTTGAGATTTAATTAAACATTCGGTAAATTAATTAATAACTAAATACTTTCTGAGTAAAGTTCCCAAAAACAACATTAGATCGCTGGTCTCCTTATTTCTAGAAACTAAGGTTTATTAAAAGTTTGAACTCGAAATTCTTAAAGAATTTTAAAATGACCTGAATTTATAATTATAACTGTTATGGAATGATTGGTATCACTTTGTTCAGATTTTTTTTCCTAATACTAAAATAAATTATATCTTACTTAATTCTTAATTTCAACAACTTATTTTTTGTTCGAATAAAAAAAATGATAAATAAAAATAAAAATAAAAAAAATTAACACCTTAAACATATAATTTTTAAGTGTCACGCCATCTATTTATTATTGTAAT
Organism: Nephila pilipes; assembly: GCA_019974015.1. Taxonomy (NCBI): domain Eukaryota; kingdom Metazoa; phylum Arthropoda; class Arachnida; order Araneae; family Nephilidae; genus Nephila; species Nephila pilipes. Next base: position 37,389 of record BMAW01009848.1, read on the forward strand.
ACAAGTAAGAAAATTATTGGGTTAAATTCATATATATATATATATATACATACATGAAGAAGAAAGTAGTTTCTTGCTATAGATGATATTAGCTTCCACACGCTTTGTGGTTTCATTATTCTCTGATATATTTTAGTAGAAAGTGTTCACACATACAGCTAATAAATATCTATCTAAATTACACTGTCCCTTAAATCTTTGTTTCCAGCTTTATGTTCAATCTAACGTTAAATAGTTATTTTCTAGTGAAAGAGACCTCAACCTTACCATTAATCCCAATTTCAATACTTTTTTGGTCACACTTTGCAGAAGATTTCCCATAATATAAAGTATTAACATTAATCAGCAACAATTACAATAACATTCAATCCAACTCCATATTACTTTGGTCTTGCAGACATTTTTTTACTTGATAGTTTTTACATGAAATCAAATTAAATACCTTACTTTGAAATAAATTAATGAATACATTGAATGTTTTTTAACTACTAATGCATAGCTATTATTCAATAGACAGTAATAAATGAACTACAATAGTAAGACAAAACTATTAGAAAGTTAGAATATAAATAAACAATTTTATAATTTTATCAGATTGACTAGAAATGGTTAATATATATGTAAAGAATACCATCGATAATTGATAGAACTGTTAAACAAAGAATAATAACTCAAATAATTTTCAAGGAATGCATACTTAGAAGCTAAAATCTTGGTAAGCAAACGCGAGAAATTCATTAAACAACGCAGAGCCGATCGCAAAAAAACATTTAATGAATATACAGTCATAGAAAACCGATTAACACGACACGTTCTGGCCGTCTGTTGGCGTTTCTATGGCACCGGAAGCTTTATCACTCCACTTAGCCTGTTAACAAACGTATACAAGCATAGTTCGGCGTCGTAATATGACAAATCATATTATACAAAACGCTGGTCTATTTACCCATATTTACTTATCCTCCGATTTACTAGCTTATAACAAAAGAATCAAATTATACTGGGTAGTATTTAATAGATTATTCGATTACTTATTTTGTTTCTATAATTGACAAAATTTGGTTATAGCGAGTTTTCAATGCAATAAATCTTAATCTCTTAAATCAGGACATAAATTTTCTTTCTTTTACCAATTCACTAGGAAAATCTCTAATTGGCTGAAAAATACTTTTACCAAGTAATTTACCTCTATCTGAAACACTGAAAGTAATAATATCATACAAGTGATTAAAATAAATAATCATTATCGTGCTAGTATAAAGAGGATTTTCGGTACTTATTTACAAGTTAAGAATAACAATTAAAACATTAAGATATTATATATACTCTTGTTCTCTCTAACTTTAGTTTATCAAAATAAATTTGATTTATAGAAATAGAATATTATCGTCCATTTTGTGCTACTTGAAAAATCGTTTGAAATTTTTCGTAAGTTAAAATTTGTCTAATAATAACTTTCGATGTAACATTAAATACGATTTTTCAAAGATAATTAAAATAAATAGAATTCGTCAACTTAAACAGAAGCATAATTTTAATGTTTTCTTTTAAATTCTGAATCTCTTAGCTACGTTTAAATAAAGAAATATTTTTAAATACTAGGAATAATACAGAATTCAAAAGTAATAGCTTTCTCACTAATATAACATAATAAAATACAAGTAATAACATAAAATACAAACCACAAAAGCAAACTAGAAAGAGCAAAGTACAGTACAAAGCAAAAAACGAAGTACTAAGCAAGAGAGAATCATGTCTGGTACCAATAACATTAACTGTTTTATATATACATGTATTTATTATAAAAAATGCATTTAAATAATGACAAATGAAAACTTGACGTATTTATTTATAGATTGTTAGCATTTGCACTTTAAAAACTTAAAACAATTTTCTAAGCTCCATTTTCAACATATTCTAAAACATAGCATGTACGTAGACAACATAACTTTAAACAACAGGACATTTATATATTTTTCATAATAAAATAAAGCAAACTTTTATTTATTTATTTTTATTTCTTAAAGCATTAAAAATGCAAATTCACTATTTCAAGGATTGTTATATTTACATAAACAAATACGGTACAATAACATTTCTGTTTGAAAACATTCCATTTTAAAAGGTACATTAGGGACTATAATGGTATTTACATTGTCTGGGACTTACCATTATCTGTCTAAGTTTACAAGACATTTTAGAAAACCCATAAAAAGTTTCCTTTTGTATAATCACTATCTTTGCTTAATGTCATAAGGTAGCAACAGTTACACAGGTTGTAATGTTATGTATGTAGTTTAACAGTTTTTCATGGAATGGAATATTCAATATAAATGCCTTCTTGGTCGGATTCTTTCGAATTTTCAACCAAAGAAAATATAATTTTTTATATTGATATAAACTATTCTATATTCTATATAGAATTTGAAAATGAAAAATATTTTTATTACTAAGCAGGTTCTGTTTGAGTCATTGGTAAGCGTACATGTAATATCCTGATTATTCTCTCATTTTTCCTGCAACGCACCCGATTTTTAAATTAAAACAATATGCTCTATGATAATGTATTTAACAAATATATTGCTTTGAGGTATTTAAAATGCATATCTGCACATTGAGAATTATTAATGATTTATGAATTTGTTTTGTAAAATAATTTTACAATATTATCGTGAAAATATTTTTATTATTTTTCTTGACCATCAGAGCGTAAAGGTCATATTTAAATAATTTATTACTGATAATATTATTGCTTACTTTCCCACAAAAATATTTTAATTAATGAAAATCACAATATTGGGATAATATCTTAGTATAAGATCTAATTTCTCTTTATAAAGGATTCTACATTATTCAAAAATATAAAAAAAAAAACTGCGTAATATAACGAGATGTCCATGTAAAAACGAATTTAATTGCAACGACGATATTTTTTCTTCGTTGCATAATATGCGACGCCCTCCGTACGGGCAAGAAAAGAAGCCCCACGTGTAACGTGAGACGCCAATCAAGAAGAAGTTTTAAAAAATTCTAAAATAGAAAGTTCTATGCAGTTTTGCAAAGAACAGAGTTAGCCATCCAAAGTATGGATATTTTATAATTATTACTAAATTACTCAATTAAATTTAAAAAAATAAGTAAACGATGAAATATCGAGAAATGGACAATTACTCGATAAAAATGGACAATCCCAATATTAAAATTAAAGCAAACAATAAATTATTAAATGCTATATGTTTAAGCTACATGTAATTAAAATTAAAGCAAACGATAAATTAATAAACTGAATATATTTAAGCTAAATGTAATTAATACTGAGGTATGTTAAAAAATTGAAAAGTGATCTGGTACGCCAAAACTGATCCAACCAGAACAATAGTCTCTTGGGTGGCTAAAAAAAAAATACGTGTGATATTAATACATATCCTTATTTTACTACTCATCATTCTTAAAATTTAGGAATATTGAGCAAATATGCATTTTTAGGGTAACATGGCTATGGTTGGGCACGTTTGTTAGTTTTGGTGATTGTTTAGTTATGACGAGCTTAAAAATAACTCAAGAATTATTGGTCATAGACCTTCTTTTGAATCTGTCAAATGACCATGCACGACACATAAGCTTGAACCCCAATTTCTAAACTTCCACATTATTTCATTGTGAGGATTTTGAGCTTCGACATATTTTATAGTGCATCAGTTACACTACATGAGAAGCTAAAGTAGAATAAGGACTAACAGGTTGTGTTAATAAATGGATAACATATTGTTATTTGCAACAATGAATTTCTTAACTAATTTTTGTAATATAGATTGCATTGCTTCAATTCAATAGTGGGCTGCGGTAGCCTAGTGGTCAAGGTCGTGGACTCGCGACCGGCGGTTTTCGTTCAGTCGCGGGTTCGATCCTCGGCCGCCAAAGACCCGCCATGTAGTCGGGGATGATGCACATTAAATCTGTTCGGAGCCCAAAGTTCTCCCGTTGGCGTTAGTGGATGTTAGGAGAGAGGGGGTGCCAGCTCAGGTGTCGTCCTCGTCACTTTACCGTGGTTCAAAATTACGAGGTCCGTCACCAATAGCCCTCGTGTTGCTTCTTGTGCGACGTTAATGAAAACTGAACTAAACTAAATCATTTAATAGTGTTGCATTCAACACTTGCAATACAGAGAATTATTGATAAGGCGAATTCTGAATAAACATTTACCACGCATAACAATGTCCGGGGGAGAAGTTATTTCTCGTACACGTGTTTCAGATCTCTCCTTTGCTTCCAACTCCAAAGCTTTTGTGTTGAATGAGTATGAGCACGTCTCTTCAAAACCACGCAACACAATTTTTTCAGTTGATTTGCTTGTGGCTTAAATTATAATATGGGAATCGATGAATATCTTCAGTGAGGAAGTAACAATCATCTAATACTTCATAACAATCATCTTAGCGTATTTAAACCATGAATAAACAGTCATAAAATAACTAATCACTCATTAATACATTCAAACAAAGTGGAAACCTGGCTTGGGTTTATTCTAATCGAAAAATAACCCAAACACAATATAAGTATCATTTATGTAGATATGGAACTTAACATATCGCTCAGAACGCGGCCATAGAATGGGATCCACCTCACAACGCTGCGACTGGCAGAGGGACATTCCTCTATGGGAAAGGAAACGTCTTTGCGCGAGAAGACGCCATTACACAGCTAGAAGGCACACATAGTGAGTCACAAGTCTCGCGTCAGGTAGTGGAACTACCATTTTCAAGAGTTCTGCCACTTAAGTGCAAGGAGCACTTACAGCACACATATTTGTGCTGTAAATATTAACCCACATTATTTTATTTAACATTATTTTTTCCTTACATAATAATCCCTGTGAATAAACTATTAATCTTAACTCAAGTGCTCATCATATTTCAATCCGGAATATTACATATATATGGATTTTGGTGTCTGCACACTTAAGAGGATACCAAAGAATAATATTATAAGTATTTACGTAGCTTTTTAATACTAAATGTATCCGAGTCAATAATAATACTCATATTGTGGGGCCTCTCACGGATCGTATATATAATATATTTTCACTAACTTCGAATGCACTATCTCTTTAATTTTATCAACGTGAACGCGTCTATCTCCTTTATAAGCTGTAACGATGGGCTATTCGAGTTCTTCTATTAATTACCTTGTAGACTCTTTTCAGTTCAAATTAAAAAATAAATATTACCTCGACCCTATCAAATGAAACATGATCACGCTATTTAGTTCGACTAAAGAAATGTAATGAAGTGATAATGAAACACGAAAGTGCATGACATGTCGAAGGAAGAAGAAAAATAAAACAAGAGTGAAAAGGATTTGAATTGAGCGCGGACTTTTGCTTGTTTGGATGTAATTTGATCTTTGTTGGGGCAAAGATCCGACTCCCCCTCGTAGAAGATGAAGATAAAGCTTGCCTTAACTATATAATCTCGGACCCGAGTATCCGGCTAAGCATGATATTTAATATTTGCGTTAATAAACGTGTTGAGGGACCATGAATTGAAAGACAGCATTTCTATTAAGAGTATAAATAAATACTTTTTTTGAGGAAATAATTAGTAACTGTTTTAATTTATTGTATTATGAGGTATCAATGCTTAGTTCGTAAATTAAAGACATAAAATTTGTGATTGAAGATGACGGATGAGATAGGTATTAGGGAGTCGTCACAGCACTTCCAATAACTCTCTCCACTCTCTCTTCTATAACTGTTATCCACTAGTTACTTCTTCCAGTTTCCTATCAATCTCCCATCCATCGGTTTATCTCATTCATTATATTTAAATCAACATAATAAAGTGGCTTTACATCAGTTACAAGTCGAAGCATTCCAAGCAATGTCTTAAAAATGCCCGTTCGGACAATTGAAGTGAAGTAGGCTTACGAATTCGTTGCAAGGGAAAATCCGTTATAGATATGTTTTCAGTTCTCACGAGATCTGACTTTTATACGCCCTTTCTCAAAGGACATTTTAATCGGTCTCTTTGTTGAATTGTAGGGGGAAGACGTCACAAACGGAAATGATTGTTTTCATATATGAAGGAAAGGTGTCACTGCAGTATGAAGGTGTCACTGAAATATGAAGGAAAGTACAAGAGATATCTGAATTTTTCTTAAAATAAATTATTGTAAATTCTTGTAGAAAATTAATTAAATTTAAAAGTTGTTTTTATTAAATTGTGAGTAATTGGCTATAAAAAAATACAAAATTACTTGTTTTCTACGTTTTAAAATTAAACTTTTGCATCAATTTTTTTTTGTAGCATGAAGAGTGGTTCAAACCTTCTGCTTTTGGGGGCATTTTGGGTTTGAATACAAAGACATAAGCATATCATTAAAATTATGAAAAGTGATTAAAACTTAAATTTTACAAACGTGTTCGTAGAAAAGGGTTCATAGTTTCCACTCCGAACTTACCTTCAATAATAATATTTCCACCTAAATTGAGTTATTTTTTATTAAATTTTTCTAATAATTTATTTAAATGTAGAGGAGAATAAAAATATTAAACTAATATATTTATTAGACTGATAAAAATTAGTTGAAAATTCAAACTAAATTTAACCATTTGGAAGATCCAATATACAATTTATTTAAAGGAAGTACCGAATTCCTCTGTGACTTATCCGGCCAAATTACATTTAATATTTATGAAAATCTAAATATGAGAAAAGTATGATTATATTTTTTCCTAATATCTTTATTTTAAGATGTGGAGAGGGGATTACAATTGATTTTACTTTACTTGAGTGAATAATTAACTTCATCGTCTCTGGATCACTAGAATGTATTGCATTGTTCTTTTTCAGAGTGCATATGGTAAAAATGGTAAGAAAAGTATAGAAAGTCCAAGTCATTTAAAGAAATGAGGACTTTATACTTGAATCTACAAACTCATATTAAATCGCTCACTCGCTCATTCACTCCTTCGATGAATTATGAATTCATTTCTTCATGAACTTACTCGCTCACTCATTCATTTACTCACTCACTTATTCATTCATTTATTTATTCACTCACTTATTCCCTTTTCATTCACTCATTCGCTCATTTATTCATTCATGCACTCGATCACTTGTTCATTCACTCCCGCTCACTCTTATGCATCGATTCACTCATTCACTCACTTCATGCATTCATCACTCACTTATTCTTATACTCACGTGCTCGCTTATTCATTCATTCCCTCTCACTCTTATTTACTCACTCACTTACTCCCTCTCTTATTCACCCATTCTCTCTCACTCCCTCTCTTATTCACCCATTCTCTCTCACTCTTATTCACTCACTCATTTACTTACTCCCTCTCTTATTCATTCATTCTCTCTCTTTCTTATTCACTCACTCATTTACTTACTCCCTCTCTTATTCATTCATTCTCTCTCACTCTTATTCACTCACTCATTTACTTACTCCCTCTCTTATTCATTCATTCTCTCTCACTCTTATTCACTCACTCATTTACTTACTCCCTCTCTTATTCACTCACTAACTCATTCAATTTTAATTCATTTATTCACTCCTTCTTATTCACTCACTCCTTTACTTACTCCCTCTCTCTTATTCACTCATTCACTCACTCATTCATTCAATCATTAATTCCCTTATTTATTTTGACGAGAAAAGATATTCAGAAAACACTTTATTTTTTTTGAAAAGTGTCTGTTCGGGTGACTATTTCGTTGTTGAGTTAAGCAATAACCCTTTGGGAGGCAAAATGTTTTTTTTTTTTTTAAATATATAACATACATATTCATGGTCAAAAACTCCTCTGCTGCATGATGCATTTTAAAATGTATTATTTAAAAATTCAAAAAAAGTTATTTGTATTTTTTTATATTAAATTTATCCCACAGGGAATATTATGCATGCAGACAACACACTACTTTGAAAATTCCAATCATTTTTATATTCTACATAGCAAAACCAAATACCTTTATTATTTTTCCATTGAAAATAAATTTTTAAGTAAATTGAATAAAACTTTCAGATGTTAGGATACATACGTAAAACCGCGTATACAATAGGATTTTATTTCTGCTGCTTAAATAGTTTGAGGCACTGTATTTTGCCTCTCTGTTTTCAGTAAAAAATTTAGAGATACTGCATTTAAATGTCAAACGATATTTCCAGCTATTTGCTATCTTGAATTTAAGAACATGTACAGTTATTCCTACGAGTATTTTAACTATTCTTGAAATTTGTAGACTATTACATTTATTCGTTTCAGATCAAAAGAACACCAGACGTAATACACAAGAAACAAGATTTGCAACGTTCTGTAACATTTTCAAAGTTTTAAGAATTATTTGAAATTTCTTTCAGAAATCAGTTCGGAAAAGTAAAAGAAAAGAAAACTACTATTATTTCTGATGTATTTTATTATAGTCATAAGTGCAATGATCTATATTTCAGAGGAGTAATTTTGAGTTTCATATGTATAGAATTATAACCATTGTGAAAATGAATTCAAGATGTTTGCTATATAGAAGGCTTAAGACTTCTATTTGCAAGCCACTTTGAAATCACGAATGGTATGCTAATTATGTAGAATGCCTACTTACCTTTTTAAGTATAGGCTACTCTATTTGTTTGAATGCAAAATAGGGCATCAGGAAACATTGATATTTGAAAGAAAAATGTTTCCAAGATAATTTAACATTAGTTATCCTCGAAACTTCCCTTAACTAACATTCTGGAGATTTTTTTTCTGACTTCAGGTTTTAGTACGCAATTCCTTTCAAACCAAACCAAACGTGGTTCAGAAAATTAAGTACATTTTATACAGAAGTGGAATGAATAGATTAATTATATCGTTTTAAAGTTAACAGAGAATGGAATTTAGACAAGTTTATGGTGATAGAAGAATTGTTAGGGCGAAGGGCGTGGGATTTGCCTTGTGAGCCTACGTGATTCGTTGAGAACGAGACCCAAAGCTGTCTGGTTGATCAAGTAATTGTAAGATTTACTCGCACTTTATTCCGGGAAGCATATTCCTTGTATTTTATATAAGTTGTTATTACTCGTGGCAAGGGATTTTAAACTGATAGAGAGTAATCCCTTTAATAAAGAATTAATAAATTTTATTTTGAAATTCAATTTACTAATACGTTATCTGTATCTCTGCTTGAACTTAAGTGAAAATTAAGGTTTTGTAATGAGAATAACTTTTAAGATGACGGACAAGAAGGGTTACAGGATTACGTCACAAAATATATTGCAATTTTCTTTCTAATTAGTAACGGATGTTTGAAAACAATGCCCTCTAAAAGTGATGGCAAGGTATATTCGGGTAATACCACTACACTCTTATTTCATATTAAAATTATGAAGGCTTTAATGAAAATGAAAATATGAAAAGCACGTGATTAGAAGTATTCTTTTTCATCTTTGAGGTTTTTTAAAAAAAATTTAGCAACTTCCGATTTTCAATTTACATTATAAAATTGTGCAATGTATATTTTTTTGGCATGTCATGTATCTAGTAACAGAAATAAGGAAACTTTCCTATTTTTTTTTTCAATAAATCCATTACGACTAAGTTTCACTTCCCTTGAAAAAAGGAACAATAACAGAGAACACAATTATTATTATAAGCAGAATCCTATTTCTGTTTCAAATTATTCAGATGTACGAGGACTATTCAGAAAGTAAGGAACGTTTTGTAATTAAAAAGAAACTAAGTACAAGAAAGAAAAATTATTATATACATCAGAAAGAGCGACTAAAATTCTACTTTTCTACATAGTCACCAAACAAATTGAGGAACTTATCACAGCGGTGGACAAGCTTTGAAATTCCTTCGTCATAGAATTCTGCCGTCTGCGATCTCAGCCACTCAGTAAAGCACACCCACAGCTACTTTCGGTACCCATCTTGCACAAAATTTTCAGTATCCTAGCTTTTGTGTGACAATTTCAAACAACAAAGTCCATGAAATTAGTGGACAACTAAGAGAAAGCTCCGTTATTGTGAAACGGCGGTTTTCACGAATCTTTTCATCAACTTTAGCGACCAGTTCGTCAGTCACAATGCTAGGGCGTCCACTCTTCTCTTCATCGTGAACGTTAGTTGAGCCATTTTTAAACTGAATGCACCATTTCCGGATTGAACTTTCAATCATTACATTGTTTCCGTACACTTCACACACTTGCCGATAAATTTCCATAGGTTTTAGGTTTTTTGCCAACAAAAACCTTATCACAGACTGCACCTCACAACTGGCGGGATTTTAAATTGCAGCGCACATTTTAAATTTGAATATCGAAAAAACGGGTGACGTGAAAATGTTCCCGTTGTGATGGCTGGACGCCGACTGAGATGCCGAGCACGCAGACACCAAAACATACGTGATCGGTGCGCGCCTAGCGACGTCAGACGGAAACGTTCCTTACTTTCTGAATATGCCTGAATATAGAAAAAATTTATATTTTTCAGCTCTCCAGTTTCCAGTTTTCCTGTTATAACTCCAGTTTCATACATATTTTATACCAGTTTTTATACATATAATTATTCGAACAAAAGAATATTTACTAATTCTAGATTTCAGCAGATACGTGCAATACTCTCTTATTTTCTCCATTGATAAATTTCATTGTTCCAAATTTTTTCTTATTGCAGTTGCTATTCTTTTGGCTTCGATTCAATCTGGTCATTTTGAAAATCACTATCTATAGTTTTGTAAATGTGATTGTATGTTAACGTTGCATTGAAAAGCAACGTGAGGTCTTTTGACGATGGACCTCGTGCTTTTGAGCCTCGATCAAATGACGAGGACGACACATAAGCTACAACCTCCTCTTCCAAATTTTCACAAAACGCCAACGGAAGAACTTGGGACCTAGACCGGATTTTAGGGGCATCAGCCACTCTACACGACGGGACTTCAGTGGCATGTGTGACTGTGGTAGCCTAATGGTCATGGCAGCTGACTGGCAACCGAAGGTTGTCGTGGAACCGTAGGTTCAAGCCTTGGTGTTCGCCAATAGCCCTCGTGTTGCTTCTAGTGCGACTTTAATAGAAACTAAACTAAACTCAAGCCTTGGTGCCACTAAAGACCCACCGTGTAGCTGGGGCTTATGCAAGTTAGTTAAACACAAAGTTAATTCTGAAAGCGCAAAGTGGCTGTATTATAAGCACTGGATCAATATTATTCTTAGGTTCCTTACAACCAGTATTTTTACCTAAGTATTAGGAAAAACAATATTATAAAATTGAAACTGGCTTTGTTAATTTTAATTCTTTTTCTGTGAAATTCTCGAAAGAGAACAGTTATTCGAAACGAATATTAATTAGTATAAAATTATATCTCAGGTTCCACATAAGCAACTGCAGTTAAAAAAAATCTTCCAATTCTCAATGCATTTTTTTCTTCCTCGAACAAAATATTTTAAATTACAAAAAAACGTTGCCAATTTTAAGATAAAAAAGAATAAAAACAGACGATTCTGCCACAAAAATCAGTTATTATGTTAAATATTAAAATAAAAGCAAACGATAAGGTATTAAAGTAGACAATAATATTCTGTTCGGACTTTAAAATAAAAGCAGACGATAAAAACATTAAATTAAATAAAAGAAGACGATTAAAACATTAAATTAAATAAAAGAAGACGATTAAAATATTAAATTAAATAAAAGAAGACGATTAAAACATTAAATTAAATAAAAGAAGACGATTAAAACATTAAATTAAATAAAAGAAGACGATTAAAACATTAAATTAAATAAAAGAAGACGATTAAAACATTAAATTAAATAAAAGAAGACGTTTAAAACATTAAATTAAATAAAACCAGACGATTAAAACATTAAATTAATGTGCATATATTTTAATGCAAATAATCCATAATGTATTTATAATGCCCTTCTTTTGAATTTACTTTAGATTGAGTGTCATGGCGATGCAAAATTAATGAATCAAAACTCTTTAACCACTTTATTCAGATTCCTGAATAAGCTATTTCAAACTAAACTAATAATGCTGAGTGGTTAATTAATCGCATATATAAATAAACTAGCTGATACCCGCCCTCTTCGCTGGACAGACAATAATATAATATTTTGGAACCTATACATAAGATATCAAGAAATTTTTCAATTTTTAAAACGTTAATGATAATCTAAATTTAAAATTTTAAGAAATTGATTGTCTGTAATAATGGCTATCCACGACTTTCAAATATATGAGAAAAATAAATTTTTTTAGTAAAAAGTCACCACCCCATATGTATATATAATATGGATAAAATTCATTCCACCGTATACATGTTACCCATAGTATTGAAAAAGATGCAACCTTTTGTCAGAAGATTCATCATGTGCTGAACTTTCAAATGAAATACCCTCGCAATGGCATCGTGTCTATCACAAGATTTTTGTCCCTGCCTAAAAACATTTTGATTTCTGACCATTTAGGATTGCAAGTGGCTGCAATCCTAAAAAAAAATCGTGCAAGTTGGGACGTCCAAAATATCTTACGTATGTCATAGCGTCTTGAGTTCGTTCATGCATGTAGCGAGGTCCTCCAGTAAACGAAGATTGTCTTGCGTGTGTGTTACTTCGTAAGAAGTAGGCGTTTTAGTATTTTTCAAAATCCCGCTAAGTTTTGGAGCTAAACTACACTTTCACCAACCGTGGGATTCCAAACTCATTTACTTCTATCGCTAAACAATATGTACGTTTCCTATTTTCGACATGTGTGAAATTTCATATAAAGAGCACCTTCGCCAAAATCTTGCCAATCCTCCAGCAGCGCTTCAATATAAAATTTTTGCTATTTTTCCATTCCGCGCGTGCAAATCTCACCAAGTAAACTTCATTGGTTATAAAACACAGTACACATATAAAAAAAAATATATTCCGTTTCGCTTCGATCATATCATTTTTGGCGATAAAATAGCCAAAAATAACATAACCGATGAATAAGAGTAGATTAACGGATGAAAATTACATTTTGGATAAGACTTCCGCAAAATCCGTTCTTAGTGAGTGTCAACATCGCAAAATGAATAACTATGCTAAATTTCAAATCAATCGGTTGTATAGTCTTAGAGATCTCGTGATGAGTCAGTCAGGGGTACTTCACTTCAGTCAGTATATATATATATATTAATAATTTGTTCGGCTTGAAAAAAAGCAATATTATTTATGGAATGATATACAGCAAACTTTACATCAACAGTAATAAAATAAAGGCACATCTATTGCAAAGATGATTTTTTTTATTTCGGATTCTCTGTCAAATTCATTCTAATTTAATATACAAAGAGGCGTAGAAAATCTTTTCTCATAAATTCAGAAACGTCGAGTAATTAGATAAAATTCTAGTTGTTTAGAAATGGGTTTCAATATATGTAAGTCTTCTCTAAATTCTTTACGATATAAACATACTTCAATTCTGTCCACTTCACTTAATTTGCTTAGTGAAAATATTATCCTCCTCGACTTCACAATTCGTACCTAACATTAATGTATTGTCAAATAGAAAGAGATCTGACATATTTATTGGACAGAAATATTTACAATTTGAGGGGAAATCAATATTCTGTAACTTTCGTTTACTTCAATATAATACGGTATAACTTTACTCTATATTTATTTACTCATTTCTACGTATTACTGAAGATTAAGCAATGTTGCCATTTTTACTTTTACATTCGTTATCGATATACGAGATGGTAATATAAAATTTTATTTATTATTATGCAATTACCGAGATATCTGCATAGAATTTATTCTGTATCTTAATTGATACTTATGTACAAAGTCTCTAAATTCCAGCTTTATGTTGATTTTTTTAATTTCAAAAAGCCGTAGATTGAAATAACCCACAGGAGGGAGGAGATAGGGTTCAATCTCCTGAGTTCTACAATCATGACCTTGGAAAGGTCAAGAAACGCCAGATGAAATGTGTAACTCTGGATGGTGAAAATGTAGCGAAGTCTTAAGAATAATAAAATAAATAAGTTTCTATCTCGATTATGTTTAATAATCAATGAAAATATTGTGATACCCCGAGATAATAATTAAACCATTAGGATAATACGGGTTAATTGAAACTGCATATCCCTGAGACCGAACAAATCATCATCAATAGTCGAAATTTACAATATTCTGTACATACGGAACAATTAAAATGTAAAGTGAGTTTATCCAGATATTTTAGTTATTTAATAGTAATAATTAAAAATTCATAATGCCTGTAAGTTTGAGAGTAATTATTTTGTATGACAGTTACTTCACAAGGTGAAGTTTCCATATCAAATCTCGTAGTACATTTGTTTAAAAGAAGCAAAGTTAGTGCAAGTTAGTTTACAAGTTATTTAGTTTGCAAGTTAGTTTAAAAGAAGTACACGTAGGGATCTCAATGTAGTTCTACCTCTTTATAATAATTTGTAAAGTTTGAAAAAAAAATTATCTATAGAATGATACACAAAAAACTTCACATCAATAGTAAGGAAAAATCTACGCATATATTTTGCAAAGTATATTTTTTTTATTTCGAATTTTCTTTCTAATTAATTCTAACTGAACATCCAAAGACACGCAGACAAATTTTACACAAAAATTAAAAATTAAGAAGTTATTATAATTAAAACGTAAATTCATTGGTACAATAATTTCTGAAATTTCTGAAAGTAAAATTCTGGTTGTTATTAATTGGGTTTTATTAAGTCTTTTCTAAATTCTTTACGCTATATGAACATACTCAATTCATCAATTAAGCTCACTTCATTTAATTTGTGTACAGAAAACATTATCCTCTCCGAAATCACAGATTCGTAATTAATATTAATGAATTTCCCAAGAGAAAGAACCTTTGCATCTTTATCAGGCAGGTATCCATTAAAAATTCAAGGGAAAAAATCGATATTCTGTAATATTCATTTACTTTAATATAATATGGTATCATAACTTTTCAATCATTATTTCTTCATTCTATTCACCTTACTTAAAAATAAACAACGTTGTCATTTGCCCTTTTACTTTCATTATGGAAATGTGTGGCTATAAAGAATTAAAGCTGTAACGCCTTTACGTACTTTAAATTATTCACATGCATAATCTTAATAATTTTGGTAGTTGAGGTGGGTAAAAACACAGGTGAGGACAATAAAATATGTTCCTTGGCACTTTATTGGTCGTTAAAGTTTTATGGTGTTATTAATGAAAGCTATTCTGTTTATATGACTACAACGTGACTGTGTTATTATGGAAAGAGAAAAATTAAATATGTGGAAAAATAGTTTCGAATAATGCTCCTCAGCATGCTTATGTATAAAGAATTCTCAAGTATAGTTGTTGCGAGTTGTGCGTTTATTTGTACTTTAATTAATACAAAAAATTAATACTAATTAAAATTTTAATAGTAAATGAAACAAAATATTGGACTTTGCGCGAATTTTGAGTGGGTGCTGGTAAAATTTTGATTGTGTGTGTTCTATTATTTAAATATAATTTCCCGATATTAATGATTTTATCATTTATCCAACTTCACTTAATTTGCTTACTGAAAACATTATTCTTTCTTGTATCATAATTTCATATTTAATATTAATATTCTGAAAGATATATGAACAGGGCATCGTTATTCAACTGAGGTAATTAAAATTCTTGGAAAAAATCAATAATCTGTAACATTCGTTTACTTTAATGTAATATTATTTCATAGCTTACTCAAACTTTATTTTTTCACTGTATATTAAAAATAGTAATTAAAGGTTATTGTCATTTTAGGTATTATTTTCACTATGGACGAGTTAATGATGGTGAAGTTGAATGTGACGCTAGATCTAGATATGGATGTTTTCATGAACCTAGGGCTAGATATGGCCATTATTTTCCAAATATAAAAAATAAATACATAAAATTACTAATATGGCCAGAAGAATATAAAATAACATTTTCTCCGCAATTATTAAAACTGCTATTGATAAAAAAAATTTAAAAATTTTAAATAATTAAATACCATTTTTTCATTTTCACTATAATAAAAAAAAATTCTATAACAGTAATAAAAGAATGCATTGGATTAGACGAATTTTAATTTTCCTGCATTCAAATAACAGAAAATATTTTGTAAAATTTAATATCGAATTTATTCAGTAAACGAAAAAAGGATTCCATACTTGAACTAAAATTTTCAGATTTAAAGCTATACAATAATTTGTACCGAATGGGAAATATTTAATGGAAACATTACACAACAAGGAAATAGGAATATACTGCACTATTAAAATCATTTGATCCCAAAATATACTAAGAAAGAAACTACCGTTTATATTTGCTCTAATGTACTGTATTGTTTTTTAAACTCTGTTTTATTAAAAGTTGAGAGCATTAAAGTATTTCTATATCATTCTACTGCCCTGCATTAACAAGATCATTTGATGCCAACGTAAGATAAAAAGAAAACCAATTATAGAAGAAGCAGTTTGAAGTTCTCAAAACTAAATCAACGATGTTTCAAAATTCTGTGCAATGTTGGATCCAATTTTACAACTTCTTTATTTAAAAAAAGTTTATCTTTATATAGAACCTAAGGTCACCCAATATATACATAAAAAGGTTTATATTTTGCAAGAGTTTATTTCAATCCAATTAGAATATTGAGAGTAGTTTCTTGTTGTTATAATTTAATTCTGAAAATTAAGCCCAATACTAGTTAAAGCAGACAAAAGCGATAACCCCAACGAAAATAAAGGCAAACTTTCATTTCATAAAGATGTATCTCTCTGCATTTTTGCTATTACTATTACTTTGATCCGTTTATTCTGAATTATTTCTAAAGAGTCAGTACGTAAAATTACGATGAAATTAAATTTCGTTCTGTTAAAGAATTTCCATAACATTGAGGTAGATTTCTTTTGGAGCATAATACAAAAGGATGAATGTTAAACAAATAACCTGACTACAGAGAAATAAATTTATTATATGTAAGATGGTATGTGTTTCAGTGTAAATGAATGTCGGTACTTATCCAAAACGCGAAGTTATAGAAACTTAAAATTTACATTCCTGGTGGATGAAAGTGTTAGATTTGCGCAGTTATGAACAAAAGTATATAAATTTGTGGGAAATGCATGATTCTGGATGTCGACTATGTAGAGAAGAATACGGAGAGAGATTGAGAAGCAAAGTCTTAAGAATTATAAATAAATGAAAAGTTTCAATCACGATTATGTGTTTAGTAATAATTAAAACTTTACGAAAATTGCAATTTACTTCAATCTACGGCCTGCTGAGACTAAACAAATAATTATTTATAAATATGATTTACACCCTAATGTATATAATTATCAACTCAACTTTAATTATATATATATATATATATATATATATATATATATATATATATATATATATATATATATATATATATATATATATATATATATATATATATATATAATTAAAGTAATTCACTTTTAACTATTACTATTTAATTCATTTTTATATAAAACAACACTCGAAGGCGATTTCAGTTTCACAGAACTATTTTATTTAAGCGGAGAGTGAATGAGTGATTAATAGTCAAGTTTATTGACGCAAGAGTTAGATGTGGCCATACTGCGCCAAACAAGGTAAATATGCGATTTAGACGTTAAAACTGTGAAAATAGATTAATCTACAAAAAGTGTCAAGTGAGAAGATAGTTTATTGGCGCAAGAGCCAGATATGGCTATGCTGCGCCAAATAAGAATAAACTGTGGTCTAAACGTGAAGTTGAAAAAAAGACAAAAAATGGTTGACAAGAAGGAGGATCGAAAATAGAGAAGGATCGATAGGGTATCCGGGGGCGCGTCACCCTTGTTTACCAAAGATAGTAAACCCCATAGAAAAGAAAAAGCTCACTAGGGTGCCTCGGGGTCATAATGCCCATACTTACCAGAAGAAGGCAAGTCCCTGAGGTCTCCTGATATAATCTCCAGGAGCAGGATGCCCGGCTATACCTCCAAACGCTGGGTACCCATTTTAGTCGCCTCTTACGACATGCATGAATTACAGTGAGACTATTCTGTCATTCCCAATCACCACACGGGTTGTTTCAGCGGAGAGAGAGACCATTTCCATACAGCGGGAATCACACAACTCCACCGTTGGATACAGATTATGACAGCATGAGTATAACAGCAAGAGCGCAAGAAGTGGAGCAAGAAGAAAAGAGCGCTTTTCACTGTGTTTTTGTTTATATAATAGGGAAATTTCACTATTTAAGTGACAGACCACATGGTCTGGATGGAGGGACTTCAAGGGAATCTAAGTGTAGACTTAAAGTCGGGTTGGGATCATCCCTATAGGTCTGGAGTGTGTGATCTGCTGATTCTACGAGTTTTTAAGAACGCGTGATTGCATAAATTAAAAAGAAAAAAGGAATCGTATGACGAAATAAGAATGAACACTATCTTTTAAAGGAGAGAATGGAAAAATTTAGGAAATTAAACTATTATTGTGAGAAATTAATAGGAATTGAGTTAAATCATTACATACACACCCACACTCAAACACACACACACACACACACGCGCGCGCGCGCATATATATATATGAAATATATTAAAAGTTTGCTCTTACATTAATAAGACATTCTGAATGCGTGGCCGAAATGAACAGTCCTTTTTTCATTATAAGATTATTTATTCATTCTAACAGAGAAAGCGTTACTTTCTGATGAACTTAGGCCAAAGCAAAAGAACCATATGAATATTACAGAAGAGGTAGAAACGAGCATAAGAGAAGAAAGCTTTTTCATTGTGCATCAAATTATTTATTAGGGATGTTCTAAGGACATTTTGTCATGTGATATGATCTCACAGTTCTAGGTGTCGGGATTCTCAGGGATTTTCTCAAAAGACAGAGAGTCTAATAGAGATTATTTTTGATACATTAACAACCGAGAGAGAGCGGATTAAACAAATTTTATGAGCGCGTGATTGAAAAATAAAAGAATCCTTTGGAAAGGGATCAGAAAATAAAATGAACTCTTTACTTTTCTATGAGATAATGGGACATAATAGAAAATTAAATTATTAACTTCAATTTAATTTAAGATTAAATTATTTAATTAAAGTGAAATCATCATCATCATCATCATATATATAGCCGTTACTCGTAAAAATAATTAATAAACCTGGTTTGTTTTCTCCTGTTATAAAAGAACAAGTTATTACACTTCTGTACTGCATTAGATTTGATAGATCTACCAGTTTTGGGTTCCATTGCTGAAATTATTTTTTGCATAAAATATTGAAGAATCCCCCCGAAAGAAATGTATCTCACCTGTAATCCAGCAAGATCAGCAGCTGATGACTCATCCACTCCAGTGATGTAAATTCCCAATCCATACTCAGCACCACCCCTTATCATAAGCCCCAAAGACAAACCATCTTCCACTGAGACTATTATCTGAAAATAAAAAAAAGTTAAAGATAAGATACAATATGTGAAAAAATGGTAAAGCTGAAAAAATAATAATGCTGTAAAAACCATAATGCTGTAAAGAGATAATGCTAAAAGTCGTATTACTGATTAAATAAATACTCCTTTAGATAAAATGCTATAATGTTATTCTTTATAAAAAAAAATAGCTACACACAGATAAATAGTGTAAGATAATGATATGAATAAATGTTTTTCTTTGTTTAACGACCAATAAGATAAATGATAATGCAACACAATTATTACTATTTAACATTATCAATTATTTGACTGGTCACTAAATAAATCATCTCATTTTTCTTATTATGATTAATTATCAACTAAAAAAGTTGTAACGTATTTTTGCGTGTTGTTTACTTCAACTAACCTTTAGGGCTTCTTTGTGACATTATTTCATTAGAGAACTTTGCCTTGTGAAAAAAAAATGTGACTTATGTAAATCAGAACTGCTATATATATTAAAATTATAGTGAATAGGAGAAAGAGAGAGTGAGATGAAGATGATGGATGTTTTTAAATATCGAGAGGAGTTGTAGATTGTTAATGAAATTATATTACACTCACCATTTGTGCCAGGAGGTTAAGTAACCGATGAAAAACTTATATTTTACTTGGACCCAGAAAATAAATATTGTTCCCGACTTAGATCCATTTTGGCTACTGTCGAGATAAGTAGACTTTTTAGTTATATTTTCGTTCAGAACGGGTGTTAATTACCGCTCCACATTCCTAGCACAAACATTTATTATTGATTATTCTTTGACAAGGACAATCATGGTTTTTAGGTTTGCCGGTCTGTCTGTTTATTGCCCGATTACTTAGTGAGTTTCGATGAATCAAATCCTTAAGTAGCAAAGCGGGAGGTGGGGAATAATACACAGATCCACTAGTTCGAAAAAACGCAGGTACTTTTCCGTTAACCGCACACGAACGATAAACCGCCAAATCTAATTCGTTTTTAACTCTTTAGTTTATATATCTTAAGTTAAAGAGAAAAATAATTCTAAATGAAATTATCTTTATTTTCATGAAAATGAATTGTGTTATTTTTGGAAGTGTTTATATTACTATTTATATATTTAGTGAGTCGTCGCCAAAGCGAAAAACTGTAACCGTTGGCGAAATGTACACCCGGTTGAAAGAAAATGACCCAAACGAACACTAGAAAAGATAATTGAATACCATAGATTTAAGAAATAATATACACACAATGGAAGAAGAATATTATTGTAGTATTCTGATTTATATTTTGAATGCTTTAAAAGCACATTTTTTGGCAAAAAGGAAGGTGGAAAATGTAATTCAAGTACTCTCTCTCTCTCTTTAAAGTACGTATCACAATTCGAAGTTCCGAATCATTCATGAAATTCTCTTTCTCTCTTGAATGTCTGGATGCATACCATCATCAATTTTAACCATTTCTGTAATAGAATTTATGTTCTTTTCATGCACAAAATCGTGCCATACAAATGGTTACAGATGCAGTACTTTTAAAAAGCTGGAGCTACCACTTTAACTTTGATACGGTATTTGAATTTTGGATAAAATTATGAAAAAGGAGGAGAAAAAAATAAAATAAACGTATGTTTTATTACTTATATAAGTATCGACTCATATTCCGGAAAATGCAGTATCTAACAAACTTTAAATTTGTATGGATTTGGAATGCTTGGGAGAAAATATTACTCGTCAAATTTCTAAAACTAATTTAAAGACAATGTCAGATAAATGTCAGATGCTTTACAGATAAATGGTCAATTTTGAAAACATAGGATATCATGAAAAGTGATCAAGAAAACGAAATCCGAATAAATTAAGAAATTAATCAATAGAACTCAAAATAGGGACATATAGATTTGATTTCTTCCTGTTGTAGAATTTTTGCGTATACAAATACAGTTTTCCTATTTTAAACTCAAAACAGAATATACAGATGTTGAAACCCCACGTTTCCATGGCAGCCTAAAAGTAAAACAACTTTCACTATTTTTATTCAGTTCCGCTCACAAATACAAATCCGATATAAGTTTTGTAGCCTTCCATATACAGTTACGAAAGCGATTTCCCCCTAATCCTTATCACAGTAGGGATCTCTGCTTCAGATTCTTGGTTATCGTGAGGGAAGAAACAGGAAATTCCCTTTCTTATCTTTCTTGCAGGGAAAAAATAAAATATTTCAATCTCCGATTTGTATCTTAGAGTGGATAGATGTCGCATAGCGTGTGTTTACTTAGTTCCATCGGATTCTATATCATATAAGTTTGTTCGTCGTAAAGCTAATTTTAAAGTTTGAGATTTTTCTAAAAGACATTTATTTTTATATTTATTTTGAATCTGATATAAATAACAATTATTTTATACAGGTTTAATGTAAAATCAAGAACGCTTGCAAATGAATGGGGCCCAAAATTAGTGAAGTATTCTTCCTTTGTTTGCTACTTTCATTGACGTTATTATGTTCTAAATTTGGTGATATTATTATTATTATTATTTTTATTATTATAATAAATATATATATATATATATATATATATATATATATATATATATATATATATATATATAGGATTTTTACATTTTGAGATGCCTTCCAACACTAGATAGCGCCATTTGTTCTTTTGGTTAAAAGCCCAAGCACGAGAGGCGCAAGCACGGAAAGCGCAAGCTAGATGGAAGAATGCGACCAACAGAGAAAGATGTGCGATCTGATAGTTCTTTAACTGTATAATCAATAATTCTATTTTAACTTAGTAAACGCTGAACAATAATATATGGTTTAATTAAATCTCATCTTTTAAAAATCCGTTCTGTTATTGAATCCAGAAAAGCCCTAGACATCTTTAAAATGAGCTATGGGTTTCTCCAGAATTGTTAGCCAAACTAACCCTGTCAACTAAATATACTGAAAAAAATTATTATAAAGCCAAAGATGTAATTAAGAGAATTACAGATAAAGAACAAAAAGAAATCAGTACAGAATCGCTTAATAAACAACCAAGCAAACCAATAACAAAACATAATGTAACTAAAAGAACTTTATATACCTACAATTAAAAGTGAGTGCGTGAGTGAATGAAGGTTATTGGCACAAGAGCCAGATGTGGCTATGCTGTGCCAAACAAGATTTAACTGTGATGCAGACGTGAAAAATTGAAAAAAAAAGACAATAATTGGTTGGCAAAGAAGGTCAATAGTAGAGAAAGATCGCCTGAGTATCCCGGGTTGTGGCACCCGTGTTTACCAAAGACAATAAATCCCATGGGAAGAAAGAAAAAGATCACAAGTGTGCCTAGGGGTCATGATGATCGAACTTACATTTTGAAGGCAAGTCCCTGAGGTCCCCTGATATAATCCACAGGGGCAGGGAGGCGGCTATACCCTCAGATGCTGGGTACCTGTTTTAGTCGCCTCTTACGACATGCATGAGCTACAGTGAGGCTATTCTGTCATTCCCGGTCACAGCACATGTCAGATACAATTAAAAATAATTATAAGCTAAAACAAATGTTTTTGCTGGATCATAAATTCCTTTCATTATTATGGTGTGAATACATTACTTATCGCGCAAAGAATTGATACCAATAAAGTTTTGCAAACGATAGCTACCGGATTCGATTATTTAACGGTAAATAAATCTTCCCATTTTGCTAAACCGGACATTCATTGTTAACTACAATCTGTTGAGCGCTTTCAGCGTAGTGCAAAATGATGGAATAAACACCACAGAAACACTACCGTCAACATTTGTATTCTTATTTAAAGAGATGTAAATATTCTTTGAGCCATTTTTTTATA
>BMAW01009848.1:60675-79750 GCA_019974015.1 Nephila pilipes
TCAACTAATTTAATTTCTCATCTCGATTGGTACTTGTATCTTACATACGATAAAAAGTAAAAGTTGTAAGTGACTTCAAATCTTAAAGTAATCATGACATAAATTAAATAATAAAAGCTTGTCGAATAAGTTTTTTTAAAAGGATACACAATGTGTATGAGTAAGCTTAAAGTGGGAGAATGATTCATTTTAGAAGGAAATGGTGTATTATTGGAGCTTAATGGTAGAATAACTGGCGAAATAAAAAAGAAAAAATTAAAACTGGTTTAATATTATTCTTTAAGATGACACTTTGGAACATCATTGACTTTAAGGTATCCGTACACCTTTAAAACGTCACTTTTGTCAAAATTTTCGATTTTCTAATTTTAACGTCAGTTAACAATTTAAACACTTTTATTTCTAATAGTGTTTGAAGTTTGCTTATACCTTATTTAGAATTTAAGTTACAGGGATTTGAATTTTACACGGTAGCTAATTTTTAATTGCATTCGAAAGTTTGTTTGCGATTTTTCTCAAAATGAGTTGTCACGATATATTTACATATTTCAACGTAGATATCAGAATAAGTTATGAGAACCAAATTAGTTCAAATTTTGCAAGTATATTTTTTATATAATTTGTAAGAAGTCCTACATCTTTCACGGTTGTAAAATGGATGCGTTTTTAACATAGTAACAAAGGTGGAAATCATGTATTGTTATAACTGTTTTTTTTTTATTTATTTTTTCTTTGTTATTTGACTCGAAATACAATAAAAACTGTAGTAATATGATTTTCATCATAAAAATAGTACCAGCCGCAAAATATGTTGTGATGAATCAGATAAAATTTACAAAATAATGATATTTTTGTTTATTTTTGATTTATGAGCGTTATTCTGATAATCAATTCATGTACCATTTTCACCGTATTTCCCCCTCCAAATTTTTCTTTGAATTAAAAGCAGATGATTAAATGTGTTTTTCATAGTTTTAAGTTATATTTTAGCATTAAAAATATTTTGATAGCAAATATCAATGTATTTGAAAAAATTTTCTCCGAAGGTGTATGGATACCGTAAGAAGGAATGCATTAAACTTAAAGAGATTTTATTGTGATTTCCCTATTCGTTAATATTACAAATACTCACGTAATTAAAGATGAATGAATAAATTCAATTCTTTGCTATTATCTCAAAAAGCTTTTATCTCGACCTTTAGCTAACCTCACAAGCAACAATGTAATTCAGTATATATACATAAAGATATTCTTATCTGAGACTCTGCTGAAGAGATAAGGATAATACAGTTTTCTTTCTCATTTCGACCGATAATTCTATGATGTTGATGAATTATGGCGTATTTATCTCCCAATAGAGAAACGAAAAGCATTTTGGATAATACTTGATTTATTTTCAATCGTTTCATCACAATTCGAATTTCTAGGATTCTTTCTTTAAGTTTTTGAGAAAATATTAAGAGAGTGTTAAGTGTAGTTTCGAAAAAAAGGTTATGTATAAGCCTAAAGTTTTCATTTTTCACCATTTGGGATTTACTTAAGATACATTATCTTAAGATTATACCATTTTTAATTGTTAAGAAATTTAGAATATTTTTATATACTTGCTTCATGTAAGGGAAAATATCCGGTAGTTTAAACAGTAAGTTGTTGTTAATGGTACATTACTGTTCATAGAATCTTGAGCATCTGATTTGTAGAGAAGATAAATATTTAATATATTTTTTTAAAATAATTTTATTTAATCCAGTCAAGTAAATCGATTGAAATTTCGAGAGTTATAAATAAGCAACTTTTTTCCCTTGAATTTTATGTTAGATTTGTGACAATGGTTTCTTCGCAACACTTGAAACTAGAAATATAGTACCTTATTGTAGTAACACATTTTGAAAAAACTAGTTAAATGTCGCTATTTTCCTGTTTATTTTATGTCCCCCTCTATTATAAAAATATATTAGATGTTCTGTATTCAAACAATAAATGATTGGAATTGTCATAAAATGCTTTCAATATTTGGAAGTGAAATTGAATATATAAAGTTATTTTTATAACAGCAATATAGCATTTTTTTTCACATTTTATAATTTATTGTTATCAAATAAATGCATGTATCTCAATTTTATAGAAGTATAAATATTATTCTTTATTGATTAAAATTATGTACAAGAACTGCAAATGGTGAACGGATCTCGTGTTAATTTTAAGGAATTAAATATGGATTATTTAACATATTTAAAATTAAATTTAATTATAAGAACGTTTGTTTAATACATATAAAATTATTTTGATACAGTTCATGTTTTTATAATTATGAAGGTTTTGTAGGTTTTAACTTTATTTCCTAAAATCAATCAGCCTCTAATAGCTATAATGTATACATAAACATCGCCATATTAAATTTGTAGTTTGAGTAGAACACATGTATGTCATAGATAGAGTTTAATTATTCTTTCTGTTTGAAGAAATTTTTAAAAGAATGTGTGAGTGTATATTTTTTAAAAAAATTTAATAGGTTATTTTAATTTCGCAAAAATAAATCTGATTTTTTCGATTTATCAATCTTTAATTTTTTTGGGTTTATTATTTTTTTTTGAATGGTGATTTTTCCTCGTTCTTGTTTCTTTACCGATTTGTTAAGAAGTAATTGGTGACATGTGATGGAATTGATCCATAATGCTAGTATAAACACACAATTCTCAGCCCCCAGCTTGAGACAGTATTTTGCAATACTTTATTTTCATTTTCTACTGTCTTAATTTCTTTCTTTCTTTCTTTTTTTTTTGACATTTGTTTTGTGGGTTTGGGATATTGTTTTGTCCATTACGATTTATGTTATAAACTTCTAAATGACTGGTTATATTATTTAATTATAAACATAATTATTACGCATCATTGTATATTTTTTAACAATTTATAATAATTTATAGAATTTTTCATACACTTTAAGACTTTTAGTGTTCTTTAATATTTGATTTATATCTTTATTTTTCTTTTTAGACTTGTTTTCTTAGGATTTTTAGATTTGATTTTACAATATGTTTATATATATTCGTATTATCACTAATTTTTTACATTATTTCTCTTAACGGAATGCCCAATTAATTCCTAATCTAACTCTCGCGTTAAAGCTACTTCTATTTTAATTCCGAAGTCGCGGGAAGTGCACAAGTTTCAAGAGCCTCATTTTAAAAATCGAGAACATTCTACAAATAAATTAAGAAAAATCCCCTAGTGCCTGGTGTATAAAAACTCAAGTAGTGCCCCGTCACTTTTCCCTTTCCTTCTTTTGACGTTCCTAGCGCGCTTGTACCATCCTTGGCTTTCCCGTTTTCAGATTATTTAAAATCCACTAATACATCACCAAAATAAAAATGTTTAATTTCAGTAATTGGGCAATTTTAAAGAACTAATACAGCTTTATCTGAAAAATACTAATATTTCGTATTCAGTGGCCTTAGTTTTAGAAGCGATGTCATATCTGCCTAAATAACTATTGGAACACATTATCTCTGACTTCTTAATTCTTAACAAAAATAAATAAATAAATAAATAATTAAAAATATATTAAACGAATTTCTTAAAAACTAAATCAATTAATAATTCGCAGATTTAAGATACCATTTTTGGAATAAGTGAACGTTATGTTAATTCTAGGTAATTTCTAACTCAATTCTCGAATTCAGAATATTTTTAGTTAGAATACTATAAAATACCACCAAAAAATATAAGAAAAGTTTATATTCGTATAATTACTTCCATATATTTTCAAAAAGTATAATTACATCTTTTATACTGAATTCTGTGAAGGGTTTTAGATTTTTAAAATGATTTAATTAAAACAATTTTAAAAAACTATTTAAAGGAATACTAACTTGTAATCTCAATGCATTTCTAATAAATATATTGTTACGGTAGCATTTCATTGTACTTTAAAAATTACACTAATCGCAATTACTTAATTAATTAGGAAAACCACGAATTTAAGATAGATGAGCCAAAGTAAACTAACGTATTACTTTACAGAAATATTGATAATTTTCTAAAAGTAAAATTTCTTTATGGAACTGAAAATTCGATATTAGTTTTATGAATTAAATTTTAATGGATTACATATGTTTAAAATATTCAGACGAAATTGGTGTCGACGTCATTCAAATTCAAATGTTAGACCTGCGGCAATTAGGTTTCTTAAAAAGTTAACTATAAAATTTTAAATTATCAAGTACTTTGAATGTCTTAAATTTTATTCATTATATCTAATTATTTATGTATTACTGCATCCTTTAGGAGAAAATCCCTTTTATCGTCCAATTAAGTAAGAAAAAAATGACTATTCATTCGTGGAATTAGTAATCCGATTTATTTCGAATGAATAGTTTATATTAGTACTTGAATCATTTTTGCTTTTAAATGTATTTAATATTCATTAGAGATTTATAATTTGAAGCATGAGACAATTTCTAATTAACTATTATAATTGTATTATTTAAGGAAAGAGTATAATACAGTGCATGTTCTTACGAAATAAGGGTCTTTAATTTAAATAAAGACTGAGTACTTACATATTTTCAAAAAAAAGTTATAAATAATGATGGCTAAATATACAATTTCAAAAGTATTTCGATACGAATTGAAAATGCAGACGATATTGAGACATTGAGTGTACTTAATATAAATATAGAAAACGACGGTTGTCGAAAGGGGAAAACAAAACAGCTGTATTTCTTACGCAATCGAATAACATAAACATTTTTATTTTCAAAAAGTATTTTTTATTCTATAGTAGACTTTATTTTTCGATATGATATCGATTGAAAATTCAATTTAAACCTCAATATCGCAAAATGGGAAGTAAAAATATCTTTTTAATTTATTTAAGGTTTAAGTTTTCACGTATTAATATTAGTTTCACTTTCGCTTTTAAGTCATTTTTATTCTAAAGAGAAAAGTTTGAAATTGATGTTACTGCTTATACCATGTGCAATTATTTCTCGTATGAAAGAAACTTTAGAAAAAGAAAAATTCTGAGAAATAAATAAAAGAACAAAAAAAATGCAGAAATATATAGAATTCATTATTTCAAATTATTTTTTTTAATTATTTTGATTCCATAGCGAATTTATGGAAAACCTCAGCTAAAAGAATTATTTTTATATTCAATTTTCAGTTTTATTAGAAACGGAATTAGGATTAAAATGTCTACACAAATAAAATTTAATTTAAATATAACTTTTTTATAAAAACTAATTTTAAATTGCAAATCGAAATTATACTAAAAATCGAGTTTTCTTCTCAATCAACCACAGCTTTTATAATATATACTATATGAAGCAACAGAAGCCATGCGAGATATTAATATAGTATAGTTATTATGGAACCAGAGTAATACTAATTAATTGCATCAAATTTTAAAATGTCGTGCATGTAAAATTCATAATTATACAGACAATTAAGCTCACGAGCGACATTTCCCAAGCTTTAATAACGTCATGTTTTAATAACTGTAGAATTGTATAAGTATATAAATTAATTTCATATTTAGCATCAATTTTAAAGCAAACATGCCGCGAGAAGTTATAATGAATTATTTATGTGATTCTGCATTTATCTTATTATTCATCGGAATATATTGAGAATGCTTTTATTCCTTGGCGTAATTAATAAGTTATTGAGTATATATATATATAATACTGAATTCATCTTTTCTAAACAAAATGCGGCTAAAAATAGTTTGCTATATGATTGATGATTTTGATTAAAATAACTAAAATAAGCAAGATTTTTTTCTTCATTTTTGATTGAAAAAAAAACCGGTTTTATAGTTCATTGCAAATTATTTGTCAGTGTATTTCTTACAAAATAAAAAATATTATTCAAAATTTGAATATGCACTTCATATCTTGTTTAATTATATGATATCTTGTTTAAAAAAAAGATACTTAGTTCAGGCCAATATTTTTTTTTTTTTCGGAAAATTGAAAATTACTTTTTATACAATTTCTTTAAAAAAAAGGTCATATTGAATCTTAGAAAACTTTAATTGCTTAATTTATGGTATGTTTTATCAAGTGATTCTCAAGAACTGGATTTCTATGATTTACAAATAAATTATTTTTATATCTCGAACTGTATCCACTAATATATTTGAATTAATTGACAGAAATCAAACGAAATCACATAAATCAATAAAAAAAATTCTCGTTCGTTACCTATTCCAATAAATTATTTTTTGTCTTTTATTATTCCTAAACTGTCACTCAAAACTAATAGTTTATCGTTTGTTTCTTGGCAACGGCAGCGATTAACAATTACGAGGTTCATATTTAGTTTAAAATTAAATTTATCCTCTCATCATAAAGTTGAATTTAATAGAGCAAAATTAGTTGTGTTTTCATAAATGTTAAATCTCAATCGAAATTCAGGACCTAGGCAGAAAATGCCTGGTAAATCAGAAGAGTGAGGGGCAACTGATTGTTTGAGAACTAAAGAGACGAAAGACTGAATTGCAATAGGACGCCACGAAAACGAGCTAAAGAAGAGCCAACTGCATTGGTCTAAAATAAAAGGGGCGGGACTTCAAATAGAAGAAAGAAACGACTCCGATTTAACCTGTTATCCATCGGATTTTGAGAAGCCTTTTAAGATTTAAAAAATTTTAAATTAAATGAAATAAATTTTATATGCAGAGCTCGATGCCAAATTTTGAGTTTTAAAGGACAAATTAGTTGTGAAGTTTTAAAATACGAGGAGAATAATGCATGAAAAGAGAGTTTTTCTTAGTGTTACTAGCATAGCTAGCGACATCTGATGTGGTAGAGAGTACTTAGAAACTCACCAAAAAGTGCTTTTCGCTGAAAAATTTAACCAATTGACAGGAAAGTTCTAAAGACCTTAAGGAAAATTATCGAAAATTAATCACAAAGCACATCGTAGCTTAAGTTATAGGATTTTGATGTGATTGAAGTTTTATTGAGTTCTCTGTCTTTTTAGGACTTGAAAGTGCAGGTAATTATGTCCGAGAGCGGCTCTAGGTCTTTTTTGCGATGATGCAATGGATGGATCGTACGCAGAAAGATTTTGAAGGAATTCATTAGGAATTTGAGGGATCCTATTAAAAAAGGCTATTGACTGCTTTTTAATGAATTCTAGAACTGGTTCCATTTTAAAATCTTTATGTAGGACTTCGTTCCGAACGAACCGAGGAGCATTTACAATTTTCCTAAAGTGGATATTTGAAAAACCTTGCAGTTGTTTCAGATGCGCAATTGCAGCCGACGCCCAGATTAGTGAAGAATACAACATGATTGGTCTCAGGGTGGATTTGTAGAGCAGATTTTGTGTCGGATTCCCAGCTTACTCTTTCGAGAAATTAAGTGAGTGAGCGTTCTTCTCATACCGGTAGCTTTCCTGTAGACTTCCAGGATATGCCAGGAAAAAGCTAATTTAGTGTCTAGAAGCAGCCGTAAGTACTACTTGTATTCGGTAAGTCAGGGAACGGGTTGGTCGAAAATGCGGACTGCTTGTAAATTTCGTATGCAGCGTTGTTTCCAAAAGGGGAGGCAAGTTCTTTCATATGCATTGACTTTTAATTTTCCAGTCAATGAGCTAGAGCGGTAATCGAGAGATGTACCCTGCAATCTGTTTATATTTTCTGATTGCAGATGTTTTGGGACATAACGGCAGTATCGTCAGCGTACATGGCCAAATGAATGTATACAGACTTCGGTATGTCATTTAAGTATAGGGAGAATAATTTTGATGATAAATTACTTCCCAGTGGAACGCCACTGAGAATTGGTCTTGGGGAGGAGATGTTTTCCCACTCGGAGCAGGAAACTACGAAAGTGCAGGAATGAGTGGGTAATTTTGATTAATTGTCCCGATATTCCAAGTCGCATCAGCTTGGAAATGAATTCTTCGTGCTAAAGTTTATCAAAAGAGTTGGCGATATCTATAAAAAGCATACTTTTGATTTGGTATTTTGAAAGGCCATATTGAACCAATTCAGTGACTCTTAGGAACTGATTTACTATGGAGCACTTTATGACGAAACCATGCTGCTCGCGAATAATAATATTCCTGGCTAAGCAGAGCCATTTCAGGCGATTCAGAAGAGCAAATTCATATGATTTGCTCAGAGAACTGAGAAGAGATATCGGGCGATAATTTTGAGGATTTTCGTCGTCAGAATTTGGCTTGAGAATTGGAACTACCACGGCAGTTTTCCAAGCCTTTGGGTAATAGCAGTTCTACATAAGAAAGTTAAAGAGCAGAGCAAAAAGAAAAAGAAATTTCAGAGGGAAACTTTTTAAGCATACGATTTGAAATTAGACGTTAGTTTCGTTGCAAACCATGGAATTCAACTTCAATTATTCAGTCTTTTTGATAAAATATTATTCATTATTTTCCTTCTACTTTAATATTGTCTCAAACTCTTATTTCTGTGCTTCCGGTTACATTAACGATTTCATATTATATTTTTAAATCCGAACAGCAATTCTGAGGATTAATATTTTTTGCAAGTATATTTTCACTTTATGTGTTGCTACTTGCAACTTTAAATAGTTCTTCCGGTGTTGTCATTCTTATCTTCAATTGGAATTTTCCTCGGAAGTGTATCCTAGATTGGAAGAGTTTTTAGAAATTTCAAAATATTGTTGATACTTTATCATGTATATAGTAGATACGATTATAAAAATAATGTAGATACGATTATAAAAATAATTTTTAGTTAGCGGAATATTAACTATCTAATAATTTCAATAAACACATTTTAAAACAAATTATTTAAAATATAAATTTTAAAAAATAATTTCTTAAAATTATTCTCCATTTTTCTTTACCATCGTGAATAAAAATTTGTAATTATTTTGCGTTTTTATAATGAATTTTAAACTATTATCAAAATGATTATTTAATAAATATCTACAATTATTTCATTAAAAACAATAAACAATTGATGACCAAAAGAAAGTTCTGCAGAATAAACACTATCATGAAATTTTTCCCAATTGTAAATGATTTTTTTTTTCAAAAAAATTCATTCCAAATATTTTTAAGAAATTATTCAAGCTATCCTATATATTTAATTTAAAATGAATTTCCTAAAAATTTCAGTCATTTATTTCACACAGTGCTAAAAATATGTGCCATGTAAAAATTGAATCTATAAAAATTATTTGGAATAAAAAAAACAGTAAAGCAACAGAAATAAAAAAAAAAATGAATTATCACACATAGTTCTGTTTTATGTTACTTAATGTAATAGTTGAATTGACATTTTTTGAACTTTTCATTTGTATTTAATTCATATATATATATAATTTCGATTTTTATCCCTTTTTCACAGAGTTTGAGCCGTTGTAAGCTTTTACTTTCCCGTCTCTGCGAAGAAATTATTTAAAGTCTAAACTCTTGACTGTACATTTCTAGGAAGAAGTGAGATTTCAAGCTTTAAATGTAACGCAGAAATTGGATTTTCCAAAGTTACTTTTAGAATTCCCTCACAACTGACGTTTGCATGCATATACAAGGAACGTGTTAGAACATCTGGAACGTTTCTCTTGAGGGGTGTTTCTTCAGAAGGAGCGAATGTTGTGTAGGCATCGGCTTCTTGTAGAGGAAACGGACTTTTTTTTTTAAGGATTGGAAAGGAAAGGGGAAGGAAATATCGTTTTAAGCGAAAATCGAACAAATGTAAAAAAAGCAAAAGAAAACATAAGATATTTATATAAGGAAAATGTACGTGTTTGTTTGGAACTTTTTTTTTTGTTTATGTAAGAATTTTTATCGAAATATTGAAGTTCACAAATACCAAAAAGACAAATAAATATAACAAACCTATAAATATAAGAAAATACGAATATATTTAATTTAGCTTTATAAAACTGCCCATTTCTTAAAATAATAATTATTTTAAGGGCAAAGAAATTCGAAACAATAAAAACCAAATTCTAACAATACTGAAGATGAACTATTAAAAATAACTACAAATTAGCTTACAGGTAATTTTATAGGACTTATGATAGTATTCGCTACAACATAGAACGCCTAACAAATTGTATTTATTTCCATATACTGCTTTAAATATTAACAATAAAACAAAATTTTTCTGTTAACGTGTGTTATTATTAGTGATTTTCTTATAATGCAACATTTTAGAAAATCCTGCGTTTGATTGGTCCAATATCTGTTGGTATTATGGAAAGAGAACTATTTAATTAAAACCGCAGTGATAACTATTATTAGTTGTAGCAGTCGCATAATTGTAATTCAAATAATTATAAACATTATTATTAATAACAGTAGTTTAATTATTATTAAAATAAATATAATTATTTATAATTATAACTACTATATAATTATGATTTGTGAAATCATAATCATATAATCACAATAATTATAATTATAACAATTATATAATTACAACATTTATAATTATTATAATCACAATGCTTATAATTATTATAATTACAAGATTTATTATTATAATTACAAGATTTATTATTATAATATCAGTTATAATATTTATAATAATAATTATTATTATAATTGCATTTTAGTACTTTTTTTGTCCGTTATCTTCGGAATACCAAGACAGACTACTGTATAATTCTAATCGTAATAGTAATTATTATTTTGTGTAATAGAATTATAATTATTATTATTCGGATTCCCAATTCTTTTGAGTTAATATAATCAGGAAGGGAAAAAACAGTTGTTTTGGAACTCGGAGACAGATCACAAAAAGGGAGAGAAAGTGAGAAAGTAAAGTTTATTGGCGCAATAGCCAAATATGGCTAAGATTTAAATGTGGTCTAGACGAGAAGATATTGAAGAAAAGACACAAATTGGTTGACAAGAAGGATCGTCGAAAATAGAGAAGGTTTGCTAGGGTAACCCGGGGGGCGCGTCACCAGTGTTTACCAAAGACAGTAAACCCCATAGGAAAGAAAAAGATCACTAGGGTGCCTCAGGACAGACGAAAAGAAAAGGAGAATTTCCTTTACATGCTTGCTTATTTAGAATGTAGTGGTAGCCTAATTATAATTAGTATAATTATCCACCAAAGGTGCTATTGCTTTTGTTAATCATAAAATGTCGCAGTTCATCCCATTTGAAAATGTTGTAGCTGGTCATTTTACAAAATTTTACCGTAAAATGTTTTCCGTACTTGTTTCATGCTTGCTTTCACCAATGATGAATTGAATTATCAAAAATAAATCAATAAATTTCTTCTAATTATTTTCGAACGAAATAAAACGTATACAAAAATTAAGTATTTTATTTACACTTCGACTGATGTATTACCTCAAATCATGTGTAATCAATAATCAATAAATAATTGAAAATGAATATCCATTCTATTACACCAAGAATGTTCTAGGTGTGATCGGATGATCTCTTGGATTGATCAGCGAAACCGCACGTCCTCTATTACGGGTTAAATAGAAAGCGTTTGATCTTAAAATGAATTTAATATTGTTAAAATTGGAAGAGAAGGCTTAACAATAAGTATTATTAAATAAAAAGGAAAAAAACGTGGAAGTTAGTTTATGATCACTCCCATTTATATATT
This sequence comes from Nephila pilipes, assembly GCA_019974015.1. Classification (NCBI taxonomy): domain Eukaryota; kingdom Metazoa; phylum Arthropoda; class Arachnida; order Araneae; family Nephilidae; genus Nephila; species Nephila pilipes. The sequence goes on from BMAW01009848.1 coordinate 72,254, forward strand.
TGAGCTCTAGTTTAGTTTAGTTTTTTTTATTAACGTCGTACTAGAAGCAACACGAGGGCTATTGGCGACGGACCTTGTAATTTTGAGCCTCGGTCGATTGACGAGGATGATACCTGAGCTGGCACCCCCCTCTCCTAACATCCACACCACGACAACGGGAGGACTTTGAGCCCTGACAGATTTAACGTGCATCAGCCCCGGCTTCACGGTGGGTCTTCAGAGGCCAAGGATCGAACCCGTGAATGTACGAAAACCGCCGGCCATGAATCCGAAACCATGACCACTAGGCTACCGCGGCCTATTTGAGCTCTAAAGTAACGACTGTAAGAGTAAGAATTAATTAAAATACTGGCAGGCTTTAGATAATTTTTAATAAATCCTTTGCCAAAAGTAAAGTAATAGATGAAAAACGCATTTATGCATCAATGTAATATTTTAAATAAATTAAATGTTTATTGATTAAAATATATTCATCAACATTAACATTTCCTTTAGTTATTCAAGATAGCGGTTTGTTTGAAAACTTAAATATTTGTCTTTGCGGAATTGCTATTTTAAATCTGCTGTTATTTAGCTCCATTTCTGCTATTTTAAAGTAAACAAATAAGAATGGAACGTAGTTTATGAGCAAAACTTCCTGCGTTCGAAATTTGTAAATATACTACTCCTTCACAAAAAATAGGAAAGACGGAAAGCTTCAGATAATTGCATAATTACAGTTGTTCAGTGAATGAAAAATTTTCATACGATATACAATCATACACCTACTGAAGATGCTCAAACATTTAGCTTTCACTTTCCCATTTTCTTAAAGAAAGTATAGAGTTAAATATCATTCAAAGTGAAACTTGGAATTACATCGTCTGCGTGGAAGAGAGATACCGTTCTTAGAATACAGCAAAAGGATTGAGTTTTCCATGATTACTTTTGAAGATTCCTGGGAACTGACATTTGCATGCACATAAGGCGTAACATGTAACCACATCTGGGGTGTTTCTCTTGAGACGAGGGGGGGCGGAGGATACTTCAGAACAACGAAATGATATGAGAGATCTAGCAACCGCGAAATAGGATTTTCCTCAGCCGTATTACAGAAAGAGAGGAAATATCGAGTTGGACGAGAAGATCGGAAAGGTAGAATGAGTGAGTAACTTTGAATCTATGGCGCAAAATAGCCAAATCTGGCTAGGTGTGCCAAGCAAATGTTGAAATTACCTCACGGTTTCATTTCTATTTTTTTTTAACCGACATGAAGTTATTGAAAAAAAAAACTATGATTAGTACCAACAGTGTAAAATGTTAAAATTTCAAATGTGGTGTAAAAATACGATAATGAAGCTCTAAATATTCTATTAAAGGGACTCGCCACCCTTTGAACATTTTTTTTTATTTAAGTGTTTAAACTTATCTTTTGTGTATATTATTAACAGTTACTATTAAACAAAGTAATTATACCATGAAAAAAAGGGCTTAATTTGATAAAATTCTTAAAAATTTAACTTTTTTAAAAAATTTCAACGATTTTAAAATTGCTTCTTCTTTCACAATTTTCATTATTTTGGCATCAAAATTTTTTTCAGGCTCATAAGAATATATGTAACAACTTTAGGGATCGATTTTGCAATAAACAAATTAGTTTTTGAGAAAAAAATTAAAAAGCATACAATATGGAAAACAGGTAATAAAAAACATGATTTCTGCTACATTTCTTCTTATAATATTTTTTTCTATTCAAAATATTGAAAAATGGATCCCTAATTTTACCACGCACATTATAACAAACAAACACACCAAAATTCAAGTTGTTTAATAAATATCTGTTAAAATTTAGCAGTTTTAAAGACATTGGTTTCATGAAAAATCCCAAACTGAGAAAGCGCTATTTAAAGAATAATAATTAGTAAAAAAATATGAAAACTATGTCTAATTTTTTTAATAAGTTGTCAATATAATGTATAGATATATACCATTAAAATAAAGCATAATACAGTTCAATTTGAAAGCATTTAACAAAAATAAAAGCTTTTATAAAAAGTTCATCTGAGCCCGAAATTGCGAAAAATTTGAAAATCTTCATCTGACTGTTCTTTGAAAGAAACATATATTAAATATATTTAAAAACAAATGAAATATATAAGATAAATAAAGTAAAAGTATATGAAATGTACAATAGAAAATTTAAAATATTTTGTAAGATTTATTTTGCTACTTAATTTCAATATCTAATATAAATTAAGTAAAACATGTTTAATCTAAATTGTACTATTTTTTCAATCAGATCATTTCAAAACTTCGGACAGTTATACCAGAGGCATCAAGGTACATTTTGAGCTAAAAATTGAAAAATCGATATTTTCATCGATTTTCGGCATTTGAAAGGTGCCAAGTCCCCTTAAATTATAGGGAATGGAGTATCGGACATGACAGGAAGGACACTCGAGAGAGCTCTTGTAAAACAAAATATTTCTATGCATGAGAGAGAATTTCCAAAGCGAAGGCGAGTGAATTTGGCATCTGCTCACCGCAATGGGGCATCGGAGCATGCTTTAATTATAAGCCTCACCGAATGAAGTTATTGTGGTTGTGAAAATTCATTGATTCCTGTCGTGACGTTTAAATTGTTTTAAAATGAATAGTTTTGACACATACATCGTCCACAAGGGAGCAGTGAGAGCAGCAAGAGAGCGACGGGAGCAACAAGTGATACCATAGCGATAAAAATATTTAGAATTCTTTTCTATTATCTTTTTTTGCTTTAATTGCAAACCGAAGATCTGCTAGCGAATTCTGATCGCATACGGATACATTGGAAGTTTAGTTAGTTTAGTTTAGTTTAGTTTTTTTATTAACGTCGCACTAGAAGCAACACGAGGGCTATTGGCGACGGACCTCGTAATTTTGAACCACGGTCAAGTGACGAGGACGACACCTGAGCTGGCACCCCCCTCTCCTAACATCCACACCACGCCAACGGGAGGACTTTGGGCCCCGAACAGATTTAACGTGCATCAGCCCCGGCTACACGGCGGGTCTTTGGTGGCCAAGGATCGAACCCGCGACTGAACGAAAACCGCCAGCCGCTATCTACGACCTTGACCACTAGGCTACCGCGGCCCCCGGATACATTGGAAGACGTCCGAAAAAACAAACATGACAATACATTTGTAAATATTTTAAGCTGACCTCAATATATATTCGTTTGCAAAATCAACAGAATACGCATAGATACTAATTGTGACGTCGAAGAATTATACAAATATTCGGAATCGAACATGTAAATGTACTCGTTCATGTCTGTGTAGCTGGGAATGTGGAGGGGCTATACAGCACGGATGTTTTGTGTGCTCGCACTATTTCACGACATTCGCCGTGTTTCTCGCAAGAGATGGATAATTTTTATTTCAGATGCAATTTATACACATATGCAGGCGACTTCTGTGGTTACTTGCAATTTATGGAAACAGTTTCAAGATACTGGATCCATATCGAGAAAATCTGGAAAAGGCAACCAAGATTCACAACGACGAATGTGAATCATTATTTGGTTTATGTAATTGTTCAACTAATTTTAAAAGATGAATTTTATTTTATTAGGCAATATTCCTTTTAAGTTTCAATATATGTTATCACTATCTAGTTGAGCTATCACTGAAACTGTTTGAATTAATGACTAACAGTAAAATTCGATTCAAAAGATTTCTATTACGAATCAAACATCGTCCTCTTCTTAACGATACAACATTTGAGAATCAGTTCTGCATCAGTAATGATCTTTGTATATTAATTCAACAGATTCCTATAACGGAGCTGCCAGAGAGATATGAATGAAGTGTTCCTGTCACTGAATTAATGAGCTTCCTTGTCAGGAATTTGAAAGGCAATGAGCAAATGGAAAGTCTCATGACGATGGAGAAAAAAGGAATTCATGGAAATCTTAACGATACAATCACCTAATGTTAAATACGACCACTGTCGCTTATGTAAAAAACAAGTAATATATGAAAAAAATTAAGTCAATTCCTATTTAGGTCAAGAAAGAAAATTTTTATTTTAGTTATTTTTTATTAAGTTATTTGGCGGTATTTTGCCAAATGTGGCTATCTGGTCCGCTTCGTGGACTTTACATTCAGCCAAAAAAAAAAAAAAAAAAATCGCCGACGCTCTAACAAATTTGCCATTGCAAGACAAATGACATAGTAGAAGCATTAGCTTATTTCTTTATTCATCCGGTAAATTAAATGGTTGGAATCCAGTTCAGCCCAATCACCCTTGGCGACAGGAATTATTTGGCGGTATTTTGCCAAATGAGGAACTTAGGACCCCTTCGTGGACTTAATGTTCAGTAAAAAAAAATCGCCAAGTTTGGCAACTTTTGAAATCACGCCAAGTGGTTGGGCTAAACTGCATTTTCACCAATTAAATTTCATTAATATTTGAAAAAACTGTAATAACTTCAATTGTTATCCACTACAAATTTAAAAAATTGTATTTGAACTCGAGTGGATGAATAAAATGTATTTCATTAACGACTGAAATTTTGAACAAGATATATATAGAGTGTGAGCTAATAGTAGGAATTTAATATTGACTCATTATAAATAATACCATGTTCTGACTAAATTGAAATGTAAGCACACATTTTATTTAGTTGTTATTTTATATTTGAATGAATGCATTCTTTTCTTAGAATAAATACAATGTACGATAATAAAGCTCGGTGAATGTGTTCATGAGCCAGAGATTCTTATTCAATTCAGAAATATTATTTTACACGCCTTCGAATTACAGTCCACCAATTATTATACACTTATGACACTGTCTGAAAATTCCGGCAGTTCAACCCCTACCGAGCGGGCTCAAATTATGATATCATCAAATTTTATTGTGACATCTTGCATATTTTGCCTCGTGTTCCGTAATCTCAATTGTATATTTAATTTTGTTAGTTCAGATGAAAATTTGAGTGTTTATCGAATGTTTCTTATGGTTATGGATAATTGTGAGGAATAAATACATGTTTTATAAGAAAATCGATCTTAATAGTTGCACATTTTTATTAGTGTTAAGTAATAGGAACATTTCGTAGTGACAAAAATGTTTCAATAACGAATATTATATCTTGAAGTTCCTCTCAAAGCTAGAGTAGTATGAAGGGGATAAAATATGCACGAATGAACCATGACTTATATAAATTAGCATTAATGTATAAATGTAGTGAATCAGATATAGAGGTGGAAAGGATTAGACAGATATAATAGGAGATGCGAAATTGATGATCACACTATATGGGTACGTGCAAGTGTGGAATGATATTCTTAAAGTGAATAATAAGAAGTCTTTTGGAATCAAATTCAGTATGTTCAACCCTGCAATTTCCTGTTTTTAAAATACGTAGAGTTCTCAGTTTTAATATATGGTTGGGGCTCAGTTATTATATCTGGTTTTCCGAAGCTATCTTCAAATAAGTTAATACCGCTAACCTTATCTGAAGATAGCAGTTTGTTAGCATCCAGTATGAATACTGCATGCGACATCTGTACTAGTTTTTTTGTGTCCTTTAAAATTCCATCTACGGTATTTTATTATTATTTCTAGCATACGTCTAATAATTTTTCTTTCAACAGGTTGAAAATATCGCCACCATCAGATTTGTCGAATTAGAGACGACTTGACAAACCAATAATAAAAGCACTTACAAAAATAAGACAACTTATTTTCAAAAAACGAATGGTCATTTTATTTACATTTATTTTCCTAGTAAACTTTAGATACATAAACTAAGAGATAAAAATGCTCCATATTTGGCGATGTATAGCTCGCGCGCGGTTGAAAGAAAAGTACTTATATTTTACGTACGTGTGTGAACTAGCGAATCCATATATAAGCCGACTCCCCGCATTTAACTTAAATAATTCGAGATAAAAACCAACGTTTTTATATGGTGGCAAACTTTATTAAAGAAAATTATTTAAATATCATTTAAAACCGGTAGCAAATATCTAAATATTGTATTGTTAGGCAAGTAAGAACGGTTCCCAAAATTTCAGAGCTCTAGCTTGATGGGAAGTTGTTAAATTAACGATCGAAAATTTGATGACACACTGATACACACACACAGCAAGTGAAATACATAAAAACGTTAAAACTAAAATTAATTAATTCATCCGGTAAATTAAATGGTTGGAATGCGGTTTAATCCAACCACTCTTGGCGACAAGAATTATTTGGCGGTATTTTGCCAAATGTGTCTACCCTGATCCATTTTATGGACTTAACGTTGAGCCAAAAAAAAAAAAAAATCGCCAAGTTTGGTGCCAATTTTTGAAATCGAGGCCAAGTGGTTGGGCTTAGCTGCATTATTAAAGAAAATATTGGTTAAAATTTGTCGCAAATGTCTAAATATTGCATTGTTAGGCGAGTAAGAACGATTCCCAAAGTTTCAGAGCACTAGCTTGATGGGAAGTTGATTAAATTAACGATCGAAAATTTGATAACACACACACACCAAGTGAAATATATAAAAACGTTTTAAAAAAAGCTCCAAAATTCTAGGCTAATTCATGGAAATGTTCGTTAAATATACCTTCACGGCGAATTCCCAGCCTCAAGACTTTTGATTCAATATTTGACATTTTGATACACGATTAAGTTAGCGCCCACATTCGTTATTTATTTTGATTCAGCACATTCACAACTAGAATAAAGTGGTGCATTATTTTCTTGATTATTAGTTATTACGTCACGATATCTCTTATATTAACAAATGCATTTCGTTACAGACTCAGATGAAATGGAAAAACTCATTGATCCGTTCAAAAATGGATGAGGAAAATATTCTTAATCAAATACAAAGCTATCAGCGAAGAACTTAGAACGAACGAAGTAATAATTATCAAACTTCAAGAGGATAGAATAATAAGATTAGATTTTTTTTAAATTCTTATCGTATATTGTAACATGATCGAGTGTATAGAAAAGAAAAAAGGGAAAACAATTTCTCTAATAAATTGCCTGGAAATATTAATTATATTAGAAACTATAACCACAGCTTCAGTTTGTATATATATCTATATTTTGTTCATGTATGATCTGATGGTAAAATCTAATTAAAGAATGGTTAGTTACAGGGAGAAAACTATCAAAGTAAATATATTATAGGAATAGTTATTATTATGAACGAAGTAGTTTTTGAACGGTTTCGTGAATGGATATTCTCGAGAAAAATATACATCAGAATTTTTCTCTTTTTTTTCCCTTCAAAATATCCCACTTTTTGGTAATTATAAATTGTGCGTGTTGTGTGTCTGTGTTGTATCGTGTTTGTGTTTTGTTGTTTGTTAATTTTTAGATAACTTCTTTCAGATATTCTCATATATGGGTAACGATAACGGTTTTGAATTCTTGTTTAGCTATCCAAGAATCTCATCCGGAAGATATATATATATATATATATATATATATATATATATATATATATATATATATATATATATATAT